>CM022404.1:28522-558716 GCA_011833715.1 Carcinoscorpius rotundicauda | reverse complement strand
TTTGTGGTATTAAATTCGTTTTACCTTGGTACATTGTTAAGATAAAATGTGGAGCTTTGTGGTGTTAAATTCGTTTTAACTCGGTATATTGTTAAGATAAATTCAGGTACACAACAAAAATGTGATTAAAAATCCTATTTTCAAAAGATTTAGTTTAAACAAGTATAAAGTTAAGAAAATAAAGAGCGTACACGTACTTCAAGCTCACGTTCACCATCATGTTAAAATATTTACCTGGGCAAAATTTTGTTCATAAAGTTGAACCCTGATTAAATCAAATATTCTGATGATATTAATTTGATTAAACTGTGGAATTAAACTCAGTGATGTTCTTCTAACAGGCAAGCACACACGCACACACAAATATAAGCAAAAAAGAAAAATTCATTGTTTTAAAATTGCAGGTATGCATAATGGCTTATAATTTAATTGGAACCAAATACAAACGGCCATAGTGCTACCATCTATCCGTCTTTAAGAGAAGTACTGCCATGAACGTCATATATAGCTGGAAGAAGTCCACTGTCCGTCTCAGATAAAACAATTTTACATAAATATAAAAAGAAAACCCTAATCACACATAACAGTGTTTAACAATTACATCTGTAATGTCACATATTAGGATATATAGCTATTTTACTGGATGTTTCCTGAATGTAGTATCACGCATAACAGTACTTAACAAGTTAATTGAAAGGGACCAGCAGATTATACATAATATCACATCATACTACAGTCCTTAGAAGATTTTATTGAATGGAAGCAGTGAATTATATATAGTATGACATATAACAGTCCTTACAATGTATCACTAGATGTTACCTTTTGGTTATATATATAATACCACGTATAACAGTCCTTACAATGTCATTGAATGTTACCTTTCGATTAAATATAATATCACATATAACAGTCCTTACAAAATGTCACTAGATGTTACCGTTTGGTTATGTTTTATACCACATATAACAGTCCTTATAAAATGTCACTAGATGTTATCGTTTGGTTATATATAATATCATATATAACAGTCCTTGTAAAATGTCACTAGATGTTACCGTTTGGTTATATATAATACCACCCATAACAGTCCTTGCAATATGTCATTAGATGTTACCTTTCGGTTATATATAATATCACATAATATTACAATATTTCACTAGATGTCACTGCTGGATTTATATTTCTCTTCTTTGGTTTTTTTCTTTCTGTTCACGTGACGTTATCACTGTCAATCAATAAACTCGTATCAGACTAATCATTTTTGTAATATTTAATTTCATACCCGCTGGTCCAGAGTAGACCCGAGTTAAAACGAATTTAACACCACAAAGCTCCACATTTTATCTTAACAATGTACCAAGGTAAAACGAATTTAATACCACAAAGCCCCTGATTTTATCTTAACAATGTACCAAGGTAAAACGAATTTAATACCACAAATCTCTACATTTTATCTTAACAATGTACCAAGATAAAACGAATTTAATACCACAAAGCTCCACATTTTATCTTGCCCTCCAGTGGCTCAGCGGTATGTCTGCGGGCTTACAACGCTAAAAACCGGATTTTGATACATGTGGTGGGCAGAGCACAAGTATTTCATAGTGTAGCTTTGTGCTTCATTTCAAAACAACAACAGATTTTATCTTAACAATGTACCAAGATAAAACGAATTTAATACCACAAAGCCCATGATTTTATCTTAACAATGTACCAAGTTAAAACGAATTTAATACCACAAAGCCCCTGATTTTATCTTAACAATATGCTGTGCATCTTTTGATATCATTTTGTAATTTAACTTCTGCAGGGAATAATATTATAAATGTATTTTAGGTGCATCTGATTTATTCAGGAATACTATAAGTATTTTTTGTAGGCACGTCTCATTGCTTCATAATTTTTTTTACCAGTTGCTACAGTACAGGTTTTTATTGTATGAGTAACCTATCATGTATATAAACATTTCTCAATACTGTTGGAGAACTATGTATTAATGTGGTTTTAGGTGATATTGTAAATTTCTGAAAACAATAGTTCATTAACGTGAACTTTGCATCTAATTGGTATTGTTTATTATACTAAATCTATAAAAGAAACAAGTTCCGTGATGTCAAAGGCAAAGCTTGTTCAAATTATAAAACTATCTTGTATTTCATATTAGTAGAATAAAAACTTGTTCAAAGTCAAAAGCAAAGTTTTGTCTAGTATTCTATATTGTCAAAATACAAATTTACGTAGTGTAATTACATGTCAGTAGATGCTGTTGGTAACCAACAAGCTGGTGTGTTGTAACTACATGTCAGTAGATAGTGAGTGTTGGTAAGTAACAAGCTGGTGTGTTGTAACTACATGTCAATAGATAGTGAGTGTTGGTAAGTAACAAGCTGATGTGGTATAACTACATGTCAATAGATAGTGAGTGTTGGTAAGTAACAAGCTGATGTGGTATAACTACATGTCAGTAGATAGTGAGTGTTGGTAACCAACAAGCTGGTGTGTTGTAACTACATGTCAGTAGATAGTGAGTGTTGGTAAGCAGCAAGTTGGTGTGGTATAATTACATGTCAGTAGATAGTGAGTGTTGGTAAGCAGCAAGTTGGTGTGGTATAATTACATGTCAGTAGATAGTGAGTGTTGGTAAGCAGCAAGTTGGTGTGGTATAATTACATGTCAGTAGATAGTGAGTGTTGGTAAGCAGCAAGTTGATGTGGTATAACTACATGTCAGTAGATATTGTTGGTCAAATAACGTTTCCGTCGTATCATTTTTGTTTCAATTTTAAAAATTAATCATAATTTCTAGAAGCTTGAGTAACTTGTTTAAACATCACAATGTCCTCTTTTCTGTTACTAAAACATGACATTTCAAGTATCATCAAGCGATCCATTTGTTGAGGAGGTGAAACGGTGAGGGAATTGAGATCACCATTAATACATAAAGGGTAGAAGCAGACGGATCATAAACACTTTCAAGATTTAAACAGTTAATTTTGCATATTAACACTTAAACATATCACAGTTTGTTTTACTTTGCTGTTAAGATTGACAACTCATAGCGTGCATTTCAAATACTTTTTAACCACCAGGTGTGGAACCAGATGTGTTCTTTAGCAGCTTTGAACATTTTTTATATGACTAAGAAAAATATCATAGTTTATAGTAATCTTTAATTATATGTTGCTGAGAAAACTACATTAAACCATGCTTATGGTCTGTACTGACATCTAAAACCATTCTCTGCTAACAAAGAATATAACGGGAGCCATTCCATTTACATTGATATGAAAATTTTGTAGGTTGAAAAACATATATTTTATCACGTGTAAACGACATTTACTAACGCATTCCACAATTTTTATAAAGTTTGTTTTTAAAAAGGATATTAATTTCAGTTGTTAATACCAGAGCGAAAGACACCAATCATTCTACTGCTCGAAAACGTCATCGAGTAACACTGTGGGTTTTTGGAAGTTAAAAACATAGACTGTCCAGTATTTTCTTAACTTAAACATTTTGTTCCTTTCTGATAAATATAAATTTATTTACACGTAAACCATTTTACGGCACTTTTCCTTTTGTAACACGAGGGTTATCTGCGCTCCTAATTTTGCAATGTAAGACTACAGGAAGCTAGTTATCACCATTCGTCGCCAACTCTTGGGCTACTCTTTTACCAACTAATAGTGAGATTGATCGTATCATTATAACATAACCACGGCTGAAAGGGCGAGCATGTTTGATGTGACTGGGATTCGAACCCTCGACATATGAGTCGAGTACCTTAACCACCGGGTTATGCCTGGCCCTGAAGGTAGAAGGAATGTTTCAGCCTGAGGGGCAAACTGCGATATACACATGAATGGTAGTAACGTGGTGGAGTGCTTTAGCCAAAACCTGGAAGTATCTGGAATTGTACATCAGGTCCGTGGTGGGAAAAGCGTTACGCCATCGGCACATCATTTTAATCGTAACTGCAACCGACACCAGGCTCGCTGTAAATGGTAGGAGGGAGAAATGCGACAGCAGTTTGTCAGAGAGATATATATTGAAACCTTTCAACATCTGAGATTATACATTATGTCTGCAGTAGAAAGTGCAGACACGTACAGAATACCAATGCCATACACTGAAGTGAATGGTATGATGCACCAGGACAGGCCTCTATGTTCCACCACTTCAGTAAATAGGAACTGGAAAATGGCGAGGATTCCAATACTCTTCTGGAAGAAAGAAAGAAAAAAAATACACGTTTAAATATCTAGAGAACTGCGCCATCAGAGGTAGTGCAACTGATGACTACAATACCTAATCACTACAGAAAACTCCATATCTACGGTACCTTTAACCTAATCTTACCTGAACACTCCATATCTACGGTACCTGTAACCTAATGTGTACAGAACACCCCATATCTAAGGTACCTACCTGTAACCTAATTTTTACTAAACACTCCATATCTACGGTACCTGTAACCTAATCTTTACTGAACACTCCATATCTACAGTACCTGTAAGCTAATCTTTACTGAACACTCCATATCTACGGTACCTGTAACCTAATCTTTACTGAACACTCCATATCTACAGTATCTGTAACCTAATCTTTACTGAACACTCCATATTTACGGTACCTGTAACCTAATCTTTACTGAACACTCCATATTTACGGTACCTGTAACCTAATCTTTACTGAACACTCCATATCTACAGTACCTGTAAGCTAATCTTTACTGAACACTCCATATCTACGGTACCTGTAACCTAATCTTTACTGAACACTCTATATTTACGGTACTTGTAACCAAATCCTGTTTCTGTTTACATCCAACATCTGATGGTATCTGAAACTGTACATCAAGTCCGCGGTAGGAAAAGTCACAACATAACTGACAACGAGCAGGGTCACACGATGGACATTGAGGACTATGAACAAAAGTGTGCCTGATCAGACATCACTCGCCATATAATGTGACCCAAAATACACTAACAAAGAGATCTCTGTGAAGAAAGAAACAACGAAAATACGGTAAAGAAAATATGGTTTTAGTGCAAGAGATATATTGTTAAGATAAATTCAGGTACACAACAAAAATGTGATTAAAAAATCCTATTTTCAAAAGATTTAGTTTAAACAAGTATAAAGTTAAGAAAATAAAGAGCGTACACGTACTTCAAGCTCACGTTCACCATCATGTTAAAATATTTACCTGGGCAAAATTTTGTTCATAAAGTTGAACCCTGATTAAATCAAATATTCTGATGATATTAATTTGATTAAACTGTGGAATTAAACTCAGTGATGTTCTTCTAACAGGCAAGCACACACGCACACACAAATATAAGCAAAAAAGAAAAATTCATTGTTTTAAAATTGCAGGTATGCATAATGGCTTATAATTTAATTGGAACCAAATACAAACGGCCATAGTGCTACCATCTATCCGTCTTTAAGAGAAGTACTGCCATGAACGTCATATATAGCTGGAAGAAGTCCACTGTCCGTCTCAGATAAAACAATTTTACATAAATATAAAAGAAAACCCTAATCACACATAACAGTGTTTAACAATTACATCTGTAATGTCACATATTAGGATATATAGCTATTTTACTGGATGTTTCCTGAATGTAGTATCACGCATAACAGTACTTAACAAGTTAATTGAAAGGGACCAGCAGATTATACATAATATCACATCATACTACAGTCCTTAGAAGATTTTATTGAATGGAAGCAGTGAATTATATATAGTATGACATATAACAGTCCTTACAATGTATCACTAGATGTTACCTTTTGGTTATATATATAATACCACGTATAACAGTCCTTACAATGTCATTGAATGTTACCTTTCGATTAAATATAATATCACATATAACAGTCCTTACAAAATGTCACTAGATGTTACCGTTTGGTTATGTTTTATACCACATATAACAGTCCTTATAAAATGTCACTAGATGTTATCGTTTGGTTATATATAATATCATATATAACAGTCCTTGTAAAATGTCACTAGATGTTACCGTTTGGTTATATATAATACCACCCATAACAGTCCTTGCAATATGTCATTAGATGTTACCTTTCGGTTATATATAATATCACATAATATTACAATATTTCACTAGATGTCACTGCTGGATTTATATTTCTCTTCTTTGGTTTTTTTCTTTCTGTTCACGTGACGTTATCACTGTCAATCAATAAACTCGTATCAGACTAATCATTTTTGTAATATTTAATTTCATACCCGCTGGTCCAGAGTTAGACCTTTCATGTTGGCTGGTGTCTTCATTCAAATCCAATCCCTGTGGTTTCAGAATTAGTTTTTTGTTTTTTTTATCATGAGTTGGTTTTCATGAACCAACTTTCAAAAATCACGTAGGCTTTTTTTTTTTTAACTCCGTTTCTGATGAGCCAAGTAACAACGCTTGACATATCCGACAAATAGGCATCATTTCTAATGAACAGGCTTAACGAACCATTGTTTCAGCTAAAGTAAGATTTTGGTTTCCAGAACACGTATCCTTGGTTAACATTCGAACTGTGTTCGTCTCTTGATGTTTGGTTCGCATTACGGTAGGGTCCACTTGATTCAGACTTCAAAATAATAAAAAAACAAAACGTGTATTTCACTTGTAACCTCAAGCGTAACAACTGAGACACAGCACCAGTACTAACTAATAAACTTTCTTTTAAATTTTAATCAAATTGTTAAAAAAGCAAAAACATTCCTGACACCATTAGTCACTTAAGACTTAATTTTAAGATATATTTGTTATATTAATGTATACTGTTCTGTAACATTAATAACACCGAAATACCTAACTTATTATATCATAATTTAAAGTTGCATATGTGTGGCGAAGAAATTATTCAAAACAATAACTTAAGATACGTATACTAATAGTCCGAAAACTACATTTAAAAACTCCTTAAATATGTACATAGAAAACGAATTTACATTTATATAGTTTTTAAATTACGATGCGGATATATTTATATATACACACACACAAGATGATTGATGAAAAATAAATATTTAACCATATCAAAGAATTTATAAGAAAAAAAAGAAAAATAGTAATAAATAAAAAATAATTATATAGAATTAGATGAGAGAACTGATACATAAAACGCAACAATTCATGGATGTATTATAGAAAAGTACCTAGGGAAACTAATTCAATATAAAGAATTTTCAAATTTTTTCAACTATCCTTAACTATTAATTAATGCAATAAAATTATTCAATTATGATTATTAGTGAAAACTTTGAGCCAGTTCAATAAAATTATTCAATTATGATTATTAGTGAAAACTTTGAGCCAGTTCAATAAAATTATTCAATCATGATTATCAGTGAAAACTTTGAGCCAGTTCAATAAAATTATTCAATCATGATTATCAGTGAAAACTTTGAGCCAGTTCAATAAAATTATTCAATTATGATTATCAGTGAAAACTTTGAGACAGTTCAGTAAATTATTAAATAATGATTATCAGTGAAAACTTTGGGACAGTTCAATAAAATTATTCAATTATGATTGTCAGTGAAAACTTCGAGACAGTTCAATAAAATTATTCAATTATGATTGTCAGTGAAAACTTTGAGCCAGTTCAATAAAATTATTCAATTATGATTATCAGTGAAAACTTTGAGACAGTTCAATAAAATTATTCAATTATGATTATCAGTGAAAACTTTGAGATAGTTCAATAAAATTATTCAATTATGATTATCAGTGAAAACTTTGAGACAGTTCAGTAAATTATTAAATAATGATTATCAGTGAAAACTTTGGGACAGTTCAATAAAATTATTCAATTATGATTGTCAGTGAAAACTTCGAGACAGCTCAATAAAATTATTCAATTATGATTGTCAGTGAAAACTTTGAGACAGTTCAATAAAATTATTCAATTATGATTGTCAGTGAAAACTTCGAGACAGTTCAATAAAATTATTCAATTATGATTGTCAGTGAAAACTTCGAGACAGTTCAATAAAATTATTCAATTATGATTGTCAGTGAAAACTTTGAGACAGTTCAATAAAATTATTCAATTATGATTGTCAGTGAAAACTTCGAGACAGCTCAATAAAATTATTCAATTATGATTGTCAGTGAAAACTTTGAGACAGTTCAATAAAATTATTCAATTATGATTGTCAGTGAAAACTTCGAGACAGTTCAATAAAATTATTCAATTATGATTGTCAGTGAAAACTTCGAGACAGTTCAATAAAATTATTCAATTATGATTGTCAGTGAAAACTTTGAGACAGTTCAATAAAATTATTCAATTATGATTATCAGTGAAAACTTTGAGACAGTTCAATAAACTTATTCAATTACGATTATCAGTGAAAACTTTGAGACAGTTCAGTAAATTATTGAATTATGATTATCAGTGAAAACTTTGAGACAGTTCAATAAAATTGCCTAGTTCTTCATAATCGTTCCACATTTGAGCTGAAGCAAAAAGTAGGAGACGTTTATTTTTACCAAGTGTGGAGCTCTTGAACTAGGTCTTAATGGCCGACTTTGGTGAATTTCATCCGAGACAGGACTGTGAATGCTACTGGGTGCTGCATATACATGGTGTTGAATTGGAGAAACTGACGTCCTTAATTGTTTGACCGCATGATGAGGCTGACAAAAAATAGTTTGGATAAATATTAGTTAATGTATATTCTTAGCTGAACTCAAACAACAAATAATTTTGATAAAGGTTGTAGTAAATATTGGTTTATATAAATCTTTAAAGAACACAATATCTTCTTATGTATTTTACTAAGTACCTGGCTTCAAGTAACAAATTGTCAAAAATTCAGTAAATCTGATTGTTACTGATTATTATTGCCAAAGAAAAAATGTTAACATCTCTCAGTTTCTGGAAGACTTAGTATGGTTTGAGTCACCTCGGATAGTTGTCCGACTGTATCAGTGACTTGATGCCACCTCATTCGATCTTCTACTGATAGCCCATTGGATCTTCTTGGAGTGCTACATTTGTTGCCATAAT
This sequence comes from Carcinoscorpius rotundicauda, assembly GCA_011833715.1. Taxonomy (NCBI): domain Eukaryota; kingdom Metazoa; phylum Arthropoda; class Merostomata; order Xiphosura; family Limulidae; genus Carcinoscorpius; species Carcinoscorpius rotundicauda. The sequence goes on along the minus strand of CM022404.1, from coordinate 549,675 downwards.
TATAAATCCTAGATGAATGAGAAGTTCCCATCCTTTCCTTATTTTTATCAGACCTTCGACTAGAAATAAAAACATATAATCTTTCAGGTGCACTTCAATAGAAAATAAACCTTATTGAAGTTATTTTCTGAAGATATTCAATTATTATCTTCAATATTGATGCTTTTTTAAGAAATTTTCATTTATTAACTGGAAGACTACAAAATTTATTGAACTCCAAATTCATTTCTTTATTAAACTCAGTACCATAATAATTAAGTTAAATTCTTTATAGACTTTTACCTCTTATTTCAATAAAACAATATGTATTTAAATATTTCTTCAGTTTGGTGCACGGAAAGTTTATGTGAGAAACTTATGAATAAAACATAAGGATTTGGTTTGGTTTGTTTTGAATTTCGCACACAGCTACACAAGGGCTATCTGCACTAGCTGTCCCTAATTTAGCAGTGTAAGACTACGGGCAAGGCAGCTAGTCATCACCACCCACTGCCACCTCTTGTGCTACTCTTTTACCAACAAGTAGTACGATTGACTGTCTCATTATAATGCCCCACACCTCTGAAGCGGCGAGCATGTTTGGCATGATGGGGATCTGAACCCGTGACCCTCAGATTACGAGTCACATGCCTTAACCCATCCGGCTATGTCAGGCCGATCATAAAGATTTCAAACGAGATACACCAATACTTCTCATTTCTCTATAAACACTTTATTCTATAGAACGAAGTTGCTCATTGTTTATGTGTGGGTGTTTTCACAAATTTACAGAAACAAAATACGTACTTCCAGATATACAGGCAGATCAGTGATACGATGATGATGATGGCAGCAGTGATGGATGCTCCAAGAGCAACACCTAACACTGGAAAAAAAACCACAAAGTTGTTTAACATGATGTGAAGATAATGGTGTATACAGTAGTGATGGATGCTCTGAGAATAACACCTAATATTGTTATGAAACACAAGATGGTTCAGCATGATGTAAAGATCATGGTGGCTACAGTAGTTATGTATGGTCTCAGAACAACACCTAATTATCTAAAGACACATAAGATATGAAATTTTAGTGAAGTCGCTTTCAAATGAGAAAGTGAAACTGTTTGTCTTTTTTTCTGTACCTTTTAAGCATGAATCATGAAGACATGTTTAGATATATCTGGTAAACAGTCTACTATGTTTTGTTTATCTTGGATGACCTGGCATAGTTTGGCTAATGTCTAGTCAACAAATGTTGTGCAATGTATCCTTCAAGAAATGTTTCTGTGATGTTTGTGAAGGTTTGGTTATTCATCGAGATAATATCACTGGAAACAGTGTAATAATGAACAGTTTATCACTATTGTTAATAACAAATTGTTCAGCACTTGTTAATAATGAATTGTTTATCACTTGTTTCAGGAAGTAAGTTATTAACAGTTTTGGACTACATTTTCAATACAGTAACCATGGTAAATAAAGACATCTCATAATAATGACAAAATTAGTTTTGAGGGTTATGACTGTGAAAATAAGTATATAATAATAGTAGTAATGGTACACAAGCTTTTAAGGTTATGAGTATTAAAATAAGTATGTAATAACAGTAATAATGGTAAACAAGCTTTGAGGGTTGTGCATATGGAAATAAGTACATAATAATAGTAATTATGGTACACAAGCTTTTAAGGTTATGAGTATCAAAATAAGTATGTAATAATAGTAATAATGATAAGCAAGCTTTGAGGGTTTTCTTTATATAACAATAGTAATAATGGTGAACAAGCTTTGAGTTTTATGTATATATAAATAAGTATATAATGATAGTAATAATGGTAAACAAGCTTTAATGGTTATGAGTACGAAAATAAGTATATAGCAATAGTAATAAGGGTAAAAAACTTGGAAAAATAAAAACAATAACTTACCCTCTCTGTCAATCTCACAGTGGGTACCCATATAATTGTCCCAGCATCTAAAACAAATAAAAATAAAATAATTTATATAAGGAGTTTCATGAAGGGACACAATTTATGTATCTATGAGTAAATTCCTAAGATCCAAGGATGGTTTGTTTTCTATAAATCAATTCCTCATCACAAAGTGACCAGTGATTTCGTACCAAAACAACTGAATCATTTACTTCCTATAAATTCAATCTTAAAAAAAACAGAGATTTACTCAAGTGCCCCTGACTTAGGTAACAGTGATATATTTACACTAAGTGACTGACTCAAGCAACAGTGATACATTTACACCAAGTGACTGACTCAAGTAACAGTGATATATTTACACTAAGCAACTGACTCAAGCAACAGTGATGTATTTACACTAAGTGACTGACTCAATCAACAGTGATGTATTTACACTAAGTGACTGACTCAAGCAACAGTGATATATTTACACTAAGTGACTGACTTAGGTAACAGTGATATATTTACACTAAGTGACTGACTCAAGTAACAGTGATATATTTACACTAAGTGACTGACTCTAGCAACAGTGATATATTTACACCAAGTGACTATCTCGAGCAACAGTAACACATTTACACTAAGTGACTAACTCTAGCAACAGTAATATATTTAAATTAGGTGACTCTGACTCTAGCAACACTGATATATTTACACTAAGTGACTGACTTAAGCAAGAGTGATATATTTATACTAAGTAATTCATTCTAGGAACAGTGAAATACTAAGAAATTCACTCAAGCAATAGTGAGATATTTATATTAAGAAACTGACTCGAGCAACAGTAATATATTTGTACTAAGTGACTCTGACTTTAGCAACACTTATATATTTATACTATGTAGCTTTGACCTGTTTGTTTGTTTTTGAATTTAGCACAAAGCTACATGAGATCTATTTGCGCTAACTGTCCTAATTTAGGAGTGTACGACTAGAGGGAAGTAGCTAGTCATCACCACCTGCTGCCAACTCTTGAGCTACTCTTTTACCCACGAATAGTGGAATTAACCGTCACATTATAACGCCCTTACGACTGAAAGGGGTGAGCATGTTTGGTGTAATGGGGATTCGAACCCGCGTCTCCAAGATTACGAGTCGAACGTCTTAAACCCACCTAGCCATGCGGGGCCAGCTTTCACTTTAGTGACAGTGATATATTTACATTAAGTGACCATTCCAATTCAAACGGATGGTTTGAAATCAGGTGACCGTGTAGACTCTGCCATCGTTTGTTATGATTCAGTGTGCAGAATCCCCTCCACAGTTTCTGTGTTCACTGCTGCACTGTCTGCCATTTCTTTTGTCCTGAATCACATAGAGGCTAAGCAGTACTCGAGCTGCACAATTTATACTGACTCGCTTAGTTTTAGATAGAGAAAATTTAAAGCCGTTTGCCGTGGTCCACTTCAGTAAATGATCGAGGGCAAACGGCTTTAATACTGAAAAGTGTGACACTGAAAACACAGCCACGATGGACTCCAAGTTCCTGTAGAAAAGAGCGGGAAAATATGGAATCCACACGAACTTGAAATCGCCTATCCATTAAAAAGTTTAATAAATATGGGTAAATCACCACGTAACCCATATAAATGGAGGTCTCACAAAATGCTACTTCTCCATGTTGTGTCAAAAGCCTTCTCAGTGTCAAAAATGTTGATACAAGATGTTGTTTGAGAAAGTCTTCTCTGATGGACGTTTCAAGTAGAATCGAGTGGTCCATGGAGGAGCGCTGTCGTCGGAACCCACACTGGATGGATGAGAGGAGGTTACTTGATTCGAAGAACCAAACAAGACGAGCATTAACTACCCTCTCTAAGGTCTTACAGAGACAGCTCATCAAGGCAACTGGACAGTAGTTTGAAGGAATCTTGGGATCCTTCCCAGGCTTATAGCAAGGTAGTACAATAGCTAGGAAGAACATTCTCCTGCTATGTTCGATTAAAAACGATTAGAAGAATAGCAAGAGGATGGCGCAGCATGCCATAGTGTACATCATCAGATCCGACCAATGTACTGCCAGACCAAAGAAGGGCCAATCTGAGTTCCACCAGTGTGATTATAGTCATAGAGACAATCAGCTCAAAAGGAAAGGTGTGATTGCTCTGCCTGAGTCTTGATGGCTAAGAAGGTGGTAAATGAAGCAAAAGTGTCAGATACCCTGTAAAAGCTATCACCTGGGGTATTTGCGATGCTCTGGGTATCAGCTACTTCCTGGTCATCATCCATCAAGATCGAAAGGGAAACAGAATCTTGTCCCATATGACTTTGCAACTGGTGGTAGAAGATATGCTGGTTGTGAATTTAATCCAAGATTCCTTCTGGCTTTGACGTCCGACCCACAAAGTAGGTGCATGGATCTTCTAGAAAGCGATGTGGTTCGAGAGTATGTAAAACCTACGAAAAGTATCCCAGGCTCATTTTTAGCCTTCCATGCCATGTGGCAGGCAAGATTCCACCACGGATGAGGATATAGTGAAAAGTGTGCCGAGGTTTTAGCAGCTGCTTGTATAATACAATCAGTTACCGCTGCCACACAGTCGTCTATTGATGGGTTACAAATGACGGCAGGATCAAGTTATGCGAAAGCAGTAAAAGAGGGGCAGTTTGATCGATACGACTTTCATTGGTGCACGAGGGTCGGGTGGGATCGACCACAGCCAGTCTCTCTCAAATAGGATGATGTACATTAAAGTATCCCAGGTTAAAAAGGGAGACAGCAACTATTCAATGAAAGTACCAAAGTTTGATTGATTGTTCGTCTCTCCAGGCGACAGGTAAAGAGAGCAAACAGTGATGGTACGAGCAAAGGAAACATGGATGATTACAGCCTCCAAAGATGTGTCATGCTCACAGGGTCAGAACATGTTGATCAAATAATAGTGCTACCCCACCATGCACTCGTCCATCACACAGCCCGTCATTTCTGTACAAAGAAAACTTGTGAAAAGTGACTGTATCGGCAGGTTTCAGAAATGTTTCATTTAAGGAATTTGATTTGTTTTTAATTTCGTGTAAAGCTACATGAGGGCTATCTACGCTAGCCGTATCTAATTTAGCAGTGTAAGTCTAGAGGGAAGACAACTAGTCATCACCACCCACTGCAAGCTCTTGGGCTACTCTTTTACCAACGAATAGTGGGATTTTCTGTCACAGTTAAATGCCCCACGGTTGAAATGGCAAGCATATTTCGCGTGACGGAAATCCGAACCCGCGACCATCGGATTATGAGTTGAGTGCCTTAACCACATCTGCCCTTCCCAGGTCGCCTTTAAGGAAAGACATACAGGATGGCAGGAAGCAATCAGTATTTTGATGTCATCCAAATGAGAACGTAAACCTCGACAGTTCCATTGTATTAAGGTAGGCATTTTTATTTATGTGTAGGTGAATTGGGTGGAGAGCCCATCTGTTAACGACCACGTATTTTTTCTTTATTCGAGGGAGGTCCTGCCCTGGATCAATTGGGCAGGTCTTAGTTGTTGGAAGAGGATTCCAGCGACCGAAGACGTAAACGAATAATCGTTTTGCATCTTGGAGCAGAAGACGAAGATCCAAGTAACTGGATATGGATCTTGGGATTTGTTGGAATGTATGTTATGAACAAAGATAAGTGTTGAAGTTGATTTATCAACTTTTTAACCATGGAAGTCAAAAGAATTTTCATTTGTTTTAAGAACGATTATTTTGGAGACACAGAGAGATCTCTCTGCACTCCCACTGTAGTAGTGGAATGAAGAGCAGCAGCATGTGTCCGAAATGAAGTGGTGGACGGCAACTTTCGAGCCTCAGAATAAGTAATGTTATAAATCGTTTTCAAATGCTGCACCTCTTTTTCTTACTGGGCCTGGCATGGCCAAGCGCGTAAGGCGTGCGACTCATAATCCGAGAGTCGCGGGTTCGCGCCCGCGTCGCGCTAAACATGCTCGCCCTCCCAGCCGTGTGGGCGTATAATGTGACAGTCAATCCCACTATTCGTTGGTAAAAGAGTAGCCCAAGAGTTGGCGGTGGGTGATGATGACTAGCTCCCTTCCCTCTAGTCTTACACTGCAAAATTAGGTACGGCTAGCACAGATAGCCCTCGAGTGGGTTTGTGCGAAATTCCAAAATAAACACTTTTTTTACTACCATTTAGGACAAGAGAGAACGTAGGATGGGTGAGAGCCATTGCAGTTGATGCAATGATTGTCCATTTTACACTCATAGGCATCGTGGTTCTTGTCACCGCAACGAGCACACGTCAAGGAACCACAACATGATGTCTCTGAGTGACCAAACCGTTCACACTGGAAACATCTGGGAGGGTTTGGAATGTATGGTCGTACCTTGCAATTAAGATAACCTGGCTTGGTGGTGACAGGCGGACGCCTTAATGTATATGTTAACATGAGGACATTGGTCGGAAATATAATTTTATCTTTGCGAGTGGAGATACGCCTCACTACAGAAACTCCTTGGGTGGAGAAATGAGTGAGAATCTCCGACTCGGGGATGTTTTTCAAAAGACTATCAGCATTAACTCCTTGTGACGAATTCAAAGTAGCATGTGGTGTAACCTGAATATCCCCACTGTAGTTCCTTCTGAACAAAAAAGGAAGACGTTTGCCCTAAAGATTTGTCTGAGAGAGGAATGAGGTACAGGTGTTACAGATGTTGAATATTACTGCTCAAAATCTTCAAGACGTGGTCGCTTACCAATGGACCGTTGTTTGTTTCACTATTTTACTTAAGATTTTATTCGGGAGATCCAGAATAAAATGAATGTTTTGGTTCCAACTCACCTCACCTACCTTGGAGCTTAACGAGGGGACGCACTGCAGCAACGCAAGAGTTTTGTGAGCATTATACCCAAACAGATAGTGTCCACAACATCTGTTTAGAACATCCAACACTGGCACTTGGTTGACACTAGCCCAAGTTGTCCACAACATCTGTTTAGAACATCCAACACTGGCACTTGGTTGACTCCAGCCCAAGTTGTCCACAACATCTGTTTAGAACATCCAACACTGGCACTTGATTGACTCTAGCCCAAGTTGTCCACAACATCTGTTTAGAACATCCAACACTGGCACTTGGTTGACTCAAGCCCAAGTTGTCCACAACATCTGTTTAGAACATCCAACACTGGCACTTGGTTGACTCTAGCCCAAGTTGTCCACAACATCTGTTTAGAACATCCAACACTGGCACTTGGTTGACTCAAGCCCAAGTTGTCCACAACATCTGTTTAGAACATCCAACACTTGGTTGACCCTAGTGGACTAGCCGATTGATCCTAGGCAGTCACACCAAGGCCTCCCGTCTACAGGAATTCAAGGCCAAAATGATGTGTTGGGGGGTTGGACCCCTCAACCTACGAGGTTCCTCTCTTTCCCTACACGGCTCACCACACACGGCAAACGCGTGGGTGAATGTTTAGATCCAAGAGGAGGTAAATTGATAGAACAGAACTTTGCCTGGGAGGTCCCCTCACCACGTACAGGAATCCATATCGATGGGACTAAGTGACTGACTCTAGCAACAGTGATATATTAATACTAAAGAACTGACTCTAGCAACAGTGATATATTAATACTAAAGAACTGACTCTAGCAACAGTGATATATTAATACTAAGAAATTGACTCCAGCAACAGTGATGTATTAATACTAAAAAACTGACTCCAGCAACAGTGATATACTAATACTAAAGAACTGACTCCAGAAACAGTGATATATTAATACTAAAGAACTGACTCCAGCAACAGTGATATATTAATACTAAAGAACTGAATCTAGCAACAGTGATATATTAATACTAAGAAATTGACTCCAGCAACAGTGATGTATTAATACTAAAGAACTGACTCCAGCAACAGTGATATATTAATACTAAAGAACCGACTCTAGCAACAGTGATATATTAATACTAAGAAATTGACTCCAGCAACAGTGATATATTAATACTAAGGAACTGACTCTAGCAACAGTGATATATTAATACTAAGAAATTGACTCCAGCAACAGTGATGTATTAATACTAAAGAACTGACTCCAGCAACAGTGATATATTAATACTAAAGAACTGACTCTAGCAACAGTGATATATTAATACTAAGAAATTGACTCCAGCAACAGTGATATATTAATACCAAAGAACTGACTCCAGCAACAGTGATATATTAATACCAAAGAACTGACTCCAGCAACAGTGATGTATTAATACTAAAGAACTGACTCCAGCAACAGTGATATATTAATACTAAAGAACTGACTCTAGCAACAGTGATATATTAATACTAAGAAATTGACTCCAGCAACAGTGATATATTAATACCAAAGAACTGACTCCAGCAAAAGTGATATATTTGTGCAATGTAACTCTGACTGTAGCAACAGTGATATATTTGTACAATGTAACTCTGACTGCAGCAACAGTGATATATAATGTAACTCTGACTGCAGCAACAGTGATATATAATGTAACTCTGACTGTAACAACCGTGATATATTTGTACAATGTAACTCTGACTGTAGCAACAGTGATATATTTGTACAGTGTAACTGATTGTAGCAACAGTAATATATTTGTACAATGTAACTGATTGTAGCAACAGTGATATATTTATGCAATGTAACTCTGACTGTAGCAACAGTGATATATTTGTACAATGTAACTCTGATTGTAGCAACAGTGATATATTTGTACAATGTAGCTCTGACTTTAGCAACAGTGATATATTTATATTGGGACTTACTTGCAAACAGCAGTTCTTTTACTGACGACACATTCTCCATGGTTGTTACAGAACTCTGACGAACAAGCTGGATATAGATAAGGAGAAACCTTTATGTTCTGATATTAATATCAGTATTCAAGTTTCTTTTGTAAATTAATAATCAACATGTTAAAACAATTTGAAACAAAGCTGATGTAAGACTAATTACCTTGGCAATGCCGTCCTGCCTTCCATCGGTCATTTTTAAACTTGTCTGAAAACCCAGGTTTGCAATGACACTGGAATGAACCAAGTTCATTTACACAGTAACCATTCTTGGAACAATCATTTGTATCTGTATCAGCACATTCATCGAAATCTGAGAAATATAAAGTTTAACACTTTAACAAATGTACTATAAAACATATTCATACAAGGACACGTGTTAGAAACATGCACACAATTTCTGTGTGGTTTGAGATACTGTATTAGATAGGTAAACACAATAACTGTATGATTTAGTATGCTGTGTTAAACACATACGCATTACATGTGTATGGTTTCACGCGAACTGTTAAATAATACACATCAGCTATATGCATACACACACACACAATATTTGTGTGATCTCACTTGTTATTTTAAGTAGATACACATAATAACCAAATTATTAAAAGTTTGTTAATTTATAATTGTAAAATAATATCGTATAATTTTTATATAAAATTTCAAAACAGAAGACAGTTTTTCTTCTGTAGGAAATCTTTAAATCACAAAGGCCAATGTAAATGTGACGAAGTTTTTCATACCTTCTACTAACGGAACTGGGCTGAGAGGATCTTCTAAATGTAGCTGACTGTCTTCAGTTTTGTGGTTTATCACTTTATTCAGTTCGTTTCTCAGCTGCTGTTTTACCGAAGTCCTTTTTGTAGTCTCAGTTTCCTTAAGTTTTACAGTTGCATTTACCATGAAAATACCACCGATATAATAGAACGTATTAACTTTGACCCCTAAAAATTCCTTGGCCAGAGTAGTAGATGGAAACAAAGAGCTCAACTAAAGTAATAAAAAAACAAACGTTCGTAGATTCAATAACTTTCATCAAGAAAGAGAAATAAACCATATCAAGTAACACTTTCACTGTTTTACTGTTTCTAACAGTAATGAAGACAATAAAATTACTTTACGGTTGGGGATACTGCATCAAATTACTAAAATTTATTTAAAAAATAAATAAAATCAGCCAATGATATAAATTTAAAAAATTAAAACTACGAAATTTAGTGCTATAAGACCTCAAGCTTATCAACTTTGTCATCTGGAAATAAAATATCTAGAGATAAAATTAACTTTTAATAATTTAGTGTGTGACTGCTAACTTTCAGCGAGAGTTCATCTCAGAGAAAAACTGAAGTAAAGAGTAAAATCCTAATAAAGTTATCTATAGTCCAATTTGAGTTAAATAGAAATTAATTTTCAGTAGAGGGGACGAAGGTTTTGTTTTGTTTGTGATCTGAGAGCACACGCTCTATGGAGCGATCTCTCCCATCAATATCAGTACCTCCCCAGAGGGGATTATGTAAATTCAATAACTCCAGCAATAAAAATGGAGACAGCAACTGTTCAATGAGAACAACAAAGTCTGATTGATCGTAGGTCTTTCCAGGCGATAGGTAGAGAGAACAAGCAGTGATGGTACGAATAAAGGAAACATGGTAGCTACGTCCTCCAAAGGTGTCCATCACACCATCTGTCATTTCTGTACAAAGAAAACTGGTGAAAGGTGACTTTACCAACAGGTTTCAGAAATGTTTCCTGAAAAGAACTTGATTTGTTTTGAATTTCGCGCAAAGCTACATAAAGGCTGTCTGAGCTAGCCGTCCCTAATTTAGCAGTGCAAGACCAGAGGAAAGAAGCTAGTCGTACACTAGCATACTCTTGGGCTACTGTTTTACTAACGAATAGTGGGATTGGCCTTCACATTATAACGCACCCCACAGCTTAAAGGGGGGGGGCTGTATGGTTTGACCTGGAATCGAACTCACGACCCTCAGATTACAAGTCTAACGCCAAAACCCACCTGTCCATGACGGGCCTCACATTATTTTAAAACATTAGACGAGGACGGGGACGAAGGAAAAAAGTAATATTACTGAATTGAAGAAAGTTTTCTTCTAAAACTAAACACGAGCTATAAATAAAGTGAAGCAAATTCTACATTCATGCACAAAAAGTGAAGAAAGTTTTCATTTAAAACTAAACACGAGCTACAAATAAAGTGAAGCAAACTCTACATTAATGTACAAAAAGTGGTTATTAACTCATGACTTACAGCATTTTGAGCCTCATATTCCAAGAGCTGAAATTCCTGTGAATTTGGGTTGTGATAAAGTCGATTAAATTTCATTTTATCGTTATTAAGACGATCAGCTTTCATCACCAGCAGGAAAGAAACAACAGCTGTAAAAATAATTCGTAGGCATATTGTTATAAACAATTCTATCAATGATAATTACAAGCTCTTATTAATGACAAATATCACGAATATAATCCACTGTAAGAATATTTTATAATACTGTAGGTGTAGTTAAAGTAGAATAATTATTGGAGCTAAGCCACAAATACTAAACCACATATTACCGTTAAAACAAGATATTTACTGCCAGTTAAGCATCGTGGAAACAGAAACAAATCTAGTAATTAACGGTATTACATGATTAATAGTGTCAAAATGCCTACGAAGAAAACATAATTTTCTTAATTTATCACAGTAACATGAAAAAAAAATGCCTTACGCATACAAGGACCTCGTGCTCCATGTCTAGCATAGCCTGGCCGACAGTGACAAGAACTTTTACCAAGTTCTGTTTTACACCATTCATTCAGAGTGACGTCACAAGACGAGGCATCACCGATTATACAAGTATCAATCCTGAAACATGAACAAATATATTTGTGTATTTATTTGTTTTATATCTTTATTGTATGATGGTTAAAACTCATGTGTAAACTATCTCCTAAAGTTCTGAGAAAACAAGGTTTGTTTGTTTGTTTCTTTTGAATTCCGCGCAAAGCTGCGCGAGGGCTACCTATGCTTGCCGTGCTTATTTTAGCAATGACAGATTATAGGAAAGGCAGTTAGACATTATCACTCACCGCCAACTCTTGGGCTACTCTTTTACCAACGAATTGTGAGATTTACTGTGACTTTATAACGCCATCGCGCTAAAAGGGTGAGCATATTTGGTGGGTCGGGAATTCGAATCCGCAACCCAAGTATTGCGAATTGAGCATCCTTCCCACCAGGCCTATTCTTAGTTTAAATATACCACTACAATACTGCCTGACATGTAACTGTCTTATTAATTAACTAACAAACGGTAATGGTTTCTTTTCTAAGATGTAAACTTTATAATTAAGTAAAAGAACGTTTGGTTTGAATTTCGCGCTAAGTTGCATGATGACAATCTATGCTAACCATCCCTAATTTAGCGGTGTAAGACTAAAAGGAAGGTAGCTAGTCATCACCACTCTCTGCCAACTCTTGGACTACATTTTTGCAACAAATAGTGGGATGCACCTTACATTATAACTCCCCATCGCTGAAAGGACAGGTGTATCTCGTATGAATTGGACTCGAAACCGCCGCCCTCAGACTGCGAGTCGAGCGCCTTAACCGCTAGGCTATTAAGTAATAGAACAAATCTCAGTGACTCTTTTTCTGGCTTATAAACTTTCTCATTTATTAACTCGAACAAACGCGACTGACTCTTTTACTGCCGTGAAAACTACCTGGAAAAACAAGAACCATACTAGATTGGACTTTTCAAGAAAACTCCCAAAACTTGTGATTGCTTAAAACTCGACAAACAAAAAAATTACTTAACTTTTTTTTAAGTGTTAACATTTAAAAATTTGTTCGTTATTTATATTTGACGATAAATGGTATTCTTCCGTTATTGAAATTATAATATAATAATGTAAAATGTATTTAATTATCGAACTTAATTTAAAACCTTTACCAGACAAGGAAAAAAAACAGTTTAATGAATCATGAGTTAAACATTTAATCAAACAAATATTACACAATGAATATATTCAGACAATTACTACACAATGAATGTATTAAAATAATTACTACACAATGAATGTATTCAAACAATTATATCGCATGAATGTTTTCTTTGACGGTTCTAAAAGTGACTAAAACAATGGCATGAAACGTGTATAAATAATAACAATAAACGTGAGGGCACAACTTGATCAATAATATAGTGGATTGAGTGTTCCTGGTTCACAACCCGTTACGACCAAAAGAAATTCACACTTCGCACTGAGTCCATGGTTACGTTATTATGGTGATATCAACTCCAATGATTCAGACTGACAAGGATAAACCTAACAACTGACAGTGGGTGATGTTGAGTAGCTGCCTTTTATACAGTATATCACTTAATATTTATGAATAGCTAGTACGAATAGTCCTCGAGTAATTTTGCTCTAAATTAAACGAATAATCATTTTAAAAGAAATTGATCTACAGTTAAGAATAAAAATATTTGGAATTGAAATATGTAAACATAGAAATGCAAAACACAGTTTTGCTTACATAAATAGACACTAACCTACAAAAAACGCCACATTAAAAGATAGATTTTTTTGTAAAAAAACAATCTCAACAGTTAATTGGTGAGAATTTTCTATAAATAAAAACTTTTATTCTAGTTTTCTTATATTTTTGTTCTATTTATGCATTTGTAAGAGCCTTGATAAATCTCACCTGATTATCGGAGGCTGAGGTCTGAACGGTGCCTTGCGAAGAGGTGGCTCCACACCTGGTCTGGTTTGATGATTCTGTCCTCTTCTACCACTTGGAAACCGTGGAGTGTTGTTGATCAAGCCATCAGAGGGTCCAGATCCAATAAAAGGACGAACATCTTCAATATCTATTGGCACAACATATGGACGGCCCGTTGGAAAACTCCATCTACTTGTTCGTTTAGTAGAGTCATCACTCAGTGTTCCGGATCCATAAACAGTGACAATCTCTTCGTCATTTCGATTTTTCGTTGGTCCTAGATCTTGTGGTGACAAAAATTGATTGTTTTCTGATCTAGTTTCAAGAATTGATTCTTCAGAATTGATGTGAATGAACTTTACATCAGATTCTCTAACAGAAAGCTCTGAGCGAAAATTATAAACATTTCTATCGGATGTATTCTTATTTCCTGTTTTGGAATCTGATACTACGTGGTCATTTTGCACGATGGAATCACCTTGCTCACGTTCTTTAGATATTCCAGTCCTTCCTGTAGAATGAGTCACGGTGAAATAAAACTTGGTCGGTTCAGTTATTACTGCTGGTTCTTTACTTTTTTCAGTATTGCTCACTTGAGAGGGTCGTGAGTTGAGATAAAACACAGGAGCCCACGCTGCAGCTGTTGGTATAAAATCATTTTTTTGTGTAACCAGCCGAGAATTAAGAATTTCTGGTCCAAAGGCGTGGGATGATTGACCATAAGTTGTACTTATTGTCTTGAGTATACTTAGGGGTGAAGGACTTTTCAACATGGTTCTGATTGCATTAGATGAAATATTACTGATCCTAAGCAGAAGATGGTAATTTTCAGCTGGAAAATGGCTGAAACGTTCCGTGTTATACATCAACGTGGAAGAATAACTGGGAGCAGTGACGTCAGTAGGATCGTCTCCAACAAAAGGAAAAGTAAATAAACTTTCATGAGGAGATGGTTCCTCGAACAGGTAGCTGGAAGAGGAAATAATATCGAAAAGCGCTTTCTCAGTTTTAAGTTTTGTTTTTTCTCGGTCAAGACCAAGTAGCATAGATTCACTTTCTGTTGGTTCAATATCCAAAGATTCTGAATCTACCCCGTCATCCATATTCTCTGTAAATCTTAAACTTAACGAGCGAAAAGGGTTCATTGTGTTAACATGCAAGTCATTGTCATTAATATTAGTTACTGGGAATTCTGTTGGATCTCGATTGTTAACTTGGCTTGGCCGTAGTCCACGGTATAACTTTACTGTAGAGATTTGTTTCTCTAGGATATCTAAAATACTAATTTTACCTATTGACGAATCGTCTTTACTGTAATCCACTTCATCAGGTGTTAAAACAGCAGAAGACGTTGGACGAATAAGTTTGTGAAATTCACTTGTAAAGAAAGATCCTCTAGAATCATCTTCCTCACTTCCTAAAAATATGAAAGATTGGTAGATAGACGGTTCTGAATTGGATGAAACACTAGAATCGTCTTTCTCACTTCCTAAGAACATGAAAGATTGGTAGATAGATGGTTCTGGATTGGATGAAACACTAGAATCGTCTTTCTCACTTCCTAAGAACATGAAAGATTGGTAGATAGACGGTTCTGGATTGGATGAAACACTAGAATCGTCTTTCTCACTTCCTAAGAACATGAAAGATTGGTAGATAGACGGTTCTGGATTGGATGAAACACTAGAATCGTCTTTCTCACTTCCTAAGAACATGAAAGATTGGTAGATAGATGGTTCTGGATTGGATGAAACACTAGAATCGTCTTTTTCACTTCCTAAGAACATGAAAGATTGGTAGATAGACGGTTCTGGATTGGATGAAACACTAGAATCGTCTTTCTCACTTCCTAAGAACATGAAAGATTGGTAGATAGACGGTTCTGGATTGGATGAAACACTATAATCTTCTTTCCCAATACTTATGTCATCATTAACAATACTCAGCAAAGGATTTGTAATAGAATTATGTATAATACCATATACTCTTGAATTCTCCGAAGCACTTACTTCAGTCTCACTTAACTCCATCATATGAAATAAATTGGACAGGTCTTGAATTACAAAAAAATTATTATAGGGTTTGCTAGTTTTATCTACATTAACTATTTGGTTTGGAGCTCCTAGCGTCATACTTATGTAGCTATACTTACGATTATCTTTTGTTACTGTTGAAGAAACTAAATCAGAAGGAACTGATGAAATGAAACTAATTTTAGAAGCTCGTGTATTGAACTGGTTTTTATAAGTATTATCATACGTTAAACTCATTATCTGACGTGATAAATTAGTATTTAAAAGCCGTTTTGTTGAAGCTGGTTGAAGAATTGTAGTAGAGAACTGTAATAATTCTGCATCTAGTAAACTTGACAAAAGGTTGGTGTTTTCAGAGAACTGTAATAATTCTGCACCTAATAAACTGGATAAAGTGTTAGTGCCTTCAGAGGACTGTAATATATCTGTATAATAATGGCTAACTTCTTCCGAAGACTGTAATAATTCTGCACCATATAAACTGGATAAAGTGTTAGTGCTTTCAGAGGACTGTAATATGTCTGTATAAAAATGGCTAACTTCTTCCGAAGACTGTATTAATTCTGTATCCAATAAACTGGATAAAGGATTAGTGCTTTCAGAGGACTGTAATATGTCTGTAGAAAAATGGTTAACGTCTTCAGAGGGCTGTAATGACTTTACGTTTATTAGGCTGGATGAAAGGTGTGGAACAGGTAAACTTGGGAATATTGCACGACTTGTAGATGAGACAATCTTGAAGCTTGTTAAGCCGGATCTTACTATGAAAATAAATATCGGTTGTTGAACCTCAGATTACATATTAATGTATAGTTGCTATTAACTTTACACTGTTTTTCGTATAAATATTTTGTATAGTAACATGTTAAATTCCTTTTGAAGTAGCCTTACACATTAGATATTTACTTTCAAGCTACAAAAATGTATTTTCTGAAATAGTCTCTCTTATATACAAACTTGTAAATGGTTAACATAAAGGGTTATCGTTAAAGTTATCCAACTCTGTGAACCTCAAGCTTCATTAAAATAAGTAAATCATGTTATGCAATACTGATCAAAATTACTATGGAGGCATAAAAGTAAAGAAATAAACGATTATTTTACTGCAGCTCACAGTTAAAAAACAAAAACTTGCACTTAACTCATTCGAGGGGAAAACAAAACCGTAATAAAATATAGTAGCGAATGGTTATCAGTAGCATATAAGAACCAATGTATTTGTGTTTTCAATTATAAGTTAATTTTTCACGTATTTATAGAAATATTTTCTCATTTTCACATCCTGCTTATAGAGGGCTCTGTTGTTTAGTACGTAAATTAACATAATTAAAAATCTTCGATGACGAACAGGCATCATTCTCACTCAACAACTTTCTAGTTTATTGGGCCAACTTAATGTAAGTCCTGTGATATCGCACTAAACAGAATCTTTTCCTTTAAAGTATTGTCAACCTTAACAACTTGATAACCATCTGGTGTACTATATCATTTAATACTTACATTAACTTGAAGGAAACTGTATGTTAACACCTACATTATTGCTCAGTTGTAAAATACTGCGACAAGTCTGCGTAAAGTGCTAAATACGTATAGCAAACGTAACCTAATGTCTAGTTCTGTGCTGAATTACAAACAAACTTCTGAGGATTATATAGAATATTGTAGTTTTGAGCCTTTCTTGTTTCTTCAAAAATATCAGGATATAATTATTAGGTGTAACGTAGGCATTCAAATTGTGAGGGATCAGAGTGCATTATAGATCAAATATTGTAACTGAGAAAGAATAGGTTAACAATTCATTAATAAAGATTATTCTGTGATGTTTCTCCGCGTATTTTGTCTTGGGAAATGTAATTGAGGTTTAGAAAGTGTATAACACTTTGGTTTTTAAACCTACAATCAAAAGAAGAGTAATCTTTATTTCTTTTCATAATTTAGATTTTTTTTCAATAGTTTCAGAAGATAATTTTTATTTTTATCTTCAGAATATTAAGGAGCAGTCGCTCAGATTAAAAGTTTAACCGTTTTTAATTTCAGAATGTTTGATTCTTTATTCGATTTAAGACAAAACAACATTGACTATTTCCTGTAACCACTACGAAAAATCGAACCCCAGACATTAACTTTGTAAATTTCCCACCGTGGGACAGAGTTTATGAGGTGAGATACTTCGAAATGCAGTTAGAAATCAAATAAGGCACAGAAAACATGTTTGATGACTGAGTGACGTCAGCTTCTCAAAATACACTAGAGATAGCAGCAGGTGTGTGTAGATGTTGGATTCCCTGGAAGGATAACCTGCTGACAAAGAAAACAAACTGCATTCTGGGAAACATCTCTCTAAACTTTGAAATTATAACATGTACAGCGGGTTGTTAGTCAAAATCGTTGTTACGATAACTGATTGCTCACACGTAAAGGCTTTCACACTGCACTGACCTCGTGTCGCCATCCAATTACACTGCTTTCTCTAACATTACGCTGACCATGTGTATCAAACCGCAATGACGTTTTTTCTAATGTAATAATTTTTCAGTGATCACGTCTCACAGAATGCGCAGACTATGTTAACTTTAAGAAGTTTCTTAAAATTAGTAAATAAAACAAAACAACAAAAACACCCAGTGAATGGAACAAATTATCAGAATTTTTGAAGTTAGTCAAATTAGTTCAAAACACTTCTGTCCTCATAGTACTTCTTATTTAAAGGCATCTGGGAGCTTGTTACTCCCAGATATGCCAACTTTTCATGTGCTACTTTCTTCAGACAACTCATGGATTCACTCCTCTACACCCCATCCCCTCTCGTTTAGTGCTTCTATTTCAAAAAGTGGGATGAAGGTGGAATATAGGGGTGGGAAACCTCACACATCAAACACTTTGTGTGATAAGTTTTGTATACACGAAGACTTCATATCCAAGTCATTAGAGGGGCTAGATTGTAACTTTACTGTAATAAGCATTTATCGTGAGACAAACTTTCAGACTGTCCAAGATCACTGAATCAAAGGAACTCATCCAGAAACAAAATTAGTCTCAATTATGAGGTTGTTAACCTCTAATTACTTTAACCTGAAACAACGTAGGGCAAAAGTTAAAGTTATTTAAACACGATGCATTCCATTGTTCTTTTACTGGTTATACGAGGTGTTACCATTGTTGGATAGGTAAAGATGTTTCATGTTAAGACTATACATGCTCTTTGAAGGATTTCATGTTAAGTGGTGTTAAAATTCATCACTAACATCTTATAAATTATATCTGCTTTGTCCAATAAAAAATATCTAAAGTATACATCGAAATCATTTCGTATTCATATTTCGAAAAGTGTAAACCTCACAACATTGTGTTTCTATATAAACAATTAGTATATTACTTCCACTAGGTAGCTATAAAAACTTTATTAAATAATGCGAAACGTACTTCTTTGGCATGTTGTATATTTTATTTATGGGGCTCAACCTAAAATAATACCACTCACTAAAATATGTTATTAACTGAAATAAGTCAACGTAACGAACGCAACCCACTAACATTATATTGATTGAAACACCTCCAAGTAAAGAACACAACATAACAAATCATTATTCTGTGACAGCCTCGGATGGTGCTTGTTTTGATTCAGTAAATTTATGTTGCTGTTTTATTTTTTATATTTTTATAGTTGTCTCATAAAGCTTTACTATTTTTACCTCTTTTTATAAACATTTGACACTGATCCTACATTAATTTACTTTATATTTTTCATGAAACTTTAATACAAAACTGTGATTGTCTCATCTGATTAAAGATTTCTATTGGTAATAACCCTAAGTTGATTCATTTTGATGAATGGTATTACTGACAATAACCCTAAGTTTATTCACCTTGATGAATGGTATTACTTACAATTAACCGTAAGTTTATTCATTTTGTTGGACAATTTTACGTACAATAAGAACAAAAAATTAATAATTTTTTAACATTTCTGTGAAATTAACTTTCCTTCTCAGTAGAGTTATTTTACGCTAAATATTTGCTGAACGATTGTACCAAGAATAGAAACATTAAATGAACTCACCTTGTTGAATATTTTCGCTCATAGTGAAGAGAACGAAACTTAGTTCTACAACAAGAGTTATCAAATATTTACAAGAATTCATTGTGATCAGAAATCCACCTGAAATCCCACAGTCAGGCTCAGTTTTATTTTTAAATGTCTAAAGATTGTGGCTTAATCTTTAACAATAAAGTTCGTTGTCTGCACCTGACTAGAACGACATGACGATTGTAGCGCGAGCCATGTTGCAAAGGAATACTTTCTGAACTCTCGCACTTTCACTGTTGACCAGTGACTATGATGAGACAAAACAGGTTTTTGACTGTTAGGTGGAATTTCGTTTTTGTTCTACCTGTACTCAAAGCAAAATTAGCTTCGCGGTGTCAAGGTTGAATATCATTGCATGTCATGTAACTATAGATTACTCAACAACCTTATTTTTTGATTCTACGTTAGACTATTGGTCAGTGACCCTGGGAATAACGTAACATAACAAATGGTAAATCAGGGCTAAGGCAAATTAATAATATAATTTCAACCAATTTACTGTTGGTCAATGGTGCACGCAAAACTTCAATTCCACTTTTTTAAAGAGTATTTTAAATTGAAAAGAAGAAAACAGTGTTGTTAATTGACGTGAAACGTAAGTACAGTAGAATGGCGGATTTGAAACGTTTAGAAAGGTAGTGGATTACAACAACAAACTACTTTAGAAACCACTGTTACTTAAGAACTAAAAGTTATTTGTATTTCACATTTGGAAGTGTTTCCAGATTAAACTTGATTATCACACAGCACAGGAATAAACCAAAGGAAGTGTTTTGTAGTTTAAAACTTTACCGAATTTTAGTTTACTTGAAAAATATAGAAATTAAACACATTGAAAGGACAATAAAGACAACCTCTAGTCAGATACAAAAACAAGAAACTATGGACAATCGCTTCTGATGGAGCAGTGAACAGCTTGTGAGCCTCGAACAAGTCTCGGTAAAAAAACAAGAACTGAATAAAGAAAAATACGCTTAAATCTAGAATACAAACTCACTTTCTTTTTCTAATTGACGGCATCGTTTCTTGACCTCTATTCCATAACCACATTTCAGTGCTAACCTGTTAATTTAAGTTTATCTGAATTTCGCACAAAGCTACTCGAGGGCTATCTGCGCTAGCCGTCCCTAATTTAGCAGTGTAAAACTAGAGGGAAGGCAGCTAATCATCACCACCCACCACCAACTCTTGGGCTACTTTTTACAGTTAATAGTGAGATTGACCATCATATTATAAAGCCCCCACGGCTGAAAGGGCAAGCACACTTGGTGCGACGGGGATTCGAACCCACGAACCAAACAAAACCTATGTAGCTACCCTAAGAAGAAAAGACAAAGTTATCAGACCTTTTGTCATTTTTGTTTCTCATGAGCTCATCTGTTCATATTCCTCAGAAACTATAGATTCTTTCGTTATTTGTTCACATAATACTCTTTAACCAATCACACGTATGGATACTGTAGGCAGTACATTGTCAATACCTTTCAGTGCTTGACTAACATTCATTTCAAATCCATATTTCATGGCACAGTACTGGTAGAGCGATTGCTTGAAACAATAAGTTTCTGTTAACTTTCAGAATTGGAAGAATACTCATAGATGTTGACATAGATTTCGATGTCTAGTGATGAAGCTTGAGGTACAGACAGACATATTAATTAATTTAAATATTATTACTACATACATGGTAAAGATTAAAATCTGAAAATATTTAAATACTGAATCGGCCCAGCATTATCAAGTGGTTAAGGAACTCGACTCGTATTCCAAGGGTCGCGGGTTCGAATCCCCGTCACATCAAACATACTTGCCCTATCAGCGGTGGGGGCGTTATAATGTTACTGTTAATTGCACTATTAGTTGTAAAAGAGTAGCCCAAGAGTTGGCAGTGGGTGATGACAACTAGCTGCCTTCCTTCTAGTCTTACACTGTTAAATTAGGGACGGCTGAGTCATATACACACTTGTAAACCATCCAGTTACTGAGTCATAAAGTTGTATACCTATCCACTAAGTTTAGTGAATGAGTGATGGAGTTAAGTCGTATATAATGTTGTAGATCTATCCACCGAGTTTATTGGACCAACGAGAAAATTACTGAGCCACATATAAAGTTGTAGATCTAGTCAAGTTTGATGGGTATATGATGAAGTGGTTTATGTATGCATCTGAAAGATCACAAACAGATTTCACGAATTATTTAAGAAGTTGAAATTATTCTTTGAACACGGCACATTTTTGAAAGTTCTGAATGGTTTATTTCATGACTTTAAATAATATTGTCGGAACAAGGACTACTATACAAACTATCTCTTTGTTATATACCAAACAGAAATTTAAAATTCACCTAAAACAAATATTACCAATTTAAAAATTACAATACATAAATTGTAAAACAAATTATTGTTTTTAGATGTTGATGAATAGATTGTTTATCAGTTGTTAAGTTTCACATGATGTTTGGTAAGCATGTGTAATTAAACAGATATTTGCTGTAGTTATTCAAGATTCATAGACCATTTTTATTTTGTTTAAAACTTTAGTTTTGCAGTTAACTGGCACCCACAAAAATCTCCTTACTTGAAGTTTAATTTACCTTTTCAGTTCTATGCTTATGTGGGACTCAGGATTACCTTAAATATATGTTTCTGTAAAGGTCAAAAAGTTCTGCTTTTAGAATTTCATAGAGTTGAAAATTATTGTAGAGTGCCTGGTGTGAAGATGACATTGATGGATTATCTCTTAATGTTATGTATGCTGCTTTGAAATATAACATTCAACACCATTTATAGCACACTTTGGAGAATACCTGTTCCAAACCATATTTATTACAAAATATTTCAAACACAGTAAAGACTAAAAGATAGATGCTATACTTTGAACAGTTTGTATACTTAAATTATGACTGAAGGTATGATGAACTTTTCCATTTGATGACTGTTAACTTCTGTTGAAGTATTCTAGAAATCCACATGCTTGTCACAAAATCCTACCTCAGAAAGCCACTACAAGATTAAACTTCTAAATTCCAATCTGTTACAGGAACAAGTTTCTTAATTCAAACTTTCTAAAGAACCCTGCAGAGAAATATTTAACAGAAGCTTGATTCTCAATTATCATGGTGATACAATGTTGAGAATTCAGTTGAAGAACGAGTCATTTTGGAAAATCTTATCCCACTTTATAATGAGAGCTTGATTATACTTAAAAAAATAAGTTGTTTGTAAAATCCTTTTTTAAAACTCAATATAACATCTTAAAATATTCCAATTTTAACGAGAGTTTGATTCTGCTTAAAAAAGGAAGTTGTTTGTACAATCCCCTATTAATACCAAATATAATGTCTTAAAATATCCCATCTTTCAGCATCAATGTTAGATACAGGTTAATAGAGTTTTATGGCTACCTGTAAATGTTTCTTATAAATCCATATATTTATATCAAGATGTAATAATTATTTAATGTAAATTATTTGGATTCTTGACCTCTCATGTCAGAGGAACTTTTAATAAGTCAAGTAACCTCTGTTGATTTTAGATATTACACAGAAGCCACAATAAGTGTTTAAAACACACCTAAATAGAATATAAATATAAGAAATGTCTTACAAACTTTCCACATTCTTAGAAAAATCACGTTTTTTTACGACTACATTTTTTTTTTTGAGTTTGGTGAAGCAGTAAGGTAACAAACTTTAATACACTGACTTGTTAAGTTACAGAATCTCTGTTTTCCTTGTATTAGACACCTGGAAAACTAGTAATTCCTATTTGTTTGTTAAAGCAGACTTTAGTTCATGCTCATACAGAGCGATAAGTAACATGACAGATGTTCCAACTGATATTCCAAGAAGTTGGACACCTAACTGGTGAATCCTGTTGTGTCCTGGATGGCTACTATTTGATCCCAATTCTGGAACCTATAGAAAACATGAAAAATTTTGTTCAAAAATTGTACAGAACACCAGTTCCTTTCATTCATATTTTCACAGAAACATCAAGTTAAAGAGAGATCTCTGACTACAGAACACCAGTTCCTTTCATTCATATTTTCACAGAAACATCGAGTTAAACAGAGATCTCTGACTACAGAACACCAGTTCCTTTCATTCATATTTTCACAGAAACATCAAGTTAAACAGAGATATGTATATTAAACACATATATCCTACTACACAAAGTCAGGTAGTTTTGTTCATGTTCACAGAAACATTAAGTTAAACGTAGATATATTATAGATATATATTAAACATATCACAACAGAACATTAGTTTCTTTATTTACATCTTCACACAAACATTAAATTAAACATAGATATATTATAGATATATATTAAACATATATCTCACAACAGAACTTTAGTTTCTTTCTTCATATTTTCACACACACATTAAGTTAAACAGCAATCTCTCACTATATAGAACAGGGGTCACCAAACTTTTCTCACAGTGGGGAATGAGAAGCACGGGCCACATGATCATTATGTTCAATACTCATAAGTTAGAACGAAAGCTCTCTGTAAAAGACTTAACACTAAGTTTAGGATGCCACATTAGCCATGTGGGAGTAGCATGCAATACACCCATATGATAAAAAACAAACAGAGATACAACCAACATTTTTATTTGCCAAAAGGTTATCAAAGAAGGTGACATTAGCAAAAACAATTTTCACATCGCACATAGTTAGTACGTATCTGAATTTCACTAAGCCGCAAAATTGTTAGTGAGATTTATGAAATTGGCATTTGGCTTTCAAAATATCTTCAATGTTGGTTTTGAATTGCTGCATCCAAACATTAGAATTGCTTTCAAATGTTCATCAGTCAACCTTGATCGACATAATGACTCAACATACTTCATTTTGGAAAATGCTTGTTCGCAGACATAAGTTGTTCTGAACACTGATACCATATCAGATGCGAACTGCTTCAGCTTTGGAAAATCATCTTCAGGTATGCAGCTGCAAAATTCAATAAGTTGCCCCTCTCTGTGTTTAGCTTTCAACAAGTCATTTCCTTGCAAATCGATGACCTCCAGCTGAAGTTCCACTGGCACGTCATCAATGACACAATCAAAAGGATTCTGAAAAAGGAGAATGTCACTTTGGATTCTGTCGAGATCCGAAAATCTCTCTAAAAATGTTTATTTAAATCACCAATAATCTTTTTCTGAAACTCCAGGTTGACATCTTCTGTGATTCTAGCATGAAACTCATTGAAACACTAAAATGAGAGAGGTTTCCTCCTTCCAAATGTGCTTCAAACAATGACAGCTTTCCTTTAATGATTCTATAGAGATCACAGACATGGTTATTCTTCCCCTGAAGTTTCAAGTTCAATTCATTCTTGTGGGATGTGATGTCAACCAAAAATTACATCTTCGACAACCAGGTTGGATCCGACAGAAGTGGATCGGCTCTATATTTCCCGATAATAAATATATATATTTCTCTTCTCAGCTTATAAAAATGAAACAAGACTTTACCGCAGCTGAGCCACCTCACCGCCATGTGATAAGGCAAGTCACAGAAATCTGAATCAATTTATTCAAGAAACGCCTTGAACTGACGGTGATTAAGCGCATGACCACGAATGAAGCTCACTGCAGACATGACTGGTTTCAGTAAACAAGAAATATCTAAGACTTTTCCACAGAGTGTTTGCTGATGTATGATACAGTTTATGAACAGAATGCTTGGAAGTTGAAGATCTTCTAACTGTTTCCTGATCAGCCCTACCAGACCCTTCTTTACTCCAGCCATGTTTTTTCCTCCATCAACTGTTACACCTCTAAGCTGATTCCACTGAAGGTAATAGTCTTGCAAAGTTTTATGTACTTCCATGAAAATGTCTTCTCCAGTTGTTCTTCTCTGCAAGCTGCAAACTGATGCCAACTCTTTCATCATCTGAAAGTCCAAATTAACTCCACGAATGAACACGAGAAGTTGTGACATACTTGAGAGATCAGTAGACTCATCCAGTGCTAGAGAATACCATAGGAAGTTTCTAGCTTTCTGGTGTATCTGTAATGTGATGTTCTATCCAAGTTCTTCTGCTTTCCATACAACTGAAGTTTCTGAAAGGCTGATACTTTAAAAGAAATTGTCTTTTTCAGGACACAGCTCATTTGCTGCTTCCATCATACACTCTTTGATAAAGTTGCTGTCAGTAAAAGGTTTTCCTTGCTCTGCCATCCTATGCACTGTTTTATAACTTGTACGAGTGACAGATTTATTTTCAGCAAACTTTCTCATGAAGAGATTCTTTTGAGATTCAAAAACACATTTCATGGATTAAAATTTTTCAGAATGGAACTTTCCTGAAAATTTCAAATATGTTGATAGATGTTTTGTTTCATAGTGACAACGAAAATTTTACTCTTTCAAAACGGCAACATTTTCGGTACATATCACACAAGCAGCTTTCTGTTTTTTTGTTTCCACAAAGAAGTGCTTTTCTCCCCATTCTTCATTGAAAGCACAACACTCAGAGTCCACTTTTCTTCTTTTAAAAACAGCCATAACGATGGATGAGAAAAAATAAGATCTGAAGATGAAAAACACAGAATGCTGTGAGAAAAGTGTTGTACTGGTCCAAGAATGCACAAACAAAATATATTGAAATGTACATTTGTCACGACACTTACCTAAGAATGAGTTATGAAAAGCAAATAACCTGACTACTAAGAGAAATGAGTTTGCTGAGGCGGGAACCCTGAGCTGCTAAATTTACAAGACAAGTCGACAGGATGAGGGTTAAGTCTGTACTTGTTTTCCAAATCCTAATGCTTTCATAGATATGTACCTCGATATGAATAAATGGGCAGTAAGGATGAAAGAAAAAATTTTCTATTGGTTAAAAATGCTCATAACAGCCTTGTTTCTTTTTATCATAACGTCTTGTGTTAGCCAGCTTAAAGTGACCATCGGTATGAGTTATTTTGTTATGACAGTCGGATGTTTGATGAAATGTCACTTTTTATTTCCAAGCAGCTAACTGCTGGCAAGCCAGACAAAATGACCTTGAGGGCCATAGTTTGGTGACCCCTGATATAAAACATCAGTTCCTTTTGTTCGTATTTTCAAAGAAACATTAAGTTAAAAATAAACACATATATATATATATCAAACAGATATAATCCACTACAGAACATCAGATCCTTTGTTCAAATGTTGACAGAAACATTTAGCTAAACAAATATATCCTATTACATTTTGTGTTGTCAGATTCAACAATTTATTTGAGTAAAGCTTTGAAAGATAAAAATACGAAAAGAGAAAATAAAAACATTTTTAGCATTTAATTGGGAAAATGTGAACACTATGAAACTAGCCAAAATACTAGCTGGTCAAATGTGTAACATTACACTAAACGGAAGCATTAATCGGTAAACACTATCGAAATTTAGTCATTTGTGTTCAAGCATTAGCGTTATCAACATCTCCCACTGACATCTCCTGTGTTACATTGGGTGAAAACATGACAAAGACTAAAAAGTTGACAGAGTTTGAACGATGAAGAATTGTCGATCTGCAAAAGCAAGGTCTCTCTCAACGTGCCATCACTGGTAAGACTGGGTGTAGTAAAACTGCTGTTGCAAATTTCTTAAAAGACCCTCAGAGATACAGAACATGAATTTCAAGTTGTTGGCCCAGAAAAATTTTGCGGGCATTGAGCAGGAGGATTTGACGGGTTATCGAGCAAGACTTCAGCCAATAGTCGAACCAGATTAAGGCCCTTAGAAATGCAAAATGTAGCTCGAGAACAATAAGACGGCATCTACAAGAGAAGGGCTTTAAAACTGTAAACGTCTTCAGTGGTTATGCCTTCTTCCACACCACAAAACAGCTTGGTTAAACTTTGCTGAAAAGCACCAAACATGGGACATAGAAAAGTGGAAGAAGGTTTTGTTCTCTGATGAGTACAGATGGCTTCCAATATCACTGACATGATACGGATATTTTACCAGAGACATTTTCTATAATGGAAGAGGTTCCATCATGATCTGTGGTGCTTTCTCCTTCCATGGAAAAATGGAGTTTCAGGTAATACAGGGGCGTCAAACAGCAGCTGGCTACACTGGCATATTGAAGAGAACATCCCTATTGACTGAAGCCCCTCACTTGTGTGGAAAGGACTGGATCTTTCAGGAGCACAATGCTGCAATCTACAATGCCTGCAGGACATAGAACTTTTTCATGGTGAATAGCACGATTCTTTTGGACCATCCAGAGTGTTTGCTCAAACTGAACCCTGCTAAAAATGTTTGGGGGTGGATGGCAAGGGAAGTCTATAGAAATAAACATCAATTCCAAATAGTGCATGATCTTTGTGAAGCAATCTTCAGCACTTGGAAAAGCATTCCAGCCAGCCGTCTGCAAATGCTTATATCAACTATACCAAAGTGAATGCTTGCAGTTATTCGCGATGACGGCCATGCAACTCACTACTTTAAATAATATGTACAATAAAACACTTCTTACTTCAAGACACTTCATGTAAGTAATCAATTTGTTACTTATTATTAGTTTGGAAACATTCACTACTCTAAATAATATGAACAATAAAACACTTCTTACTTCAAGACACTTCATGTAAGTAATCAATTTGTTACTTATTATTTTGGAAACATTCACTACTCTAAATGATATGAACAATAAAACACTTCTTACTTCAAGACACTTCATGTAAGTAATCAATTTGTAACTTATTATTAGTTTGGAAACATTCACTACTCTAAATAATATGAACAATAAAACACTTCTTACTTCAAGACACTTCATGTAAGTAATCAATTTGTAACTTATTATTTTGGAAACATTCATTACTCTAAATAATATGAACAATAAAACACTTCTTACTTATGGTTAGGAAATGTTAAGAAATATTATTTTGAAGACAAATTAAGTAAAAACATATTACATACCCATAAAATATATTAAAAACATTTGATAATGAAATATATCATTAAACCTTGCATTAAAAGTAGGTAAAATAAACAAAATGTTATGACTTTGTTCTAAATGTAGGTATACTGGTTAGGAGAAAAATGAATTGTTACTTTGTACTTAAGATATGATAAATGCTTACAAGAAAATAAAAATTATCGTATTAAAGTACGATAAACACAACAAAATAAAAATTGTGACTTTGTATTTGCGGTATGATAAACACATCAAACTAAAATTGTGAATTTCTATTTAAAGTAGGAAAAACGATTATATAAAAATGAGGAGTCAAAGTTGATTACATGTTAAGAATATTGACAGTGTACACTCACCATATCCACTAAAGCAATATAAAGAAACATGC
Source organism: Carcinoscorpius rotundicauda (assembly GCA_011833715.1). Lineage (NCBI taxonomy): Eukaryota > Metazoa > Arthropoda > Merostomata > Xiphosura > Limulidae > Carcinoscorpius > Carcinoscorpius rotundicauda. The sequence continues at coordinate 520,795 of CM022404.1, read as the reverse complement.
CTGCTGCCCCAGCAAAGATCCACGCATTAGCAGAACTAACGTTGCCCAAGGAAACCCCGATAATCATTCCCAAGAAGCACAACATGGATGACAAACCGTTATATAATAAAGCTTGTTTAACACTCATTCCTGCCTTTAAAAGCATAGCAAAATCACCTGAAATTAGAAGGAAACACCATTGTAAAACACGTCTTTCTTGGTTTTACTTATAAAAATATTTATAACAATTTTAAATGACTTTCCAGTAACTTACCATTTAAAACAAACATACACCATAAAGCTATATGAGGCTTGTTTGTGGTTCCTAATTTTGAAATAAGGATCTAGGCGGAACACATCTAGTTAACACCACCAGCATCGCATTCTTCAACTACGCTTTACCATGGAACAGTAAGGTTGACCATCACGTTATGTCTTCATGGATAAGAGAGCAAGAATGTTTAGTGATGGTGTTTGAGCCCCAAGTTTATAGGTTATGAGTGTCCAGGTCACCAGCTCAGGCCACGTCCACATTAAAGAATAGTTTAAATTTCTTCTCAGTAAGAAAATGTAACCACTGAAATGTCAGTACACATACTGCTGATAATAAAACATTTTATGAGGATAAAATATGAAAGTCCTTTAAATGTCACCCACCTAATTCGTGTGGTAATTCATGACAAAACACAGCTGTTGTCGTGCTGATTCCTCCAGATATGTCTGAAGCAAAAGCAGCACCTGGGAAAGAAACACGAGACTTCAAGTATAAATGTTTAAATCGTTTCATAAACTAGAAAAGGAATATCGAGTTTTAAGAGATCCAAGTCAAAACGTTATGTCAGAAAAACATTCATGAACTAACTGGTCTAGTTGGTACTATTAGTTAACACTTATGTACTTATTAGAGTATTCCATACATTGAGTCAATACTCATATACTAAGTAGTATAGTCGGTACTATTAGTTAACACTTATGTACTTATTAGAGTATTCCATACATCGAGTCAATACTCATGTACTAACCAGTCTAGTTAGAACTACAAGTTAATACTTACATACTGATTACACTATTTCACAGTTTTAGTCAACACTAGTTTAGTTAGTAATATTAGTTAACACCTATGTACTGATTAGACTATTTCATAGGTTGTGTCAACATTCATGTACTAATTACCACATTAATATTGACTAAAACTATAAAATAGTGTAATAAGTATATAGGTGTTATCTAATAGCACTAACTGGATTAGTTTTATCAATACTTATGTTGACTTGTTAGACTTTTTGATATTTTATAATAAACTGACATCTATTTAAACTGGTCACCATGTTGTATAAAGGACACAGTTATTTCTATATGATAGATAATTTATTACAACATGCTGACAGATCTAAATATATTTTGATTCTGCTAAATCTAATTGCAACGTGATATTAAATCAAAATAAGTATTTATTAGTATTTCAATACAACATGTTGAGAAACCAAAATATAGAGATATTTCTAAATCTAATTACGACACACAGCAGATCAAAAGATATAGGTTATAAGTTTAATACAACATTGTAACAAATATATAACTGATCAAAAAGTTAATAGAACTTTTGACAAACCCAAAAGAATAATTACAGAGATTTTAATACTAATTCACTGACAAAGATGGGTATTCAAAGGGGTGTGTGGGTTTGTGTGGGTTTTTCTTATAGCAAAGCCACATAGGCTATCTGCTGCACCCACTGAGAGGAATCGAACCCCTGATTTTAGCATTGTAAATCCGTAGACATACCACTGTACTAGCAGGGGGCAGGTACTTCAATGTAGCAAAAGAGATAAAAAGATAACTGTTATTTCAGTGATGTCGAGAAAACCTACTTGTAGAGAAATATATATATGTAAAAACGGCTCATTTGGGTTGAGAAAATTGAACCTAATGATGACCAAAGAAGATCGAAATGTTTAGTCCTCTGCGTAAAAAATTTTCTCAGCCCAAACAAGCCATTTTTACATATATACAACTGCTATTTCAATCCAACAGAACTAAAATACTAAAGGGTAATGCATTATATGCTATACGTAAGTATACTTAAAATAACAGTACCAAATATATTTTAATCTGTATAAATAACAAAAATATACTTAATTAGCTTTAATGATACTACACTGACTCTAAACTTGCTCACACTAGAAGTTAGTATTTATATCTATAAAACTAAAAGTTGCCATGGATAACAATTTCACTCAAAATTAGAAATGTTAAAAACATTATTCTTTATTCTCTAAATATTTAAACTTCACTCTTTATAAAACCACAAGAAATGAAGGCCAATATATGTTCCAAAGTGCTTGGAGTTATTATTATCACTTTGTTGTTATTTGAATTGAAAAAGATAATGAAAAGTAATAACATTAACATGGAAAATTACCAATTGCAAGTCCATCACAAAAATTGTGCAGTCCATCTCCCATGATAACCATCCATGCTACAGCAGTTACAGTGGTTGGAATTTCATGACAATGTCCATGGCCTTTGTCCTGATGAGAGTCAGTAACGGTAATAGCGTAACAAGTATCTTTAGTATCATGATGAATACCAACAGCATCCTTGTAACATTTCTCTCCATCTTCTACTGACTTTGGATGCAAATCTTCTGGATTCCCTATGCCATCTACAGTGTTATTTCTATCAGAAGAACTAGTACTACAAGAAAGCAGCTCTTCATGGACTTCTCTTTCAAGTTCTTTATTATTTTCAGAAGAATCGTGTAGCCCTATAAACAGTAATGGTTAGCATCAGCATATTTTCAACAACCATATGCTTTCACTCAGTAACTGTGGAGCAGCGATGGCATTGTGCTCAACTTAACTTCAAATGAAGAGCTTTCTGATCATATAGTGAACTAAGTAGGAGCTGTTTGGTCACCTGATATATTAGGTAGGAGTTGTCTGGCAACAAGGTGAGCTAAGGAAAAGCTCTCTGGTTACCTGGTACATGAGATAGGAGCTGTCTCATCACATGTTGTGCAAAGTTTGATTGGTTTGGTTTGTTTTGAATTTTGCAAAAGCTACATGAGAGTTATCTGCACTACCTGTCCCTAATTTAGCAGTGTTAGACCACAGGGAATGCAGCTAGTCATCACCACCCACTGCCAACTCTTGGGCTACTCTTTTACCAATGAATAGTGAAATGATTGTGACATTATAATGCTCCTACGGCTGAAAGGACAAACATGTGTGATGAGGATTTGAACCCATGACCCTCTAATCACAAATCAAGACCATAACCACCTGGCCATGCTGGGCTTTACCAAGAAGGAGTTGTCTCGTCATCTGATCTAGTAAAAAAGAACAATTTGATAACATGGTGAACTAAAGAACAGCTGTCTCATCACATGATGTACTAAGGAATTTATCTAATTACTGTCTCATCAGCTAGTGTACCTAGAAAGAACTATCTGATCACCTGGTGTTCTAAAGAGGAACTTATGGTTTACTAAAGGAGAAATGTTTCATCACATGGTGTATTAAGAAAAAGCTATTTGACTGCTAAGTAAATTAAGAAGGAATTGTCTCATTAGTTGGTGTACCTAGAAAAACTATCTGATTACATGGTATACTAAGGAGAAATGATCTGACCACCTGGTGTTTATTCTATACTTCAAAACTTGGTGATATTGAAACTTTATTAAAGTCAATCCTTTAGCCCATTAAGACTCTCTCTGCATCAACAAAACACGTTACTAGAAATTACAATGTGCAATTGAATGAAATTTTCTTTTTTTAAAGTTAATTCCATCAAGATTCTTAAATTTCAATTTTCAAAATAAACTACAGGACATGCAGTGGTAAAATTTCAAAAATAATTTCATTTACATACATTTAACATATGCTAAAATTAAGTTATTCTGAATACATTTTACTGTGATAATAAATGTAGCTGAGATTTACTTTGTTTTGAAAATGACAACACACATTACTTTATTTAAATCTAATAACACAGTCCTGCGGGGTCTTAAAGTTAATAAAAAATGCTTTTTTAACTATAAATTTGTCAGGCAGCATAAAACAACAAATGTAATACAAATATATGATAGTATTTTGTCAATAAATAAGTTTCAGATTTTCAATAACTATACTTACTTTTCATGGTCTGTACTTCTGAAACAAAACTTAACGAACTTTTCTGATAATGTGACAGCTTCTCTCCAACAACTCTGACATCATCTGATTTTATCCTGGAAATATCTGGTCCTAAAGCAAACTTCAAAAAATATTCAATAAATTTTCAGTGAACCATAACAAATGTTTCACTTTTAACAGTAATGCACAAAAAATATACGTAAATACAGTTGTTTGAATTATAATTATTATTCATGCATTAATTAAACTGACAACTTCACTATCCACATTCGTACTTTGATTAAGGTGACAAATTCATTAAGCATAATTTTTTTTAAAGTTACATCCCTAATGTATGGCAGAAGTCAAAAATTAAGTTTATCAAATGATGACAAAATCATTAAATGATTAATCAAACACGTTCATACTTTAGACAAACAATAAAATTATAATTGAAACAATTACGTTCAAGTTGTAACAATCTTCAAGTTACAAACAAGAGTGAGTACAATGGCGTCAGTTATGCGTTTCAGTCGCAGTAGGATTAAACCAGAAAACGAACTGCGGTCATTAAAGTTTATCAGGCTTAACAATGAACAGGCAGTTCATTGTGTATTGGTTGTATTATAAAAAACAAACAAGAAAAAAGAATACTTAACCCTAATAACCATGTTCTGATGTTAGCAATTTTGTTCAGTGATGTTAATTAACCACGCTCTAATATTAGAAAATATACTGTTGTATACATAACCATAACAGTATATAGTTAGATAATAGTGTAGTATATTTAACCCTATAAACAATGTTCTGATGTTAGATAAACAGCGCGGTATATCTAATTCATAACAACCATTCTATAACATAATGTTGGAAAGTGTTGTATATTTATCCCTTAACATAAACAACGTTCTAATATTAAATAATAATCATGGTATAAGTTAATTAAATGTAATTGTAATACCTTAATCTTTTTATTTCTTTTAGAATTGGTCTTCATTTTGCTTCTATAACCTGCCAAAAGATTCAACACTCTTTCTGCAAAAAAGAAAACATGAACACCTGCTAATGCAGCTAACCCTCTCCACACTGACTCTCCTTTTGTATCGTGGCTGTGAGAATCTCCTTGTTCCATAGCCTAAAGAAATCACCATGAAATAGTTTTTTTATTCAGTAAGAGAAAATTAACTGAATTATTAATAGAGCTTTTGATTTTTTAAATTCATGATTCATCCATTTATATGTGGAGATACATGCCTGCCTATCTATCAAACTCCCTTAAAGATAAAAAAGCATTTATTAAAAGTGAATGAGTGGTCATAAGAAAACTTGAAGCACAACTTTGAACATAGAATTAACAGTGACGTATTTAGGTAGAGGCTAGAGTGGGCTAATCTCAAGGGCCCATGGTATTAATGGAGGCCCATTAATAATTTTATTCTATGTAAAATTACATGATATGTAAGGCCCACAACAGTTATTAACCACTATGATCTCACAACTTTATATGCATCACTGCGGAAGAATGTAAGAATGGATGAGTGTTAGACGTGCCATCTACAATTATTGCACTAAAGAAATACCAAACTTCGGGTTACTAGTAAAAAAAAATAATTCCTTTTAACATGCACATTGTTATACAAACGTTTTATCATATGTGTGTTTAAAGATAGCACTGTCTCCCATTTGGTATAACATTTTATCAGATATAATATTAGTGTTAACAACAGTTTACTATCTTGCATAACGTTTTAGCAGGTATGTCATTAATAATAAAAACAATGTGACTCACCTGGCATAAAATTTTGTTAGACATATCCTTAATTATAAGAGCTGTCTCCCATCTGGCAGGATGTTTTATTGTTTGGAATTTCTGTGGATAATGGACCTTATGTGGTGGATTGAGTGAAGGTCGTGAATAACTTACATGTCAGGTAATAAAAAAGATTCTAATCAACATACGTTTCTGTAAGTTACTTTCCCATTTATATTGACTTATTTCCAAGCTTGTTTACAAATACCTCAGATAAGGGGTAAAAGACTTATACAAGAGAATTTCGTCTCACAAGGGACATTTAGAGTTGAACATTCTCAAAGGTCTGAAATACTTTAAACAAGATACAAACATCAACACTTACGTGAGGCAGTAAATGCAGGAAGGCATCTCCTGACAAGCTTCCAACAGCAAGGCCAATTAAGAACTGAAGAAGTGTTTGGTAAAACAGTCGCTGTATGATTGGCAACACAGCAACACTTATAAGTCCACAAAGACTTATTATTATAACTGAAGCCGACGCATACGCCCAAACTGTGTTAAAGAGAATTGTATCTGTTGGTTAGAAAACTCTAATTTAGCCCAAACACTTTATATAAAACCTGATTTTGATAAACATTTTAACTTTTGCCTACTCAAGCTTAGTTTCTGATTATCTTTGTGATTTCTCCTCTATCAATACTTAATTTAGCTCAATAAAATATTGGATGAAAAAATAATTAATTAAGGGTTCAATACGTTATATTAAACGATTTACAATTGTAAATCAACAGCCACGACCGATGTAAAATCCCAATGGGCCATCATATGTAAGAACTACATGTTGACGTTGTGTAATGACATCAAAAACTGATAAGTTTTGGGTGGAGCATGTAATATCCTTCCGAATGGAAAGTATTAATACACTCTGATCATAACAACATATTTATATTAGGGATTTATTGTAATTAATGTTACTATAAAATAAACAAATTCTTATAAAGTTGTTTACCTATCACGTTGCAGGTTAGAGTTCATAAACACAAAATTCAAATCCAAAAAACCGTCCACGGACCTCACGCAAAACTATGCAACATAACCAAGAATGATCTTCGTCTGGAAAATTGACACAAGTCACTTCCATGGTACATATCTTCAACCATCACAAATGTCAAACAGTTGGAGAATGAAATGGTTTTCACAATATTCCATACAAAGACATAGAAGTCAAGAATTGTTGGACACTGTTTTCAATCATTTCTGTCCGAACAGTCGGACGCTCAGAAACCATTAATTATGGAGAGCATTTAAGGAAAGGTGGTGTGCTTTTAACATAATAGACTCATAATACAGCTTAGCAGTAAAACCTACTTTGCAAGTCTACTGTAAGAAGTGCACGATCACCTGATAAAGCATTACCAAATATAATGGCATGGAATGCAAAGCGAGGTGAGATTTCGAAATCAATTTACTGTAACACACTCAGCTTTTGTAACATCTCAGTAAAGTCGTACTTACCATAAGAATTGTTAGTAATGAACTCGTCTTCTTCATGATCATACAAATGCCATAAAACTGAATCTTTGCAGTGCCGCTGCTCTAGCTCGTAGATGATAGCTGGGCAAAGATGAAGGAAGTCTACAGGAGTGATCAAACTGTTCACTGTGCTTATATCAAAAGAATGTAGAATTTCTGTGGCTGTAAGACACTGTAAACATGAACATAGATTTGAAGAATGTCATCATCCTTATTGTAAACACAAGTATTTAATTAAAACATTCCATCATTAACTGTAAAATATTGTACCATGAACAGAGGTTTGAAAGACATTGTTGTTTTGATGTTGTTTTAAATTAAGCACAAAGCTACACAATGGGCTATCTGTGCTCTGCCCATCACGGGTATCGAAACCCGGATTTTAGCGTGTAAGTCCACAGACATACCGCTGAGCCACTGGAGAGCTGTTAAAATGTGTTTTTCGAATAGCAAAGCCACAAAGAGCTATCTGCTCAGCCCACCGAGGGGAATCGAACCCCTTATTTTAGCATTGTAAATCCGGAGACATATCGCTGTACTAGCGGGGGGCCTTGAAAGACATCAATACTGTAAAATAATGTGAACATATACGAAGATTCGAAACACCTCAATATACTTATTGTAAAACATTGTAAACATGTACCGAGGTTTAAAACATCCTTACATTTACCGTAAAACTAACAGAGATATAAAGATTCCAATATTTTCACATTTTTAAATTTTAATTTTAATGGAAACAACATTCATGTAAAAGTTAATTTCATAAAACAGTTGTGTAATGAGCATATAGGTAGAAGATATATCTGTGCTTTCTACTTCAATGTAGATTATCAATATCACATGAGCAGCCATTTCTAAATTATACAATATCGCATGAGCTGTCATATCTAAATTATACAATATCACATCAACTGTCATTTCTAAATTATACAACATCACATCAACTACCATTTCTAAATTACAGAATATCACATCAACTACCATTTCTAAATTATAAAATATCACGTCAACTGTAACCTCTAAATCAAACAACACCACTCAACTGCCATTTCTCGACCAAATGACGCTACATCAACTATAATTTCTAAATTATACAATATCACATCAACTATAATTTCTAGACCAAACAATGCCACATCAACCATCATTTCTAAATTATACAATATCACATCAACTGTCGTTTCTAAGCAACACCACAAAAGCTGTTATTTCTAGAGTAAACAATGTCAAATCAGCTGTCATTTCTACTCTAAACAACACTATACTGATTGCCATTTCTAGATTAAACAATGCTACATAACTGTTAATCTCTACATTAAAGATGAAAGGGCCATGTGCGCCAAAGTTTTCAGCAGATGCACACGTTCAATTTTCAAGTTCATTACGTACGTAAATAATATTCATTGTGTCTTCCCAAACTTACATGAATCAATTTAAATTATTAGTAAATGAAACTTGTTCACATGCTACCCGCTCGTCTCATGTAGAACTGTTGATCGAAATTTCCTGATGATAAAAAACAAACCTTTATACATATATCCTGTATTCAGATGTATGATTGCACAGTAATGAGCAGGATGAAACTGATTAATAACGTAACAGCATACATCCTGGGTAAAAAGTTCCACCCTTCTAAACACCAATAAACAAAACAGTTTGGACGTGTAAAGAGGTAGATAGGGCAAAGTAAAACAACGGCTGTTTTAACTTCCAAAATATTTATTTCAGTAGCTTCAAATAACACTAGGAACAATAAAATTTAAACTGTAGTCATGTTAAAGTTTACAGCTGACTGTTGTCGTTTAGTCCTTAGGTCTGTAGTTTTGTTAAAGTTTACAGCTGACTGTTGTTGTTTAGTCCTTAGGTCTGTAGTTTTGTTAAAGTTTACAGCTGACTGTTGTCGTTTAGTCCTTAGGTCTGTAGTTTTGTTAAAGTTTACAGCTGACTGTTGTTGTTTAGTCCTTAGGTCTGTAGTTTTGTTAAAGTTTACAGCTGACTGTTGTTGTTTAGTCCTTAGGTCTGTAGTTTTGTTAAAGTTTACAGCTGACTGTTGTCGTTTAGTCCTTAGGTCTGTAGTTTTGTTAAAGTTTACAGCTGACTGTTGTTGTTTAGTCCTTAGGTCTGTAGTTTTGTTAAAGTTTACAGCTGAGTGTTGTCGTTTAGTCCTTAGGTCTGTAGTTTTGTTAAAGTTTACAGCTGAGTGTTGTCGTTTAGTCCTCAGGTCTGTATTTTTGTTGAAGTTTACAGCTGAGTGCTGTTGTTTAGTCTTCAAATCTCGTGCCATGCCGAACTGTAACGATCTTTATACATATATAACTGTCGAGCTTTAATGATGTATATATATATAAATGTCGAACAGTAACGATCTTTATATACATACATATATATATATAAATGTCGAACTGTACCGATGTTTATTAAATATATATACAAATATAAAACTGTAGAACTATAACGATGTTTACATATATATGTATATAATTGTCGAACTGTAACGATGTTTATATACATATTACTGTCGAACTGTGACGATCTTTGTTATTTATGTATATATGTATACTGCTGGCTAAAATCTTAAGGCCAATGAGCACAAAAAACATGCATTTTGTGTTGTTAAACTCAACTACTTATTTGAGTAGAGCTTCGAAAGATGAAAATAAGAAAAGAGAAAATGAAAATATATTTTTTTAACATTTAATAGGGAAAATGTGAACACTATGAAATTAGCCTAAATTCTAGCTGGTCAAAAGTTTAAGACCATACCAAAAAGAAGTCCTAAACAGGGTAGGAAATGCCAAACAAGAGGTCTTAGTAGTAGTGATTTGCACGGTCGTCATTGCGAATAACTTCAAACATTTGCTTTGGCGTGGTCAATATAAGCGTTTGCAGACGGCTAGCTGGAATGTCATTCCAAATGGTGAAGATGGCTTCACGAAGATCCTGATTTGTTTGGATGTCCATTTCTACAGACTTCCATTGCCATCCACCCCAAAATTTCAATGGGGTTTAGTTTGGGCAAACACGCAGGATGGTCCAAAAGAATCACGTTATTCACCATGAAAAAGTTCTATGTCCTGCAGGCAATGTAAATTGCAGCGTTGTCCTGCTAAAAGATCCAGTTATTTCCACATAAGCAAGGGCCTTCAGTCAATAACGATGCTCTCTCCAACATACCAATGTAGTCAGCTGCTGTTTCACGTCTCTGTATAACCTGAAGCTCCATTGTTCCATGGAAGGAGAAAGCACCCCAGATCATGATGGAACTCCTTCTACTGTGTCGTGTAGAAAATGTCTTTAGTGGGATATCCTTATCGTGCCAGAAACGTTGGAAGCCATCTGTACCATCCAGGTTAAATTTTTTCTCATCAAAGAACAAAACCTTCTTCCACTTTTCTACGTCCCATGTTTGGTGCTTCTCAGTAGGGCCCGGGCCTAGCGCGTTAAGGCGCGCGCTTCTTAATCTGAGGGTCGCGAGTTCGCGCTCGAGTCACGCCAAACATGCTCGCCCTCCCAGCCGTAAGGGCGTTATAATGTGACGGCCAATCCCACTATTCGTTGGTAAAAAAGCAGCCCAAGAGTTGGCGGTGGGTGGTGATAACTAGCTGCCTTCACTCTAGTATTACACTGCTAAATTAGGGACAGCTAGTACAGATAGCCCTCGAGTAGTTTTGTGCGAAATTCCAAAAAAACAAACAAAAAAAAGCTTCTCAGTAAAGTTTAACCGAGCTATTTCGTGGTGTGGAAGGGCCCCCCAGTGGCTCAGCGGTATGTCTGCGGACTTACACGCTAAAATCCGGGTTTCGATACCCGTGGTGGGCAGAGCACAGATAGCCCATTGTGTAGCTTTGTGCTTAATTCAAAACAACAACAAGGTGTGGAAGGTGTGTGTTTTTCGTATAGCAAAGCCACAAACGGCTATCTGCTCAGCCCACCGAAAGGAATCAAACCCCTGATTTTAGTGTTGTAAATCCGGAGACATTCTGCTGTACTAGCGGGGGGCGGTGTGGAAGGAGATGTGGGTTTTGAAGACATTTACGGTTTTTTAAAGCCTTTCTCTTGTATATACCGTCTTATTGTTCTTGAGCTGCATTCTGCGTCCTTAAGGGCCTTAATCTGGTTCGGCAATCGGCTGGTGTCTTGCCGGACAACCCGTCAAATTCTCCTGCTCAACGCTGGCAAAATTTTCTTGGGCCGACTACTTGAAACTCTCTGTCCGTATCCCTCATCGTCTTTTAAGAAATTTGCAACAGCAATTTTACTACGCCCAATCTCAACAGCGATGGCACGTTGAGTGAGACCTTGCTTTTACAGCTCGCCAATTTTGCAACGTTCAAACTCTGTCAACTTTTTAGCCTTTGCCATGTTTTTACCCAATGTAACACAGGAGATGTCAGTGGGAGATATTGACAACGCTAATGCTTGAACATAAATGACTAAATTTCATCAGTCCTCACCGATTAACGCTTCGTTTCAGTATGATCTTAAACTAGTATTTAGGCTAATTTCATAGTGCTCACATTTTCACTACTAAATGCTAAAAAGTTTTTTATTTTTATTTTCCCTTTTCTTATTTTCATCTTTCGAAGCTCTAATCAAATAAGTGGTTGCATCTAGCAACGCAAAATGCATATGTAAATATAATTGTCGAGCTGTGATGTACAGTCAGTGTATATCTATATCTCTAGACATGTGATGTACAGTCAGTGGATATCTATTGTAACTCTCGGCCTGTGATGTACAAAATACAATGCAAAGAATATCTGTGATGATATCGTTTACTAACACAGCGTTTTACTCGTTTAGAAGTGAGTGATTTTAGCTACAACTCACTTCTGAAATACATGATTTGAAGGTTGTACACTAATATGATAATACATATAAATACAGATCTACTCCTCAGATCAACTACATAGCTAAGAAAGAATGGTTTATGTAGGTCAATTTTGTGGCATCTTCAGAACACTTTTCTCTTAAATCACCTGAAGACGACGAGCGAGACACCACCTTGCTGTCCTTAATCCATCAAAGGCTTACCTTGTACCTAAAAACCAGCGACATGGTGGGTTTCCCACGTGACCTTCATGTTACGAGCATGTAGATCAAGGATCAGGTGTGGTTTCTTTTCCTGCACATGCTTATTAAGCATCAGATCCAATTTAGCTACAATGTGAAAACCCTCTTAGTTGCATATTTAAAAATAAACGAAACACTTGAGTCTTAAAAACAGAAATATCAGATATATTTATCACCTCGTGTTAAAGTTCTGTTCAAGCTGCTACGGTTCTAATACATTACGTTCCAGTAGTACGTGATTTTCTACACAGCTATTCCTATTTACATCTAACTTACTTTACCTACCTTTTCAGATCTGATGTACATTAAACTATATCAATACGTCTATATCTTGGTGGTACTTACATTTTCAGATCTGACGTACATTAAACTGTACTAATACGTCGATATATTGGTAGTACTTACCTCTTCAGGTCTGACGTACATTAAACTATACCAATACGTCGATATCTTGGTAGTACTTACCTCTTCAGGTACGTACATATATTTAACAGAACTGATCTTGTCTGCTTAAGGTAATTTAATCTCTCATTGTAAATAACAATTATTTATTCAGGTGTTTGTTAATTTAAAGCCAATGTACACATTAGAGACTAGTTAGGCTAAGTTGTTTCACCGACCTTGTGTCCCGTCACAATATATATGGGGTAACTGGACAGGTTTTCTTCCTCCGAGTAGACATTGGTGATGTTAGACAAAAGTTCGTCCTCATCTGTATCTCTTACTACAGAATACCAATACCAACTCTTACTTAGCACTCAAGTCAAAATGAGACATAATACACTAGAAACATCTACTGAATTCATAATATAAACAGCTGATTTAACGTTAACTACAATAAATTACGACAATGATAACTTGGTAAGTTAGCAGTATAAACAGCTCTTTTAACGTTAATTATACTTGAATAAACTATAAACAACCATGATAACTTGGTGAATTAACAAAGTAAAGAACAAATTTAGCATTAATTGTACTTGAATACACTATAAACAACAATGATAACTTGGTAAGTTAACAGTGTAAGCAGCTGATTTAACATTAATTGTACTTGAATACACTATAAACAACAATGATAACTTGGTAAGTTAACAGTGTAAGCAGCTGATTTAACATTAATTGTACTTGAATACACTATAAACAACAATGATAACTTGGTAAGTTAACAGTGTAAACAGCTGATTTAACATTAATTGTACTTGAATACACTGTAAACAACCATGATAACTTGATGAGATAACAGTGTAAACAGCTGATTTAATGTTAATTATACTTAAATAAAGTATAAGTAATAATATTAGGGTTACTTTTATTTTAAGCTAAGTTTCTCGAGTGTATAAAATAAATATTATATAATTTTCCATTACGAACCCTGATTTGGTTTTCTTTCCTTCTTTTGTATTCTGTCGCCGTGGGACTTCCTCTCAGTTGTCGATGACTCTACTAATCCGTGTTGAACTAAAGGCTTAGGAGCACCCTTATTAATGGTCTCGTGACTGTGGGTACTCCCTAAACGTCCATTTCTTCTAGCAGTATGATTGTGGTTTTGATGTTTTTCTCGGAACACGTAATTCTCTTCTCTGTGAGATTGTAAGTCATGGTCATGTATCACAATTTGACCGATACCTAGGGTTTCCAACAAATGTTCAAAACCTTCGAACGTAATTACACCATTATGTCCGTACTTGTGAAATATTTCTTTTATAAAAATACGGTGGTCTAGTTTATCATTGTTAGACTCAGCAGTTGAGTGGTTAGATAATGTAACAACCGAACCTTCATGAGTAGAACAACCACGTAGGAACCAACTAATCGCCGTAAAGTAGATAGTTGTACATGGAACAGTTCCAAGGGTCTTCATTTTGTCGTGCGTGTGAACCCTCTAGATAGTGTGATCTAGTCTAGTCATGTGTCCATGTCCTTGTATAACTCTGAACCAATCCCCTTGTGGGAAGTAGTTTACAATTTGTTCTACATTGAAATAACATAACTTACAAAGTTAAACGCTTTTAACATTAGTGTACTATGTGAAAATCTAAATGATACTAGCTTTTTGAAAGCAAAAGTTAATTACTATTTTTAAAGAAAACCGGCAGAGGAAAGATTTGTATATTTATAACAAAACTTTAACCCGAAATACTGTTAAGAAAGTAGCTGATTTCTAATAAATACAAGTAAATTATGCCATTAAGTAATAGGGTTTTAGTGACTTATATACAGCATAAGCAAACCAAAAATGGCTCTTTTTAGTCGGTAGTGAATTATGAATAGTTAGCACAGCAGCTGTCTGCGGACTCCCATCGTTAAAATCATGGCTTCGATTCCCGTGGTAGGCAGATCACTGATAATCCATTCAGTAGATTTGTATTTAATTCTAAATAAACAATCATTAGAAACAGTTAATGTGCGAAGAACTGTAGACAGTGTAAACAGATAATTTGGAATAGTTTGTGTTCAGTTAACATATAACAACTAAAACCGGGTTGTTGCACCAATGAACGTTTAATCTGTGAGGTATTATAGGACAGTATGAAGAATTAACTTTATTATATAGATCATTAGAAAATATTAACTACAAAATAACACAACATTTGCCTAAGTATCAAGTCACACCCTCATGACTACTAAACAACACTTTAATAAACTGACGAAAGACATGACTACTAAACAATTGCTTAATAATATGACGAAAATCATGACTTTTAATAATACTTTAATAAACTGACTAAAGTCATGGCTACTAAACAATACATTAATAAACTGACTAAAGCCAGACATAACTGTCATAGCTATTCAATAGTACTTTAATAAATCGACGAAATTCAGACATTACTGCCATGACTACTAAACAATACTTTAATAAACTGTCTAAAAACATGACTAGTAAACAATAATTTAATAAACTGACTAAAGTCACATGTTGCCGTCATGGCTACTAAACAATACATTAATAAACTGACTAAAGTCATGACTTCTAAACAATACTTTAATAAACTGACTAAAGTCATGAAAACTAAACAATTCTTTAATAAACTGATTAAAGTCATGAAAACTAACAATACTTTAATAAACGGACTTGTATTGTTATTACTACTCAACAGTACGTTAATAAACTGATGAAAGTCATGACTACTGTTAAATAAAAGTCACTTGTCAAGCTAAATGCTAAAAGTCAGTATTAAATAAAGGACACTAGATAGTCTCAATGTCTAATATCAGTATTAGATAAAAGGCACTGGACAGTCTTAATGTCTAATATCAGTATTAAATAAAGGACACTAGATAGTTTCAGTGTCTAATATCAGTATTAGATAAAAGGCACTGGACAGTCTTAATGTCTAATATCAGTATCAAATAAAGGACACTAGATGGTCCCAATGTCTAATATCAGTATTAAATAAAGGACACTAGATAGTTTCAGTGTCTAATATCAGTATTAGATAGAAGGCACTGGACAGTCTTAATGTCTAATACCAGTATTAAATAAAGGTCACTGGACAGTCTTAATGTCTAACATCATTATTGATTATATTATTAATTTTAAATAATAGTATTAAATAAAGGTAACTGGACATTGTTAATGTTTAACATCAGTATTAGATAAAGGTCACTGGACAGTTTTAATGTATAATATCAGTATTAAATAATGGTCACTGAATATTCTTGATGTCTAATATTAGTATTGAAAATATAGATTATTGGACAGTGTTAATTTAAACCCAACAACTGTATTCAAAATTTAGATCATTTAACAGTGAGAACTTAGATAATCCGCAAATAATTTGTTACATCCAAAGATTTAAGGTAAAACGTGAAAAAGAAGAAAATTGATGACAGTTACGAGTGAAGCACAAAATATCTGGTTTCAGTAGAACGAAATTTGATAACTCTGAATGAGAAACGAGGCTTCTAACCTTCACCCCTAGGCCGTAGTTCAATGATCTCACAACAAGAATTAGTTAGTGAAACTAAGACCATTAAATCTTTGAAATCCAGACTTTCAATGGATAACGTAAAATACAAAGGTAAAGTAATTTGCAAACTTCAACTGAAGGTAAAAAAAAAATCTTACTAGTCAATCACATGAATCCAAAACAATAATAATAAATCAGCATAACTATGCACAAAAAATTAAATAATTCACTAAATATAGCCCCCCAGTGGCTCAGCGGTATGTCTGCGGGCTTACACGCTAAAATCCGGGTTTCGATACCCGTGGTGGGCAGAGCACAGATAGCCCATTGTGTAGCTTTGTGCTTTATTCAAAACAACAACAACAACAGCACTTAATATATAAAAAAACTCCCTACTAATTTTGACAGACCTAGCTTGACATTTTCAAGGGACAAAGAAAAAACAGTTGTCGCCGTTAACGGCACTGGAGGACAAATATTTTACTAACAAAAAATATTAAATGGGGAAAAGTGTCTTCCAGTTTGTCTGAAAATGCCAAATCGAAAATAAAGTATTAGGAAATGCATTTGTATATTGTTACCAGTGAATCTTGAATTAATTATGCTTATTGTTTTATTCTGAGTTTTTACTCTTTTTACGTCTCCTGTAAACAAAAGATATTTGATTTAATAAGATGTCGACAGCTAAGTTATATAAAATATGAAGTCGTGTAAAAGTTTAGGTGAAGAAATATCTCTCCCTATTATTTTCATTTTCCTTCTCTTCACTTTTATATTTTGGTATAAAGAAGAGAAGTTGGCTTTTGACAGAACTTCTGTAGTTTCTTCTACATTTTCCAACAAACTTACTTTCCAAGAGATATTACTCATGTAGTTTCTCACGTGCATTCCAATACTTACTTTTCATTGAATATCAGTCATTCATTTATTATTTTAACATTTTAAGACAAATGATTCTAAATATATACAATTATGTAAATATTCCAATCTATTAACATTTCTAATTTTTAACTGAATTTTTGATTTGCAAGCCATAATTTCCAAGACTCACTTTTATTCGTAAATTCATTTCCCACCTACATCTGAACTGTACAAACTTAAATAAATAAAATCACCATCTTGATCAACTGATTTTTTATAAACCCTATTCCTAGAAAGTGTTCATGACTTTCTCATACAACAAAGTGTTTGCAAATGTTTTGAAATAAAAATTTGTTGGTACATAAAACAACGTAATACGGTTACAATGTTGCCTTCAAGAACTATATAAAACCAACTAACTTCTGTCACACACAATAATCAAGATAGAAGTTATCCCAAGTTTGTTGAAACTGACCTCTGTCCTGTATAACAATTACGACAGAAGTTATATTAAATGTGTTGAAACTGACCTCTGTCCTGCATAACAATTACGACAGAAGTTATATTAAGTGTGTTGAAACTGACTTTTGTCCTGTATAAAACTCACGACAATTATTACCCCAAGTCTATTTAGACCGACATGTATGAAAATCCAAACAGAAGTTATCAATGGTTAAGTATAATAAGCAATTTTGAATGCAACCTTGGTAACACATTGTCAAAAGGTGACAATGCCAATAACAGGGTAGATGAGTGGGAAACATCTGTTGCTTTGGTATCAGGTACAGACAGTAACATGTGTTGTGTTCGGAGTGAAACAATTTTAGTTGTAAATTACGATGACAGGTGATAATTTCTTATTTTTACTCTTTATTTAGTTACGAGCTGTACCGACAGATCCCATTTTATCCATTTTTTTTTTAGTATCCTTTATTATTGGAAACCAAGAAAACACTTAAGAATATATGCAATTTATTTTTCATTTATCCAGTATGTCTTTCTAGCTATGGTAATAATTGTGTGTTACACTTTCATAATGTGGTTTAATAGCATAAGCACATTTTTATCAGCTATACACACGTCACCTACCGTTTCTCTGACTGAACTTTAGAACAGTTAACAGCTGGTTATACAATACTCGCTCATCGGCTACCTGAATATATGTCTATCGAAACCCGGTTTCTAACAGTAGAAGTCCGTAAGCATCCCACAGCTGTCTCTCTGAAGGTACGTCCAGACATGATATAGTAATAAGTGCTTTGTATATTTTATTTCTATGACATTTTGAAGATATAAGGGAAAAATTGAGTCTTTTTTTGAGGGGGATCAAATTTGTCAGGACTAGTTCTGTTATATCGTTTAAACCCTAGATTGAAACATTTTAAAATATGGTTGATGATTAGAAACAAAAAAGGTGTAAAACTGACACTGGTGAAATGTATTTAGGATTAAAACTCAAAGTGGTTTATTATGACCAGTGAAGATGAAATGTATTTAATCATCACTTTAAACACGCCATCTGAGGTGGACAATCAGTTGAATGTCACGATCAGATACACTCGATATGATTTAGTGAACCACACAGGTGGCCCTGATTCTTATCTGGTTTGACCATAATTCTGTGAATTTCACAACTGGCCTTGCTACTCCTTTGTTTGATCATAATTCTGCGAATTTCACAACTGGCCCTGCTACTCCTCTGTTTGATCATAATTCTGCGAATTTCACAACTGGCCTTGCTACTCCTTTGTTTGATTATTCTGTGAATTTCAAAACTGGCCCTGCTACTCCTTTGATCATAATTCTGTGAATTTCACAACTGTCCCTGCTACTCCTTTGATCATAATTCTGTGAATTTCACAACTGTCCCTGCTACTCCTTTGATCATAATTCTGTGAATTTCACAACTGTCCCTGCTACTCCTTTGATCATAATTCTGTGAATTTCACAGCTGGCCCTGCTACTCCTCTGTTTGATCATAATTCTGCGAATTTCACAACTGGCCCTGCTACTCCTCTGTTTGATCATAATTCTGCGAATTTCACAACTGGCCTTGCTACTCCTTTGTTTGATTATTCTGTGAATTTCAAAACTGGCCCTGCTACTCCTTTGATCATAATTCTGTGAATTTCACAACTGGCCCTGCTACTCCTTTGATCATAATTCTGCGAATTTCACAACTGGCCCTGCTACTCCTCTGTTTGATCATAATTCTGCGAATTTCACAACTGGCCCTGCTACTCCTCTGTTTGATCATAATTCTGCGAATTTCACAACTGGCCTTGCTACTCCTTTGTTTGATTATTCTGTGAATTTCACAACTGGCCCTGCTACTCCTCTGGTTTTGCACTATACATATTTACTAGTTTTCATACATTGTATAAAATACAATATTAAGTTTTTGTCTAGAGACTTGCGAGGAACGGCTATGAAGCAGTACGTTTAGCTGTTAGCTTGAGCTCGTAATACTATAAACATGTTAGTTGGTGCTCGTAATGTGATAAACATGTTTGTTGGAGATCCTGTGTAAGCCACGAACATAGGAATGTGTGTTTTTTCGTAAAGCCACATTGGAATTGTTTGTTTGTAATTAACCACAAAGCTGCACAACGGGCTATCTGTGATCTGCCAGGCCTGGCATGGCCGAGTGCGTTAAGGCGTGCGCTCGTAATCCGAGGGTCGCGGGTTCGCGCTAAACATGCTCGCCCTCCCAGCCGTAGGGGTGTATAATGTGACGGTCAATCCCACTATTCGTTGGTAAAAGAGTAGCCCAAGAGTTGGCGGTGGGTGGTGATGACTAGCTGCCTTCCCTCTAGTCTTACACTGCTAAATTAGGGACGGCTAGCACAGATAGCCCTCGAGTAGCTTTATACGAAATTCCAAAACAAACAAACAAAAGTGATCTGCTAATCACGTATCGAAATCTGGTTTCTAATGTTGCAAGTCCGGACACGTACCTACGTACCACTAGAGCTATATGCTGTGTCCACTGAGGGAAATTATCTTCACGTTGTAAATCAGTAGACCTGCCACGGTAAGGGCATGAATTTGGGTTGAAGATAAAATGTTTTAATATAAACATATGTATTATATATATTTTAGTTACAAATGTATTTTAGTGCTAATGTTCGCGTGGAGAAATCTCTTTTACAACGTTTAGTGGTACATGTACCAGTGTTATAGAACATTGGACAATTGAGAGATTCATAATGACATAAGACGGTAAAGAAACGACTTTTTTATACATTTATTGCTGCAATAATTCTTTGAGAACGATAAAAATATGAAAACCATATTCAAGCTGCGCCAAAAGGCACGTGATATATCAAGTACAATTATTAATATGACTTTATGGGCGGTGTACGGGAAAGAGAGGTTAAAACAAGGTTAGCGACATGTACAAGTATATATAGCGACACAAAGTTCAGTAAAGAGAGCAGCTGTAAACCCTTAGGAAGATATTAACAGAATACACTAGGTTCTCTTTATTAGGCTTAAGGTCTCAATCCGAAACCTTCATACTGACACATAATATTTACAGAGCACATTTACCCACAACTGAAATCCTTGACATACTGCAGTTAATTCTACAAAGTAATAATTTTGCGACAATTTTATTCTTCAGTTGAATTAACATTCTTAGATTTCTGGAACATATTTACACAACACTGAAGAAACACACCAACTGTTAAAAGCAGGAAACATTTGTTCAAGAGGTCGAAGTCTAAACATGTGATGGTGTCAGCAAAAATGTTGAACACTGATGTCAACAGTTTCCTCAACAAGCAAGAAATAACATAAGTGTAGGAACAAGTCCATATAACTAATGACTCAACCAGATAATTGTTCTTCATGACGTCCATATAACTAATAACTCAACCACATAATTGTTCTTTATGACGTCCATATGACTAATGTCTCAACTGGAGAATTGTCTAACATAAAAACCAAAGAACTTAACAATTAAACTGGAACTGTTTTAAATGAAGTCCATATAACTAATGATTCAACTACATAACTGTTCTTTATGACGTTGATATAACTAATGATTCAACTACATAACTGTTCTTTATGACGTTGATATAACTAATGATTCAACTACATAACTGTTCTTTATGATGTTGATATAACTGACTCAAATAGACAATTATTTTTTATGAAGTCCATAAAACTTATGATTCGACTGGAGAATTGTCCTTTATGATGCCCATATAACTAATGACTCAACTGGAGAACTATCCTTTGTGATGTCCATATAACTAATGCCTGAACTACAGAACTGTGTTTGTGGTATCTATATAGCTAATGACTCAACCAGATGATTGTTTTTTTATGAAGTCTGTATAACTAATAACTCAACTAGATAATTGTTCTTTATGATGTTCATAGAACTAATGACTCAAATATACAATTGTTCTATACAACGTCTGTATAACTAATGCCTAATTGTTCTTCATGACGTCTATATAACTATTAACTCAACTACATGAGATGAGTGTTCTTTATGATGTTCACATCACTAATGACTCAACCAGATAGTTGTTCTTTATATATTTAACAACTTTGTACCATTTTCTTTATCTCGTGAATTTGAAAACTTCCTATCCAGAAAGTTAAAATGTTAGAAATGTAATTCAGTGGTATTTAATAAACTTAAATTAAAATTATATAATAAACAATGTTTTATTGAAATTGTTAAGGTGTTGAATTTATTCATTTTCAACTGTAGTGTGATTCCCACCTGGCTGTGGTGACCAGAATGTTTTCTTCTTTAAATTGTCAGTTAAAATAACTTCTTTCAGTAGTTTGATTGATAAAAAAATTTCTTGAAGGTGGGAAATCCCTTCCTAGCTATCTATGTTTTACATGACATTAGAAGACTTCTTGGGTTTGGTTCGATCACATGCAGAAGTAAATTGGTAGAATGAGAAATAGAATCTATTTTAAAAATAACAAGTGATATTATACTACAGTTTAGATACAGTACAACTAGAAAATAACAAGTGATATTGTACTACAGTTTAGATAAACTACAACACAAAAATAACAAGTTATATTATACTACAGTTTATCTAAAGTACAACTTGAAAATAACAAGTTATATTATACTACAGTTTAGATAAAGTACAACTTGGAAATAACAGGTGATATACTACAGTTTAGATAAAGTACAACTAGAAAATAACAAGTGATATTATACTACAGTTTAGATAAAGTACAACTTGAAAATAACAAGTGATATTATACTGCAGTTTAGATAAAGTACAACTTGGAAATAACAAGTGATATTATACTACAGTTTAGATAAAGTACAACACAAAAATAACAAGTGATATTATACTACAGTTTAGATAAAGTACAACACAAAAATAAGTTATATTATACTACAGTTTATCTAAAGTACAACTTGAAAATAACAAGTTATATTATACTACAGTTTAGATAAAGTACAACTTGGAAATAACAAGTGATATTATACTACAGTTTAGATAAAGTACAACTAGAAAATAACAAGTGATATTATACTACAGTTTATCTAAAGTACAACTTGAAAATAACAAGTGATATTATACTGCAGTTTAGATAAAGTACAACTTGGAAATAACAAGTGATATTATACTACAGTTTAGATAAAGTACAACTAGAAAATAACAAGTGATATTATACTACAGTTTAGATAAAGTACAACACAAAAATAACAAGTGATATTATACTACAGTTTAGATAAAGTACAACTAGAAAATAACAAGTGATATTATACTACAGTTTAGATAAAGTACAACTTGAAAATAACAAGTTATATTATACTACAGTTTAGATAAAGTACAACTTGAAAATAACAAGTTATATTATACTACAGTTTAGATAAAGTATAACACAAAAATAACAAGTGATATTATACAACAGTTTAGATAAAGTACAACACAAAAATAACAAGTGATATTATACTACAGTTTATCTAAAGTACAACTTGAAAATAACAAGTGATATTATACTGCAGTTTAGATAAAGTACAACTTGGAAATAACAAGTGATATTATACTACAGTTTAGATAAAGTACAACTAGAAAATAACAAGTGATATTATACTACAGTTTAGATAAAGTACAACACAAAAATAACAAGTGATATTATACTACAGTTTAGATAAAGTACAACTTGGAAATAAGTTATATTATACTACAGTTTAGATAAAGTACAACTAGAAAATAACAAGTGATATTATACTACAGTTTAGATAAAGTACAACTTGAAAATAACAAGTTATATTATACTACAGTTGAGATAAAGTACAACTTGAAAATAACAAGTGATATTATACTACAGTTTAGATAAAGTACAACACAAAAATAACAAGTGATATTATACTGCAGTTTAGATAAAGTACAACTTGGAAATAACAAGTGATATTATACTACAGTTTAGATAAAGTACAACACAAAAATAACAAGTGATATTATACTACAGTTTAGATAAAGTACAACACAAAAATAAGTTATATTATACTACAGTTTATCTAAAGTACAACTTGAAAATAACAAGTTATATTATACTACAGTTTAGATAAAGTACAACTTGGAAATAACAAGTGATATTATACTACAGTTTAGATAAAGTACAACTAGAAAATAACAAGTGATATTATACTACAGTTTAGATAAAGTACAACACAAAAATAACAAGTGATATTATACTACAGTTTAGATAAAGTACAACTTGAAAATAACAAGTGATATTATACTGCAGTTTAGATAAAGTACAACTTGGAAATAACAAGTGATATTATACTACAGTTTAGATAAAGTACAACTAGAAAATAACAAGTGATATTATACTACAGTTTAGATAAAGTACAACACAAAAATAACAAGTTATATTATACTACAGTTGAGATAAAGTACAACTTGAAAATAACAAGTGATATTATACTACAGTTTAGATAAAGTACAACACAAAAATAACAAGTGATATTATACTGCAGTTTAGATAAAGTACAACTTGGAAATAACAAGTGATATTATACTACAGTTTAGATAAAGTACAACACAAAAATAACAAGTGATATTATACTGCAGTTTAGATAAAGTAGAACTTGGAAATAACAAGTGATATTATACTACAGTTTAGATAAAGTACAACACAAAAATAACAAGTGATATTATACTACAGTTTAGATAAAGTACAACACAAAAATAAGTTATATTATACTACAGTTTATCTAAAGTACAACTTGAAAATAACAAGTTATATTATACTACAGTTTAGATAAAGTACAACTTGGAAATAACAAGTGATATTATACTACAGTTTAGATAAAGTACAACTAGAAAATAACAAGTGATATTATACTACAGTTTAGATAAAGTACAACACAAAAATAACAAGTGATATTAAACTACAGTTTAGATAAAGTACAACTTGAAAATAACAAGTGATATTATACTGCAGTTTAGATAAAGTACAACTTGGAAATAACAAGTGATATTATACTACAGTTTAGATAAAGTACAACTAGAAAATAACAAGTGATATTATACTACAGTTTAGATAAAGTACAACACAAAAATAACAAGTTATATTATACTACAGTTGAGATAAAGTACAACTTGAAAATAACAAGTGATATTATACTACAGTTTAGATAAAGTACAACACAAAAATAACAAGTGATATTATACTGCAGTTTAGATAAAGTACAACTTGAAAATAACAAGTGATATTATACTACAGTTTAGATAAAGTACAACACAAAAATAACAAGTGATATTATACTGCAGTTTAGATAAAGTACAACTTGGAAATAACAAGTGATATTATACTACAGTTTAGATAAAGTACAACACAAAAATAACAAGTGATATTATACTACAGTTTAGATAAAGTACAACACAAAAATAAGTTATATTATACTACAGTTTATCTAAAGTACAACTTGAAAATAACAAGTTATATTATACTACAGTTTAGATAAAGTACAACTTGGAAATAACAAGTGATATTATACTACAGTTTAGATAAAGTACAACTAGAAAATAACAAGTGATATTATACTACAGTTTAGATAAAGTACAACACAAAAATAACAAGTGATATTATACTACAGTTTAGATAAAGTACAACTTGAAAATAACAAGTGATATTATACTGCAGTTTAGATAAAGTACAACTTGGAAATAACAAGTGATATTATACTACAGTTTAGATAAAGTACAACTAGAAAATAACAAGTGATATTATACTACAGTTTAGATAAAGTACAACACAAAAATAACAAGTTATATTATACTACAGTTGAGATAAAGTACAACTTGAAAATAACAAGTGATATTATACTACAGTTTAGATAAAGTACAACACAAAAATAACAAGTGATATTATACTGCAGTTTAGATAAAGTACAACTTGGAAATAACAAGTGATATTATACTACAGTTTAGATAAAGTACAACACAAAAATAACAAGTGATATTATACTGCAGTTTAGATAAAGTAGAACTTGGAAATAACAAGTGATATTATACTACAGTTTAGATAAAGTACAACACAAAAATAACAAGTGATATTATACTACAGTTTAGATAAAGTACAACACAAAAATAAGTTATATTATACTACAGTTTATCTAAAGTACAACTTGAAAATAACAAGTTATATTATACTACAGTTTAGATAAAGTACAACTTGGAAATAACAAGTGATATTATACTACAGTTTAGATAAAGTACAACTAGAAAATAACAAGTGATATTATACTACAGTTTAGATAAAGTACAACACAAAAATAACAAGTGATATTATACTACAGTTTAGATAAAGTACAACTTGAAAATAACAAGTGATATTATACTGCAGTTTAGATAAAGTACAACTTGGAAATAACAAGTGATATTATACTACAGTTTAGATAAAGTACAACTAGAAAATAACAAGTGATATTATACTACAGTTTAGATAAAGTACAACACAAAAATAACAAGTTATATTATACTACAGTTGAGATAAAGTACAACTTGAAAATAACAAGTGATATTATACTACAGTTTAGATAAAGTACAACACAAAAATAACAAGTGATATTATACTGCAGTTTAGATAAAGTACAACTTGGAAATAACAAGTGATATTATACTACAGTTTAGATAAAGTACAACACAAAAATAACAAGTGATATTATACTACAGTTTAGATAAAGTACAACACAAAAATAAGTTATATTATACTACAGTTTATCTAAAGTACAACTTGAAAATAACAAGTTATATTATACTACAGTTTAGATAAAGTACAACTTGGAAATAACAAGTGATATTATACTACAGTTTAGATAAAGTACAACTTGAAAATAACAAGTGATATTATACTACAGTTTAGATAAAGTACAACACAAAAATAACAAGTGATATTATACTACAGTTTAGATAAAGTACAACTTGAAAATAACAAGTGATATTATACTGCAGTTTAGATAAAGTACAACTTGGAAATAACAAGTGATATTATACTACAGTTTAGATAAAGTACAACTAGAAAATAACAAGTGATATTATACTACAGTTTAGATAAAGTACAACACAAAAATAACAAGTGATATTATACTACAGTTTAGATAAAGTACAACACAAAAATAAGTTATATTATACTACAGTTTATCTAAAGTACAACTTGAAAATAACAAGTGATATTATACTACAGTTTAGATAAAGTACAACACAAAAATAACAAGTTATATTATACTACAGTTTAGATAAAGTACAACTTGGAAATAACAAGTGATATTATACTACAGTTTAGATAAAGTACAACACAAAAATAACAAGTGATATTATACTACAGTTTAGATAAAGTACAACTTGAAAATAACAAGTGATATTATACTGCAGTTTAGATAAAGTACAACTTGGAAATAACAAGTGATATTATACTACAGTTTAGATAAAGTACAACTAGAAAATAACAAGTGATATTATACTACAGTTTAGATAAAGTACAACACAAAAATAACAAGTGATATTATACTGCAGTTTAGATAAAGTACAACTTGGAAATAACAAGTGATATTATACTACAGTTTAGATAAAGTACAACACAAAAATAACAAGTGATATTATACTACAGTTTAGATAAAGTACAACACAAAAATAAGTTATATTATACTACAGTTTATCTAAAGTACAACTTGAAAATAACAAGTTATATTATACTACAGTTTAGATAAAGTACAACTTGGAAATAACAAGTGATATTATACTACAGTTTAGATAAAGTACAACTAGAAAATAACAAGTGATATTATACTACAGTTTAGATAAAGTACAACACAAAAATAACAAGTGATATTATACTACAGTTTAGATAAAGTACAACTTGAAAATAACAAGTGATATTATACTGCAGTTTAGATAAAGTACAACACAAAAATAACAAGTGATATTATACTACAGTTTAGATAAAGTACAACTAGAAAATAACAAGTGATATTATACTACAGTTTAGATAAAGTACAACACAAAAATAACAAGTTATATTATACTACAGTTGAGATAAAGTACAACTTGAAAATAACAAGTGATATTATACTACAGTTTAGATAAAGTACAACACAAAAATAACAAGTGATATTATACTGCAGTTTAGATAAAGTACAACTTGGAAATAACAAGTGATATTATACTACAGTTTAGATAAAGTACAACACAAAAATAACAAGTGATATTATACTGCAGTTTAGATAAAGTACAACTTGGAAATAACAAGTGATATTATACTACAGTTTAGATAAAGTACAACACAAAAATAACAAGTGATATTATACTACAGTTTAGATAAAGTACAACACAAAAATAAGTTATATTATACTACAGTTTATCTAAAGTACAACTTGAAAATAACAAGTTATATTATACTACAGTTTAGATAAAGTACAACTTGGAAATAACAAGTGATATTATACTACAGTTTAGATAAAGTACAACTAGAAAATAACAAGTGATATTATACTACAGTTTAGATAAAGTACAACACAAAAATAACAAGTGATATTATACTACAGTTTAGATAAAGTACAACTTGAAAATAACAAGTGATATTATACTGCAGTTTAGATAAAGTACAACTTGGAAATAACAAGTGATATTATACTACAGTTTAGATAAAGTACAACTAGAAAATAACAAGTGATATTATACTACAGTTTAGATAAAGTACAACACAAAAATAACAAGTTATATTATACTACAGTTGAGATAAAGTACAACTTGAAAATAACAAGTGATATTATACTACAGTTTAGATAAAGTACAACACAAAAATAACAAGTGATATTATACTGCAGTTTAGATAAAGTACAACTTGAAAATAACAAGTGATATTATACTACAGTTTAGATAAAGTACAACACAAAAATAACAAGTGATATTATACTGCAGTTTAGATAAAGTACAACTTGGAAATAACAAGTGATATTATACTACAGTTTAGATAAAGTACAACACAAAAATAACAAGTGATATTATACTACAGTTTAGATAAAGTACAACACAAAAATAAGTTATATTATACTACAGTTTATCTAAAGTACAACTTGAAAATAACAAGTTATATTATACTACAGTTTAGATAAAGTACAACTTGGAAATAACAAGTGATATTATACTACAGTTTAGATAAAGTACAACTAGAAAATAACAAGTGATATTATACTACAGTTTAGATAAAGTACAACACAAAAATAACAAGTGATATTATACTACAGTTTAGATAAAGTACAACTTGAAAATAACAAGTGATATTATACTGCAGTTTAGATAAAGTACAACTTGGAAATAACAAGTGATATTATACTACAGTTTAGATAAAGTACAACTAGAAAATAACAAGTGATATTATACCACAGTTTAGATAAAGTACAACACAAAAATAACAAGTTATATTATACTACAGTTGAGATAAAGTACAACTTGAAAATAACAAGTGATATTATACTACAGTTTAGATAAAGTACAACACAAAAATAACAAGTGATATTATACTGTAGTTTAGATAAAGTACAACTTGGAAATAACAAGTGATATTATACTACAGTTTAGATAAAGTACAACACAAAAATAACAAGTGATATTATACTGCAGTTTAGATAAAGTACAACTTGGAAATAACAAGTGATATTATACTACAGTTTAGATAAAGTACAACACAAAAATAACAAGTGATATTATACTACAGTTTAGATAAAGTACAACACAAAAATAAGTTATATTATACTACAGTTTATCTAAAGTACAACTTGAAAATAACAAGTTATATTATACTACAGTTTAGATAAAGTACAACTTGGAAATAACAAGTGATATTATACTACAGTTTAGATAAAGTACAACTAGAAAATAAGAAGTGATATTATACTACAGTTTAGATAAAGTACAACACAAAAATAACAAGTGATATTATACTACAGTTTAGATAAAGTACAACTTGAAAATAACAAGTGATATTATACTGCAGTTTAGATAAAGTACAACTTGGAAATAACAAGTGATATTATACTACAGTTTAGATAAAGTACAACTAGAAAATAACAAGTGATATTATACTACAGTTTAGATAAAGTACAACACAAAAATAACAAGTTATATTATACTACAGTTGAGATAAAGTACAACTTGAAAATAACAAGTGATATTATACTACAGTTTAGATAAAGTACAACACAAAAATAACAAGTGATATTATACTGCAGTTTAGATAAAGTACAACTTGGAAATAACAAGTGATATTATACTACAGTTTAGATAAAGTACAACTTGGAAATAACAAGTGATATTATACTACAGTTTAGATAAAGTACAACTAGAAAATAACAAGTGATATTATACTACAGTTTAGATAAAGTACAACACAAAAATAACAAGTTATATTATACTACAGTTGAGATAAAGTACAACTTGAAAATAACAAGTGATATTATACTGCAGTTTAGATAAAGTACAACACAAAAATAACAAGTGATATTATACTACAGTTTAGATAAAGTACAACACAAAAATAAGTTATATTATACTACAGTTTATCTAAAGTACAACTTGAAAATAACAAGTTATATTATACTACAGTTTAGATAAAGTACAACTTGGAAATAACAAGTGATATTATACTACAGTTTAGATAAAGTACAACTAGAAAATAACAAGTGATATTATACTACAGTTTAGATAAAGTACAACACAAAAATAACAAGTGATATTATACTACAGTTTAGATAAAGTACAACTTGAAAATAACAAGTGATATTATACTGCAGTTTAGATAAAGTACAACTTGGAAATAACAAGTGATATTATACTACAGTTTAGATAAAGTACAACTAGAAAATAACAAGTGATATTATACTACAGTTTAGATAAAGTACAACACAAAAATAACAAGTGATATTATACTACAGTTTAGATAAAGTACAACTTGGAAATAAGTTATATTATACTACAGTTTATCTAAAGTACAACTTGAAAATAACAAGTGATATTATACTACAGTTTAGATAAAGTACAACACAAAAATAACAAGTTATATTATACTACAGTTTAGATAAAGTACAACTTGAAAATAACAAGTGATATTATACTACAGTTTAGATAAAGTATAACACAAAAATAACAAGTGATATTATACTACAGTTTAGATAAAGTACAACACAAAAATAACAAGTTATATTATACTACAGTTTAGATAAAGTACAACTTGAAAATAACAAGTGA
The DNA here is from genome assembly GCA_011833715.1 of Carcinoscorpius rotundicauda. Lineage (NCBI taxonomy): Eukaryota > Metazoa > Arthropoda > Merostomata > Xiphosura > Limulidae > Carcinoscorpius > Carcinoscorpius rotundicauda. The sequence goes on along the minus strand of CM022404.1, from coordinate 489,816 downwards.
TATTATACTACAGTTTAGATAAAGTATAACACAAAAATAACAAGTGATATTATACAACAGTTTAGATAAAGTACAACACAAAAATAAGTTATATTACACTACAGTTTATCTAAAGTACAACTTGAAAATAACAAGTGATATTATACTGCAGTTTAGATAAAGTACAACACAAAAATAAGTTATATTATACTACAGTTTATCTAAAGTACAACTTGGAAATAACAAGTGATATTATACTACAGTTTAGATAAAGTACAACACAAAAATAACAAGTGATATTATACTACAGTTTAGATAAAGTACAACACAAAAATAACAAGTTATATTATACTACAGTTTAGATAAAGTACAACACAAAAATAACAAGTTATATTATACTACAGTTTATATAAAGAACAACTTCAAAACTTCTACTATTATGATAACAATACAAAACATGATTTTATTCTCTACTGATTACACATACATATTTGTTCATTACTACTTTTCAATATGACAATAACTATATAAATGTTTTGACTAAAATGTCAAATGAATCATCATTATTTACAATGAAAGAAATCTAATGATGGCAAATTATTACTAATACTGGTTTTCTCTTGTTAATAATTTCATCATAAAAATATTAAACACATCTGATAGTTAAAAATATATAAATACTTAAAAAAACACATTCAAATTCAGAATTCTTCCACTTATCATAGTAAAAGAAAATCAGTTTTCCACAATCACATAAATTAATTGGTGATAAACAAAAAAGTTGATAAATTTCTTATATGTAATTGTTTAATTAGTAATAATCTGGAATTGGAGCACAAACAACACGAACAAACTCCTCGTATCTGACGTACCCATTTGGGGAAATATTGGCTTCTCTGAAGATGCGATCCACTGAAAAATATATATAGAAAACTACATAACACAAAAAAATTACACTAGCTTATATATAGAAAAACTACACATAACACAAAAACATTACACTGACTTTCACAAAGACATGACCAGGTTACTCTAAATTTAAACAATAAAAACACTACCAGAGAAGATGTTATGTTAAAATGCTAGTTTGTACAATAACAACCACAGTAGTAAAGTGGTTAAGATGTTAGTTTGTACAATACTAGTGGAGAAGTGGTTATCTTAAAGTGTCAGTTTGTACAATATCAAATGTAGCAGAGAAGCATTTATGTTAAAATGTATTTACAATAGCAACTATAGTACAGAAGTAATGTTAAAATGTAAATTTGTACAATATCGATTGTAGCAGAGAAGTGTTTATGTTAAAATGTAAATATTTAGAATACCAACTATGGTACAGAAGTGGTTATGTTAAAATGTTAGTTTCTACAACACCAACTATAGTAGGGAAGTAGTTATGTTAAAACATTAATTTGTACAATACCAGCTATAGTAGAGATGTGGTTATGTTAAAATGTTTGTACAATACCAACTATAGTAGGGAAGTAGTTGTGTTAAAACATTGGTTTGTACAATGCCAACTATAGTAGAGAAATAGTTGTGTAAAATGTATGTACAACACCAACTATAGTAGAGAAGTGGTTATGTTAAAATGTTTGTACAACACCAACTATAGTAGAGAAGTGGTTATGTTAAAATGTTTGTACAACACCAACTATAGTATGGAAGTGGTTATGTTAAAATGTCAGTTTGTACAATACCAACTATAGTAGGGAAGTGATTATGTTAAAACATTAGTTTGTACAATGCCAACTACAGTAGAGTAGTGGTTATGTTAAAATGTTTGTGCAATACCAACTATAGTAGGGAAGTAGTTATGTAAAATGTTAGTTTGTACAATACCAACTTTAGTAGGGAAGTAGTTGTGTTGAAACATTGGTTTGTACAATGCCAACTATAGTAGAGAAGTGGTTATGTTAAAATGATTGTACAATACCAACTATAGTAGGGAAGTAGTTATGTAAAATGTTAGTTTGTACAATACCAACTATAGTAGGGAAGTAGTTGTGTTAAAACATTGGTTTGTACAATACAAACTATAGTAGAGAAGTGATTATGTTAAAATGTTTGTACAAAAGCAAAACAAATCACACAGCAAAGAAACCCAATGACTCATTGAAACATTATGCAAATGTCGACAAAGACAAAAAAGAGCAAACTTCTAATTCTCAAACAGAGACTTCATCTTATTCTCAAAGCTCGTTATCTACCAAAAACGTGTTATTCTCATTCAAAACATGTGCTTATTGTAAGAAACCTGGCCATCTAATTTCTGAGTGCTATAAGATCAAAAACAAGCCATCACCCCGTAGTTTCATTTCGCCCTCGTTAGATACATCATTGGTTCCCAATGATTTTGACCCTGTCCAGTCCACTGTGGATTCCAAGTCCAATATTATTGATGTACCTGAAGATCTTGTTGAGGACAAATTTAAGCCTTTCATGACTGAAGGTTTTGTTTCTTTTGTTGGCGATTCACATCTACAACCAATTAAAATCCTGCGGGATACTGGAGCTTTTCAGATTTTGATTTTGGAAAGTGTACTTCCGTTTTCTGAAAAGTCATCCGTTGGGGCCAGTGTGCTCATTTCTGGTGTAGAAGGTGGCGTCGTTTCTATTCCTCTTCATACATTGGATTTGCATTCGGACTTAGTTTCGGGCCCAGTGACTGTGGGTATTAAATCTTCATTGCCTGTTGAAGGTGTGTCTATGCTTTTGGGGAATGTTTTGGCTGGTAGTAAGGTGGTACCAGAGGTTCGTGTTGTTGAAGCACCTGTTGTTAGTCCCAGTACAGAGCAACTCGTTGAAGAGTTTCCTGATGTTTTCCCTGCCTGTGCTGTTACTCGTTCTCAAACACGTTTTCAGGAGTCTAAAGAGGATTTCCCTTTGTCTGATACGTTCATGTCTCGCATCGATGAGATTTCTGACTCAACTTTGAGTTCTACTGATGACTCCAAATCATTTTTCAACTCTCTTCATCGTAACAAACTTGTTGAGGAACAGGACAATGATCCTGAAACTCGTTCTCTTCTACAACTGGCTGTTAATGAAAATGAAATAGGAACTGTCCCTACCAGAAGTCAGATGTGTTAATGAGAAAATACAGACCTCCTGACGTTGCTGCTGATGAAGAGTGGAATGTTATTCACCAAATTATCATTCCAAAATGCTATCGGAATGATATTCTTAGTCTTGCTCATGATCATGTGTTGTCAGGACACTCAGGAGTAAGAAAGACCCTAGATCGTATCCGACGACATTTCTATTGGCCAAAAATGTGCCAAGATGTTGTTGATTATTGTAAGACATGCAATTCTTGCCAAATGACTGGAAAACCAAATCAGGGGATTCCAAATGCACCACTGCAGCCTATTCCTGCCTTTGAAAAACCATTCTCAAGGATCATTATCGACTGTGTTGGCCCAATGCCAAAAAGCAAAGCAGGGAACGAATACCTCTTGACAATTATGTGTGCTTTTACACGTTTCCCTGAGGCTATCCCTTTGAGAAAAATCACTGCTCCCAACATTGTTAAAGCTCTTGTCAAATTCTTTACCATGTTCGGGATTCCAAAAGTTGTGCAATCAGATCAAGGCTCAAATTTTATGTCCAAGCTATTTCAACAAGCCATGCATGAACTAAAGATCCATCAAGTTTCATCCAGTGCATACCATCCTGAATCACAAGGTGTCCTTGAATGTTTCCACCAAATTACTGCCACGAACACTCAAAGGACTGGGATGAGGGTGTTCCCTTGTTGTTGTTTGCAGTTCGTGAAGTTATGCAAGAATCTACTGGAATTAACCCTTTTGAGTTGGTTTAAAAAAACAAAAAAACAAACAAACAAAAAAAAAAGTTTTTCACAAGTTCAAAATTTTTTTTTGCTTGTAAGGGGGAGAGTGTTATGTAAATGTTTTGTAAACGACAACATGTCGTGTTGTATTTAAATTTTCATTTCTATTATTTATATTTCCATATTTATATTATTGTTTCAAAGTTTAAACCAATTAAAAAATATGTTGTTATTCATTTAAAATAACATTTAGAAATTTCTAGAATTAGGTAGATCAATCAATTGACTATAAATGGAATGTGGCGGCCTAGTGTCTAGACGACAAGTCTCGTGCAAGAACGGACATGTGCGGATTTCTCTGGAATGTTGGGAAGTTACGCGATGGTTCGAAAAGTCTAGGCCTACAAATATATAAACAGACGAAGATGCGAGAAAGAAAGAGTCATTAGTTTTTATTCGAAGAAGAGAAGAGTCAGTCATTAGTTTATATTCAATTCAAAAAATAGTGTCTTTGTTCGAGAAGTTTTCAACATTTGATGTGTGTTTATTCAACTTAAATTTGTGAAAAGAGCTAGATCTACAGAAGCTGTGATTTTGTCTTGTCAATCTTTGCGATTCATTCGAATTACTGGTTGTGCTGAGAGTCGTCACGTACCAACTATTTAGGGGAGACTGGAAAAATTGGAAGGCGGCAAGTTTTAGACGTTCATCAAGAAGCACCGTAAATAGAACTTCGTCATTCTCCATTCAAACTTCGGTATTTCTTCTTGGGACCAAATTCACACCCTAAACCGGAATTTTGGATTTCTGATCTGAACTTTTGGACTTTCATTCTAGATCATTATATTAGATACAGGCCAGTACCATTTTGTGTTGTAATTAATTTTGAAGGTTTGAACTTAATTTCTGTCATTGTTATTATATAATTTATGTTATATCTGTCATATATATAATAGCTTATTGTAATAAATTATACAAGCTGTTATCTGTGTCTTTCTGTTGCGTTTAGTCTACGAAAAACATAAAACATAAAAAAAACGTAACAAATACCAACTATGGTAGGGAAGTAGTTGTGTTAAAACATTGGTTTGTACAATGCCAACTATAGTAGAGAAGTGGTTATGTTAAAATGTTTGTACAATATAGTACAAACTATAGTAGGGAAGTAGTTATGTAAAATGTTAGTTTGTACAATACCAACTATAGTAGAGAAGTAGTTATGTAAAATGTTAGTTTGTACAATACCAACTATAGTAGAGAAGTGGTTATGTTAAAATGTTTGTACAATACCAACTATTGTGGAGAAGTGGTTATGTTAAAATGTCAGTTTGTACAATATCATCTGTAGTAAATTTAGTGTTTTATAACACAAAGCAGCTGGGATATCTGTGTCAAACATCCGGTAACAAGTTAAAGTAAATTTAGTAAAATTCATAAAAGGAAAGTAAGATAAAACAAAACAAAGTTTAAAAAACATAAATAGTATAAAACCAATGTTTACATCTAGTCTTCAGCAGTAAGAGATAAACTACAGTAATACAAATTGTAAAGGACTTTATATAACATAACTGTAATTATCATAACTCCTCAGGAAGACTAACAGGTAAGTACAAAAACCACCATCAGTCACCTGATGTTTGCCTTTCCAGTTCTGGTTCCGAGTTATTTGACATTACGACCATTTCCTAATTTAGCTCAGGTGTCAGCAAATTTGTTGCAACAAATATGAATGTGGCCAGAAAAACTTGAAGTTGTTTTTGAATATCAGCAAGAACAGGATGTGAACTAGGGTGAAACACAGGACTAGTGGAGAACTAAGTAAGTCAGTATAAATAGTGCAATTTGAGTACTGCTTAGCTTCTATGTGATCCAGGACAAGAGAAATGGCAGACAGTTCAGTAGCAAACACAGAAACTGTAGAGGGGATTCTGTGCACAACTACCAAACCACAACAAACCACAGCAGAGCCCACACAGTCACCTAATTTTGAACAATCTGTATAAATAGGAATGGAAAGATGGTTCAAAAAATGTTCAGCAAATTACAGACAGTATTTCCAATTGGGAGTGCCTGATTTTCTCAGATGACTTAAAAATAGGTAACATTTGGGGATTGTAAGAAGCCATGGTGGAATGGGCTGATCAGTGGATACAGCAATGTTATCCAAGGGTAGACCCAATTCATCCAACTGTGTCTGGATATGAAGGCCAAAAGGAGCAATGGCAGATCATCTGTTCTGAAAAAATATGGCCCACCAAGGAAGGAAAACAGAACCCCAGGTGGGATGCTTTGGTAAGGAACAAAGTTTCAAAGCATATAATAAAGCCAGTTTCAAAAGTGGAGGTGCAAAGAAGCCTCTGAACACAAGGGAAGTGCAGAAAGCCCCAGTGTGGTGCTGAAGTCCTTGATGATGAATGGGGTCCAGCACCTTTAAGGCCAAGGTTCTGACTGAGCCATTGACTATTGATCCATAGTTGAGTTTTAATCGAATAAAAGCACAATATATCTTTAGCACAGAACATCGATCTGCTCCCAAAGTGGTGGAAGAGAGGACATGGAGGATGTTCAGAGCTCTTGTACATTTGACCCATAGCTGCTTGATATGTGATATAAAAGTAAGCTTAGGGTCACAGATAAGCCCCAAGAACTTTGTTTCAGGGACCACAGGTAGCACAACTTCACTGATACAGAGTTCAGGATCAGAGTGAATACCACGTTGGTGGAAAAAGTGCATGTTTTAGAGAGAAATAAGTTAAAGCTGTTTCCTGTGGTCCACTTCAGTAAATGATTAAGGGCAGTCTGTAGCTGCTGCTCAATATACCTCACGTTTGACGACTGACATGAAATGTGAAAGTCGTCGACATAGAACCCATTTGCAACAGTAACAGTGAGTTGTTCAGTGATGGCATGAATTTTTATACAGAAAAGTGTGACACTCAAAACACAGCCCTAGCAGACTCCAAGTTCCTGTAGAAAAGAACGGGAAAGTGTTGAACCCATGTGAACTTGGAATCTCCTATCCATTAAAAGATGTTTAATAAAAATGAGCAAATGGTCATCTAACTATGGAGGTCTTGAAAAATGCCATTCGTCCACATTGTATCCTAAGCCTTCTCAATGTCAAAGAATATTGATACAAGATGTTGCCGCTTGAAAAAGGCTTCTCTGATTGATGTTTCAAGTCAAATCAAGTGGATATAGTGGAGTGCAGTTGTTAGAACCCACACTGTGGGAGGTTAGTTGATTTGAGGAGCCAAACAAGATGAACATTAACCATCCTCTCTAAGGTCTTACAGAGATAGATTGTCAAAGCAGTTGGACGGTAGTTTGAAGGAATCATGGGATCCTTCCCAAGCTTAGAGAAAGATAGGACAATAGCCTGGAACTAGGCATTAGGAAAAACATTTTCCTGCCAGATCTGGTTAAAAACAATCAGAAGAATAGCAAGAAAAGCATGAGATAAATGTGCAGCATTTCATAGTGTACATCATCAGGTCCAACTGATGAACAGCCAGACTCATGAAGGGCCAGTTTGAGTTCCACCAATGTAAAGGGATGATTATAATCATAGATAAAATCAGCTTGAAAAGAAAGAGGTGATTGCTTAGCCCAAGTCCTGCTGGCTAAGAAGGTGGAAAAAGAAGCAAAAGTGCTAGATACCCGGCAAAAGCTTTCACCTAGAGTATCAGCAATGCTCCAGGTATCAGCTACTTCCTGACCATCAGATAGCAAGATTGAGAAAGGGACAGAATTATATTGTTCACTGACCTTTCGAGTCTTGTCCCATACGAGTTTGGAACTGGTGGTACAAGATATACTGGTTGTGAACTTAATCCAATATTCCTTCTGGCTTTGATGTCTTACCCACCGACATGTGCACAGGCCTGCTGGAAAGCAGTGAGGTTCGAGAGGGTGGGATATCTACGAAAAGTATCCCAGGCCCATTTTTGCCTTCTGTACCATGTGGCAGGCAAGATTCTACCATGGATGAGGATATAGTGGAAAACGTGTTGAGGATTAAGGAATACAATGGGCAGTTACTTGTATAATACAGTCAGTTACTGCTGCCACTCAGTTGTCTATTGATGACTTACATACAATGGCAGGATCAAGTTCTGTGAGAGCAATGAAAGAGGGCCAGTTTGCATTATCCAGCTTCCACTGGGACATGTGAGTCAGGTGGCATCAACCACGGCCAGTCTCTCTCAAAATTATAGGAAAATGATCACTGCTTCGTGGATTACTGTCAACCCTTGATGAAAAATGGGAGAATAATGAAGGAGAGCAAACGGAGAGATAAACAGCAGTAAAAAACTGACTAGGTGCATGAAAATGAGTAGAAGAGCCAGTACTGAAAAGAGAAAGGTTGTGATCAGACAGCATACACTCTACAGAGAGACCTCTCCTATCAGTATCAGCACTTCACCATAAGGGATGATGTCTATTAAAGTCCCCCAAGATTAAAATTGGAAATGACAACTGTTCAATGAAAGTATTAAGGTCTGATTGATCATGTGTCTCTTCAGGCAACAAGTAGAGAGAAGAAACAGTAATGGTATGACCCAAGGAAACATGGATGACTACAGCCTCCAAGGGTGTTTCGAGTGGCAAAGACAGGGTGGGCACATGCTGATCAACCAACAGTGCCACCCCACTATGCACTCATCCATCACACAGTCTATCATTTCTGTACAAATAAAACTGCAAAGAGGTGACTGTATTGGCAGGTTTCAGAATTTTTTCCTGTAAGGAAAGACATACATGATGGCAGGAACCAATCAATGTTTTGACGTCATCCAGATTAAAACGTAAACTCGACAGTTCCATTGTATTGAGGTGGCCAGTTTTATTTATGTGTAGGCAAACTGGGTGGAGGGCCCAACTGTTTATGACCACATCTTTTTTCTTTACTGTCTTTATTTGAGTGAGATCTATCAACCTCCATGGATCCTGCCCTGGGTTGGTTGGGCAGGTCTTTGTTGTTGGAAGGGAATTCCAGTGACTGAATGATCATTTTGCATCTTGGGGTGGGAGAAGAAGATATATCCAAGGAAATGTCTGTACCCAGAACCAAGTGGATCTTGGAATTTCTTTGAATGTATGTAAGGGACAGATGTGGGTGTTGAAGTTGATTCATCAACTTTTTTAACCATGGAGGTCAAAAGACTCTTTAATCTGGTTTGAGAACAATTCTTTTGGAGGCACAGAGAGATCCATCTGCACTCCCACTGTAGTAGTGGAATGAAGTGCAGCAGAATACGTTCAAGATGAAGTGGTGAACAGCAACTTTCAAGCCTCAGGAAAAGTAATGTTATGAATTGTTTTAAATGCTGCACCTCTTTTTCTTCCAACCATTTAAAGCAAGAACGAAAGTTGGAGGAGTGAGAGCCATTTGAAATTGATACAATGTGGGTCCATTTCACACTCCTAGGCATCATGGTTCTTGCCACTGCAATGAGCACATGTAAAGGAACCACGATAGGATACCTTTGAGTGACTAAACTACTAACACTGGAAACATTGTAGAGGGTTTGGAATGTATGGCCATTCCCTGCAATTAAGATTACCTGCTTTGATGGTGGAAGGTGGATGTGATTAAGTAAATGTCAGAATGAGGACTTTGGTCAGAATCGTAATTCCATCTTTGCGAGTAGAGATACGCCTCACTTCAGAAACTCCTTGAGTGGAGAAACCAGTGAGAATCTCTGACTCAAGGATGTTCTTTAAATACCTCTCAACAATAACTCCTCATGATGAATTCAAAGTAACATGAGGTGTAACCTTAATATGTTTATTACCAACTGCCTTTGAATGCAAGAGGAGTTCAGTGTTGAGAACTGTATGTTTCCACTAATATCTCATCAGATCAAAGCTTTTTTTTACTGACTTAGGATAGCTAGCAAGTTCTTCTAGTCCCTTCTGAATGAAAAAGAGAGACATTTGCCCTAAAGGTTTAATTGAGAGAGATAAGAAACTGAGATACAACAGGTGTTACAGATATTGAAGATTGCTGCTCAGAATCTTCAAGACATGGTAATTTACCTATGGACTGTTTTTTCACTATTTTTTTAAGATTTTTAATTGCAGTATCCACAATAAAGAAAGGAAATATTTTGGCACCCACTGACCCCACCCACCATGGTGCCCTACAAGGGGATGCACTACAATGTCAAACAAGGACACTGAAGCAAAGCAGGGTCTTGTGAGTACTATATCCAAACATCAGAATCAGATACAATGTCCACAACACCTGTTGAGAACATCCAACAATGGTACATGGTTGACCCTAGCTCAAGTGGATCAGCTGATTGACACAAGGGGGGCCACCCATCTACAGAAATTCAAGACCAGCCAATTTACTCAAGGGATGCCACCTCAAGGCCACCCATTTACAGGAATTCAAGACCAGCCAATTTACTCAAGGGATGCCACCTCAAGGCCACCCATCTACAGGAATTCAAGACCAAAGTGATGTGTTAGGGTTGGACCCCTCAACCATCAGTATCCTTCCTCTATTCTCTTTACGAGTCACCACACACGGCAAACACGTGGGTAGATGTTTAGATCCCAGAGAAGGTAAACTGAAAGAACAGAACCTTCCCTGGGTGGTCCCCTCACCACATATGGGAATCCACACCGAGGGGCCTACTGTAGTAGAGAAGTGGTTATGTTAAAATGTAGGTTTTTACAATATCAACTATTGTAGAGAAGTGGTTATATTAAAATGTAAGTTTTTACAATACTAAGTACAGTACAGAAGTGCAGCTAGTCCCAGAACATAGCCTAAAAACATGATCGTCTATTGGAGATTAAGTTATAACTGCTAATACTCCAAGCCTACAAGAAAATGACAAAACAACCATGTTAATAGGTTCTTCCCAAACGAACAGCTACCAAAGCTGTACAAGTGGTGTCTGATATGTGACAAAAATATGTTATCATAAATACAATTAAATGTCTCCAACAAAGTCCTATCAGCATATTAGTGTTTTGCTGAAAACATAAAAAATAATAAAAACACTGCTAAGTTTTCACATCATCACATGAATATTAAATTCAAATTTACCTTCTTTAGAGTTCAGTTTCTCCCCCCAGTTAACAAGAATACGTCGCAGTTCTCGAGCAGAAATCTGTCCACTTTTTCCCTTATCGGTAGCTCTAAATGCATTTATTATTTCTTCTGGAACATTCTCTTTCTTTGTGTGTGTGTGCATAATATCCAAAAAGTCAGCAAAAGAAATCTTTCCACCTAAATCAAATGTAACAAGAAAAGCAGGACACATTGGTTTAAAGGTTTTATTCAGTTGTAACACGTGTAGTGTTTATAAATTTTATTAAACAACATACATAACCAGAGTTCAGCTTTCCAGTAACAATAATACATGTACAAAGAACGATAGCTTCAAACAAAATGTCACTGTGCATGACCAACTAACATTAACTGTATATTGTACAGAATAGAATGAAACCAGTGTCTGTGATATAAACACAGTTACACTTGACACTGTGAACACATACACAAAACACTATTTGTTTATGATTATCACAAGTTTGTTTTACTACAGGTATAGTTTGATAGCAAGATAAGCTAAATGAAGAGACTTAAAAATGTTGCAAACAACAAAAACAACAGTTTTTACAGTGATAATTTCCATGGTAACATGTATATTTAAAAGCATTCTACAAATATCTCAGCTTGTACATATCTACATATATCACAGGCTTTTCCTGTGAACAGTAGAAAACAAAAGCTGAAAACACAATAAACTACTGGTAGAAATTCTCTCACAATTTCAGTCATAAGAAAACCTTGTTCTTAATTCATTTATAAGAAATTCATTAATTCAGAAATGCATCCAAAACCAAAGTGTCTGGCACTTTGTATCAAACATGTTAACACTGCAAGTTTAACAGTACATCCAAAACCAAAGTGTCTGGCACTTTGTATCAAACATGTTAACACTGCAAGTTTAACAGTACCTCCAAAACCAAAGTGTCTGGCACTTTGTATTAAACATGCTAACACTGCAAATTTAACAGTACACCAGTGATTACATTCTGATCAAAGCAAGTTATGTACTTGGAAAATAAAAAGCAACTTGGCAATAAATTCAGTTAATTAAATATAGCTTTCTTACATTTCTACTTATAAACAACTAGAATGCACTGTTTTGTGAGTTTAGTCACTCACTGTTAACAAACATTTTCAGCCATTAACAAAAAGTAGCAACAAGACTTGTACTCCTTACTAATTCAATCTTTTACTGACAGGTTTTCCTAGTTTTTGAAATGTTTACAAGGTATTTATAACTGTAATGAGAGAAAACGAACAAAACTTAACAATATATCGGTAACGAAAACAAATACTTATGGTTTAAAAAAATGTATTTATGCTGAGTTTTATTTTTCAGAAGAACCAAAAACATAGATTACTACAACACAAGAAAAACAATGATTTCAATTTACAAATGTTTGACAACTTTTGAAATACCTTTGTCTTTAAAATATTTCTTCAGTTCTGTAATAGTTGGGTTCATCCCAAGTGATCTCATTATAAGCGTAAGCCCATCTAAACCACGTATCTGACCGCTTCGGGCATTCAGATAAAAACAATCACGAAATTCTGGAAAAGAGTGTGACATTCATTCATTTTAATTAAATAACCAAAAAGAAATATAATTAAATTTTATATGCAAAAACGGCTCGTTTGGGTTGAGAATATATTTTACATAGAAGAGCGAACAACGTTTCGACCTTCTTCGGTCATCGTCAGGTGTGATATTTTCTCAACCCAAACCAGCCGTTTTTGCATATAAAATTCTCAACAAGTGGGTTTCTCGACATCACTGATAATTAAATTTTGTATTTTCTGAAACAGTGCATTAATCTTACAGCTATGTCTATTTCCATTTTAACCAGGCCACGAAAAACTAAAAGAAAATAAAAAAAGGGAAAACGTACCATCAATATCCTGTTCTCTGAAGAAACGAGCCTAAAAAACAAGCAAACAAGATTAAACCTATGTAAGTTGTGGTAATTGTGCAGTTTATTAAAAATCTAATTATTTCATTGGCATAACAACAAAAATAGAAAAATAAAAAAATCAGAATGACTTCGAGTTCGATCTTTTTCACTTTAAATACTAAGATAGTATATTACTAAATTTTGAAAATATTAATTCTGTTCTCTACTATTATGTATGGGTTTTCAAAAATTAAGCAGGTTTTCTGGGTTAAAGAAGAAATCTAGACTAATTACTGATAATATACTATACCATTCTACGTTAAAACACGCACAGTTACAAGATTAAATATTCGAAAGCTCAATCGTAATACGTAAACAAGGTAAAGATCAAAGTTACTAACAACTTCCTTTACGAAATTTCCGGTTTGAAGTGTACATTTAAAGCAATAGATGGCAATTCAAAATTAACTTGATTTTTGTGTATTGGTGTGTAAAATATATTTTAATACTAGTAATACACGGCCTTATAATACAAAATTTATCTATATTGAACTTGACACTCAGTGTTTCATGTTACAGCCTTTTCAGGAACAGAACTGTAACTGACAGTACGAAGTTTCAACTGGTATCATGATGATAAGAAATCCACTTGAAGTAAAAATATATCTCAGAGTGGCTGGTATGGGTGTTAACACTATTACTAATAAAGTAGAGAAGGTTGAAATATTGTTCTCTACTTTGTTAGTAAAAGCGTTAATATCCATAGCTAATTGAGGCCATAATTGAGGTGTGGTACCGCGATCTAAAAATTAGCAAAGATTGCAATCAACTCGTGGACTCGATACCAAAGCGGATTAACGATCTTCTGAAAAATAAAGGCGGTCATGTATTAATTTGTGGGTAATTTTTGGATTCTCAGAAATAAAACGCAAAAAATTGAAAAAATCGTAATTTTCCGTCTTGTTTCAATTAATTTGCACCAGGGTGTAGTTGGTTCCACCAATAGCAAATTAATATAATATAAAACTTCATTTGTTGACGAGGTGACTAAAAGCATATGCAGAGTACAGTTATAAAACATTACAATAAGTAGCGGTAGAAAATACCTTAACTTTGTTTAATACCACAGGACTCCATTAGCAACTTCCGTTATATTTAAATGTTTAATGTAAAAGCTCGTCCATTTACTGACTCATTAGTAAGATCGTTACAAATTAGACAATGTTAACATTTGAGTAAAAATTGTATTAGACATTACATGGTGTACGTCACTGTATATGTCTTTATAAGGGCCCGGCATGGCCAAGCGTATTAAGGCGTGCGACTTGTAATCTGAGGGTCGTGGGTTCGCATTCCCGTCACGCCAAACATGCTCACCCTTTCAGCCGTGGGGGCGTTATAATGTCACGGTCAATCCCACTATTCGTTGGTAAAAGAGTAGCCCAAGAGTTGGCGGTGGGTGGTGATGACTCCTTGTGTGGAGTTTAATGTCGAAATGGACGTTTTAAACAGTTAATGAGTATCGATACAATCACATTCTTAAAATGGATCAGAATTTATTGTTTCAAGTAGGAGTGCCATTTCATAAAGAGCAAGAGGTGGGGAAAAGGCTGACCTCATGTGACCCCCACCCGATTCAACTGGGGGCTCCACGATATAGCTTATTTTTTGCGAAAACACGTATCTCAAGATGGCTGATATGGGTATTAAAGCTTTTATTAAAATAAAGAAGAAAACAACGTTTCGATATTTTAGGCCATCTTCAGGTTAACAGTGTGCAAACAGCTCTTTAGTTAGTCCAGAAAATCAGGATTGCTCACAATTCGGATGATTTTTCATAATAGCAAATCTTAACAATGGGAAATTTGATCAATAACCCATGATACGAGCAGTAAATTCTTATGAAAAACATACATTGTCATTGGACATTATTCACTTTGTATATGGCTCCAAGTTGGGTTTAATCAGAACAGAAACTACAAACCATAAACTCCCGTACTAACTGATGGCTACCGACCTTCACAGTAGAGTTCTATAGCATAAAAGATATCGAGAGGTCGTCAGAATGATTCATGCTATAGTAATCTCAAGCCACAATGCTTCAAAACGAAGTCGTTTAGAAATATCAGTATAATTAAAATGCGATGTTTGTTTATACAATTATAAACCTTGATATCAACAGTATCCATTTAAATATAAGACAAAATACCATAAAGAAGTAAAGCACATCTAACATCATTCTCAACAAAGATAAGTGGATAAACATTCCAGAAGATCCAGATCAGTAAAGAAGGGCAAGACATTGAAAGGACTCATCCAGTTTAATATCTATGAATTTGTGGTGTTGCATTAACAAATATTAATGATAAAATGTTTATTGACTAACTAATCAACTTGGACGGCTACAACGTTTCAAAGAATCCCAAATAAATAAAAAACAGAGATGGGCAGTAAGATTGGAAATGCCAATCAAAATAGGAATATGAACTCTACCAAAAGCTCTGATAGGTTATGAGCTGACAGACACCTACAATATATATAAGACTAGAATATTCTATAAGTCGTAGCTTTGTCATTTTTTAGCAAACCACATAGTTCCAAGTACAGTAAGTTGCTTCTTGTGCCAGTGCAAGTGGTAGTGACAAGTTGCAGCTATTTATGATTGCGAAATCTAAGCGATCAAAATGCTTTAGAAGTTGTTTTCTCTCTGATGTCTATAGAGATATAGGCAGAGTATTAAAGTACGGATGACGACAGAGTTATTCTCAGAGAATTTTAGTCGAAGGATGCACTAAAAGTAGGCGAAACATCGTTCATTCTGTGGAAAGTCCTGTAATAAATTTGTAGCTGTTTAATGTAACAATAAACACCATGTCAGTGATACAGACATCCGGGAAAAGTAGATTATTTTAGAGCTTACTACTATTGTCAACTGATTGATTTGTACCTTTACTATTGTTGTATACTATTATTATACGTCCATTCTATTCAAAGTAACTGATCGAACTACTCAGATGTTTAGGTAATCCAGACGAATTTGTTCACTAGAAAGGTGTAAAGATTGACAAAGTTTAACAGTATGTTAATCTGCCTTATTAGAAATGTTTAACAGAAACTGCCATTTTTCTGCTCACCAAATTGAACTTGATGAGAGATTTGAGAGAAGGCAGCCAGCCAATACTACCAGCTCTACGGATATTCTTTAAAACCAGTTGTGGTATTGTCTGCTACGTTATAATGTCTCCATTACTGAAAAGGTGGTAGATATAAGGATTGTTGTTGCTATTTAAGCACAAAGTTACACAATGGGCTATCTTTGCTCTGCCTATCACGGGTATCGGAACCCAGTTTTTAGTGTTTTAAGTCTGCAGACACACCACTGAGCCACTGGAGGGAAAATATATATCATATTCAGTCAGATAGTTTCGAGATATAAAGAACTATAGTAAGAGGTTTTCCCAAGAGTTTAATGGGGATTAGAGATTGGATACAACACCTCATATCTTTCATGCTTAATAAACGAATAGAGTATGCAGGAGTTTAATGGTTGAAGAGTCGTTTATAATAATTTATTAATAGGGATAATAATAGCTGCCAGATAAATTACAGCTTCACTTCTATATTGCAAAAAAATCTTACAGTATTGTGTGAAAGTGTTAGAGAAAGTCAAAATTGAGGTTTCAAGTAATTTTCATGGAACAATGGAAGACAAATCATCAAAATCTTATTAGTCTTCATATTTAATGCAACATAAACTGTGTGAAAGTGCTGGAGTTCAGCAAACAGTTCATATTTTGGGTTTCCTTCTATTTTAATAACGATAGATAGTATTTGAGGTACTGTTGCAACATATCTAATCAATGTGTCCTTCGGAATTTTGCTCCAAATGTCTCTAATACACTCCCATAAAGTTTCCTTGGAAGAAACTTTTGAGTTGCTAAGTTTCTAATCTATCAAACTCCAGATCTACTCAACAGAGTTGAGATCAGGGCTCTGTGGGAACCTCTGTATCATCTGCAAAGATTGTATGAATGTTTGAGGTCATATCTTCTCGATGAAAGAATTATTTACCAATAATACACAAACTTCTGGGCATACCATGATGGATCAACATCTGATGGTATACATGCTGGTCTATTATATCGTATTTTGCAAGTATCTCTTACCGTCTCTGCAGAAAAACATTCCAAACCATTACAATGCCTCCACCATTATTCATGGTAGGTGTCTTGAATTGGCGTACGTATTTCTTACCCATCTTCTACCAGACGTACAGCCAATGCATTGAACCAAACATTTCAAATTTGGACTCATCCGTCCATGACTCCCTTTTTTCAATCATCAACACTAACCAGTTTTGTACTTTTTTGGCGAATTTCAGTGATGACTATTTGGAGATTGAAGTAAACGTGTTTTTTTTTTTTTTAACTGCTTCACGACCAAATATTCCATTATTGTTGAATCTTTTTTATACTGTATATCTGGACACTTTTCTATCATCTGGTATATGGTTGTTTATTTTACGCCTTAGGTCAGTGGCAGTCTTCCTTCTGTCCTGAAGGCTACACGAATGAAGATTCTTAACATCTGTATCACTGAGTTTATTTCTCCTTTGGCACAGGAGAAAGGATACCATGACAATTATTTCAGACTCTAAATTTGATCAGTATGTTCATTCAGGCAGAACCCTGATGACATGCCCTTGATACAGGTAGTAGAACCCTTGTGACAGGCCCTAAATACAGGTAGCAGAACTCTTATGACATTTCCATGAAACAGGTAGCAGAACTCTTATTAAATGCCCTTGATACAGGTAGCAGAACCCTTATAACATGTCCTTCATACAGGTAGCAGAACCCTTATGACATGCCCTTGATACAGGTACAGGGGAATTCAAGAAAATTATTATTCTCATCCCCGGTTCATTCAGTTGTCAATAGGTATCAGTATAGTGTTTAAATCTACATTCTGTAATGACATGGAAGAATTAATCCCAAAAATGGAAATACTGACAAAATATTCTCTTGTCCTTGTAATGCATATAAAAAAGCATCAGTGAAGTGTTGTACATGAAAGCCAACATGGATTCACTAAAGTAATCATGTCTTACTAATTTGTTAATTTTTATTCAGGGCATTATTTGTTACCTGAAAAAAGTAAATGTAGATTTGACAGGACTCTGCATCTGTGATTCTTTTTCATATCAGTAACGGTTGGAAAAAACTAGCAAATTTGATTGTTGGGAAGAGAGCAAAAGGCCATTGCTAATATCTGGTTAAATTTGGCCATTGCTACTAGTAAAGTGACTGATGGGTTAGTGAGTTTCTGTTAAATTGGGCCCTTGCTACCAGTATATTGACTAATGGGTTAGTGAGTTTCTGTTAAATTAGGCCCTTGCTACTAGTAAAGTGACTGATGGGTTAGTGAGTTTCTGTTAAATTGGGCCCTTGCTACTAGTAAAGTGACTGATGGGTTAGTAAGTTTCTGTTAAATTGGGCCCTTGCTACTAGTAAAGTGACTGATGAGTTAGGGAGTTTCTGTTAAATTGGGCCCTTGCTACTAGTAAAGTGACTGATGAGTTAGGGAGTTTCTGTTAAATTGGGCCCTTGCTACTAGTAAAGTGACTGATGAGTTAGGGAGTTTCTGTTAAATTAGGCCCTTGCTACTAGTAAAGTGACTGATGGGTTAGTGAGTTTCTGTTAAATTGGGCCCTTGCTACCAGTATATTGACTAATGGGTTAGTGAGTTTCTGTTAAATTAGGCCCTTGCTACTAGTAAAGTGACTGATGGGTTAGTGAGTTTCTGTTAAATTGGGCCCTTGCTACTAGTAAAGTGACTGATGGGTTAGTAAGTTTCTGTTAAATTGGGCCCTTGCTACTAGTAAAGTGACTGATGAGTTAGGGAGTTTCTGTTAAATTGGGCCCTTGCTACTAGTAAAGTGACTGATGAGTTAGGGAGTTTCTGTTAAATTGGGCCCTTGCTACTAGTAAAGTGACTGATGAGTTAGGGAGTTTCTGTTAAATTGGGCCCTTGCTACTAGTAAAGTGACTGATGAGTTAGGGAGTTTCTGTTAAATTGGGTCCTTGCTACTAGTAAAGTGACTGATGAGTTAGGGAGTTTCTGTTAAATTGGGTCCTTGCTACTAGTAAAGTGACTGATGGGTTAGTGAGTTTCTGTTAAATATAATGTACAATACAGTGGTGTCAATAACAGTGTAATGTGTTATATAAAACACAGTGGTTCCAATAATAGTGTCACATTTTACATATAATACAAGAAACTTAGTAAAAAACAAACTAAATATAATGTACAATACAGTGGTGTCAATAAGTGTCACATTTAACATACAATAAACTCATTACAAAAAGGAAAAACCTCTATGCTCAACATATTATCTTCAATAAACTGGGGTATATCTGAAACAAGTTGAATTAGATGTCATTTTTATCCATGTATTTAAAGTTTGAAATGAAACATTGCAATTTTTGAGAGCGTAAAACTGCCTTTATTCTTTACAGTAAATGTTTGGATAACAATCTTGTACACAATGTCGTTTCTACAATCAGTTTATAAACAAAAGAAACTGTTATTATACTCCTCTGTTATATAACAAAAAAAACCCTTATTTCTCAGTGCATATTAAACATAAGAATTAATGTTACAACAGAATAATTAAAAGGGTTTCACAGAATACAGAGATGGCACATATATAATGATAGAGTGTTTTACAAGAACAGCAGCACGTACAAAGCACTGTATCAATCATTGCAAACAAAGTGCTTAATTAGTGTTCAAGTGTGATAATTTTGTCACTATTCAAATGGACACCACCATGAAAAACACTTTGTTTAAAACTATTTCTGATTATTTGTTTATTTCTAAATTGTGTTACAGACAAAATTAGCTCCAGTCATAAACTGTGTCCCTTAATACCACAAAAGAGCAACCAGTGAGATCAACAATTGACAAAAATATCAATTTTGTTGTTTGGATGGAATAAAGTTGATGAATTTATTTTTGAAACCAATATCTTAGGAGAAGGAACACATGGACAGAGATTTGATGAAGGTAATAATTGTAATACAAGATTATGTAGCTATAACAATGCTTTAAAAGTAATTAAAACTTAATATATAAACAAAACTAGAAAGTTTCATGGACGAATCACCTGGGTGGATTACTGGACGAAGTACGTGTCAATTATTCACAATCAAGTTAAAAGAATAACAAAACATTCTCTGATTTCTTCAGTTCTTCTCACAGTAAAGTTAATATTTTCAAATAAGCTAAAAGACAGTTTAATAAAATAAATACAAATCTGCATTTCAATTAACTGAGTAAGAATGATTTACTACACTGAAAGATTTAACACTTTGTAATCTGGAAATTAAATCCCTCTCTAGATTTCAAAACTTGTGTATGATTAAGGTGTTAATATGAGTGAAGAAATTAAAATATATTACACTTTTAATATCAATAAAAACTTCTGAACTTCACATAAAAAATTATGACAGCAGTAAAAGTTGTTGTTAATAAATGAAAAATGAGAGTTTAGCCAGTACAAAGAATTAAGAAACAAATCTTTAGCAACACAGTTATAAGAAAAGTTATAGGCATAAGATTTCAAAGACTCAAATAAGGAAACAAGTCTAAATACCTTTTAATATAAAGACTCAAACAAGGAAACAAGTCTAAATATCTTTTAATATAAAGACTCAAACAAGGAAAGAAGTCTAAATATCTTTTAATATAAAGACTCATATAAGGAAACAAGTCTAAATACCTTCTAATATAAAGACTCAAACAAGAAAACAAGTCTAAATATCTTTTAATATAAAGACTCATATAAGGAAACAAGTCTAAATACTTTTTAATATAAATATTCAAACAAGGAAACAAGTCTAAATATCTTTTAATATAAAGACTCAAATAAGAAAACAAGTCTAAATATCTTTTAATATAAAGACTCAAATAAGAAAACAAGTCTAAATATCTTTTAATATAAAGACTCAAATAAGAAAACAAGTCTAAATATCTTCTAATATTTTGTTAGACATTTCCTGTCTGCTCAAAATTTCTGTGTCCAACATACAACTCTCTAATCTACAGGTGTAACTGTATTATCAAGTGATGTACAAAATGGGCCAAAGTTAACACTTCTAATCATAATACCATTTGTGTGTTTTTTTTAACATATGAAATTTCTACAATTATGGGATAACTTTAATAAAGTGTTTACATTTTAATCATGAAGGTTTTATTACTTGGGGCTTACAGATCAATCATGAAGGTTCTAATTATTACTTGCTTTCCTTTACTTGAAAGTTCCTAACCTGCATTATTTTACAATGGTGTGTTTATATATGTTCATAATATGGATTTGTTATTTCATTTCAACATGAACTATTATTAAAATAAACATACTTAACTTTCTGAGTTTTCCATTTGTGTATTTGTTTATTAACAGTTGCTAAAATTATTTCTAAATATTGAAACTAATTATTAGATATTTAAATAACAATCTGACAATAGTTATATTCTTATGGCCTTTATCCTTGTAAATGTTAACTTTAAAAGTTAAAACATTACCATGTTTCCTCACTTTTGTATTATAAATACCCTCTACACAGCACCCATTTCATCACAGTTAACTAACAGAATCAGAGCTTTAGCTGGAAGTTATACACTTAACCTGTAACAAGGGGGACATACAAATCTATCAATAGTTTCACAGCACTGGTTTCTGTAAGCACCATTTTTGAAAAGTTTCATTGTACATCTCTAATTGATTAGTTCTTCCTTTAAATTTGAGATTTATTAAATATAGTACTACCTTAAGATGCTCAAAACTACTTTAGTTTGCTGGAACTAATTACATAGAAAGAAAGCATTAAACACCAGATGTTTGAATCTATTCCTTTCCCCAAGGTGGGTATATAAAAAATAAATTATTGTTAGGCTTAACATAATGAAACTGATACAGTAATATGCATTAATTTGTGTACTTCTAAAAATGAACAACTTAATTAGAACACTTTTAATTACCTAGACTGACAAAGTAACAAAAGAAAACATGTCTTTCTCATAACAAGATGGTCTACCAGAAATAGTGTGAAGAAGCTACATAGTACGTATCAATAACTACAACAAATTAACCACGTCTGTGAAATTTAAATGCAAAATTATGACTCACTACTAATAACACACCATCACAACATGGTTAAATAAGATATAACCACCTGAAATACCATCTTATTATGATTCAATAAAGAGACGTAAACAAAAAGTACAATTTAAAAACAACATGAGCCACAAGAATGTCACACACAAAATAACAGAACAATTATAAAATAAGTATACCAACTAGTTAGAACTATCATATAATATGAACAACTAGCTTCAACCCTGAACAAACTTAAACACTAAGACTTAGTATGCATTATTAATACTAGCATGAAAATAGTATTCTTCAGTCAATACTTTAAAAATCATAGCTAATTCCTGATGTACAATATAAACCATAGCTAAGTACCAGTGTAAAGTATAAATCATAACTAAGTACCAGTGTACAGTACAAATCATAGCTAAGTACCAGTGTACAGTATAAATCATAGCTAAGTACCAGTGTACAGTATAAATCATAACTAAGTACCAGTGTACAGTATAAATCATAGCTAAGTACCAGTGTACAGTATAAATCACAACTAAGTACCAGTGTACAGTATAAATCATAGCTAAGTACCAGTGTACAGTATAAATCATAACTAAGTACCAGTGTACAGTATAAATCATAACTAAGTACCAGTGTACAGTATAAATCATAGCTAAGTACCAGTGTACAGTACAAATCATAACTAAGTACCAGTGTACAGTATAAATCATAGCTAAGTACCAGTGTACAGTATAAATCATAACTAAGTACCAGTGTACAGTATAAATCATAGCTAAGTACCAGTGTACAGTATAAATCATAGCTAAGTACCAGTGTACAGTATAAATCATAACTAAGTACCAGTGTACAGTATAAACCACAGCTAAGTACCAGTGTACAGTATAAACCATAGCTAAGTACCAGTGTACAGTATAAATCATAGCTAAGTACCAGTGTACAGTATAAATCATAGCTAAGTACCAGTGTACAGTATAAATCATAACTAAGTACCAGTGTACAGTATAAATTATAGCTAAGTACCAGTGTACAGTAAAACAAATTTAGAATTAAAGAGTATAACGGAAGCACAATACTCGGTATTACTGATAACAATAATGTCACAGAAGAACACAAGATGAAGTGAAATAATAAATAAATTATGGGATGTGGGCCACAAATAAGTAAAGAAACCAAACTTAACACTCTCACACAACATAAAACACAAACGTCTCCCCTGAGAACATTCAAATAATTATTTAGGTTGTAATGAGGGAACTAGAAATGAAGTGGACAATACATGAGACTTTCCACCAAGAAGATCGAGGATCAAATACCAGCCAACACCCATCTGAGGACTTCCCTGAAGGATTGTAATGTAATTACTGTTTGATTGCCACAACCTTACATAAATGATACTGTACATAAATCAAAAAGCTAAGATCATGTGAAAATAAAAACAAAGGCTAGACAAGATATCACAACAATAAACTTGATGTGTAAAACATTCTCTAAAGCATAACAATTCATAAAAACATAACGTCAGGTTAAAAACCAGCTAATATTTCAGTATATAAAATAACTGGGAAAGAACTAATGTTGATATTAACAAACACAGATTGAGTGCAGTGCACATACATTTGTGTAGTTTATTTATCATCAATACACACTGTTGGTCATTCCCAGCTTATTCCAGCTACAGCTCTGTCCACAAAGTAGGTACGAGGTTAATAACATTTGAATAACAATATTTAAATGCTTTTCATGTACTTTAAGCCAAAACAATAACCCATGGAATGTTGAATGAAACTCTGATACACCTATCTATACAACAAAAATGCCATCTGCTTAAGTAACACATTCATCTCCACAGTAACCTCAAACCTTTCAAACTTTAACAGCAAACACCTTAAAGTTGTAGTGATAAATGTATATTAATAGTTATATATACACATAAGAATTATCACCACTAAATGTAATGATACATTATAATATAAAAATGTACAGTGGCAGATAAAAGAATTAACTTGTACCATATGCGAGGGTACAAAATTGCTTATTCAATCACATATGTAATAGAAATTTAAAGATAACTTCTATCACAAACACCCTTTATTTAAGGTATTCAAGATGAACGCACTGTATTTCTGCTTTGTCGTTTTGTATTTTCTCCTTTTGATTTTACAATAGTTTTCACACATTTATATTAATTTTTAACTTGTAAATTAAATGGAGAAATCTTATACATTCCATCAACACTCAGACTCAGTGTTGGTTACAGCTTTTTTGTTTCAGATTAGCCCAAGACATTTCTGTTGGATCGAGATCTGCTGATTATAAAAGTTCATTCATCACTTTATGATGGGTTTCAACAGTTCCAGAACTGACTTTGCTTTGGTTCATCGTTGTTTTGAGAGATAAACCAGTCTATGACCATATAACATCAATCTAATTTTAACTATAGCTGTTTTTTACTGAAGGTTTTCAATGTTATTGTGAGCCATTTTTTAGAAACATTTCTATTTTCAACCCATTGGAACAGTAAATGTTTTGGAGGAATGTTTCAGGTCCTCTGGATATGTCTAATAAATACAAGTTTAGGTGATTTTTATAAAGTGGTTTGCAGCAACTCTGAATGGATGTCCACTTTCAGCTGAATCTGTATTGACCACAGGGTGTGGTCAAGCACTTTTCTCAAGGAAGAATCCATCTTCTTAGAACATTGTCACTACTGATTTTATAATGCAACTTAATTACTATATAATGGTTTTCAAATAATCAATTTCTTTTTAATTTAGTTCTGCTGAGGTTTTACAGGTATTTAATACGTTATAATACTTTTTTATGAAAATTATTTAAGTCACCAAAAATGGTGCAACTTGGCCTTTATCACAGTAATTAGGGGCTAATATTCATTAATTACTACATGTTTTATTACATTTTGTGTAAGGTACCAATACTTTTATCTACAACTATATTTATTCAACACTGAAACTTCTCAAAAGCAAAACCTAATTAACCTTTTGAAAATAAATGACATAATTCACAGCAAACTTGAACCTGATATCAAGGATGTAGTTATTTATATTTACATCATGTCGAATTGATAACAAAATGTGTAAAAATCATATAACAGCACAGTTCCTGACTGTGCAATGAATAAATCAAAGTATTATACTTGATATTATATACAACAAATACCACAGAAAATACATACAAACAGTCATATATTAAAGAAAGGAAAAACAAAAGTAAGGTTTTGATACTGAGGGTTAACTGAAACTGGTGTTAAGCATGTTATAGTCAAAGTCTTGGACGATATGCAATCAAAACAAAAGTGTAAAGTGATTGTCAGTGAAGCCTCTTTAAACTCAGAAAAACATATGAAACTTGGGTTTTTATAATGTAATAACAAATCCATCAGATGTAACCTACAGTGAGATGGCAAAAAACACCTGCGTTGTCCCTTCTAGTTACACCTTGTTTCAAACTCTAACCTAGATAAGGAAAAATCAAAAACATTATGTAACAATAATGATTTCAAGTTTTTAATCATTTTTCAGTATTATAATAAAAGTGATTTAATTCGGACAAATTTAACAAAACTTTCAAAGAATGCAAATAATTGCAGAGAGAAAAAAATAAAAACTGATGTCTATCTAAGCAATTATTTTTAAGAAAACCAGCAAACTCCAAAAATGTAAATTATTTAATTTTTACAGAATAGTGGTAACAAATTGAATATTTGTGAAACATACAATTTCATTTGTTTTCTTCAATTCTATATCTACACAGTTTCATCAATTATGAAGCACCAATTTTATGTTTGAAATTTATAAATATGCAGAGAGAAATACCCGAGAAAACATCAACTGCTTATTAAATACATTTAACAACTTTTATAGTATTGTGTCAATCATATAGTTAATAATTGAAGCAACATTTCTTAGGTTATTTAGTGAGGTTTCAAACATAATACAAGAACTGCTTCCTTATGGAAAAGACTAAATCACTTAGAACTAATCAAATATTTAAATTTTCATTTCTACCAGCAAATTGACTTTATTTAAGAAAATTTAATCATAATAAAATAAATATATATGCATGCAGTGAAGTACTATTGTTAAATGTAAAGTGCAGTATTATACCTTTTAAAGGTAATCTGTGTTTCAGGAATTGTAACTGTTTCAAACTATTACCTGTTCAAGGAGTTTGTAGCCTCCATCTGCACTTTGTTCATCAAATCTTGCAGCGTTAAAAGATACAGTAAAACTTTTCGAGAACAATACCAGCCACTCATTCTGAAGATATAACTATGGCACCATTTAAACGTAAGGTGTATCAATGTTAGACAGAATCCCTAACTAACATTGTGTTTCATAAGAAATTTATCTAGAAGACAGATCGAGAAACTCTAGCTACTTTGGTATATGTGCTGAAGAAAACACTACAGAAATCTCTAGTAAGAAAGTATATGTCAAAAATATAGCAAAATCATATGTTGAAATCTACACTTGGAAAGAACTTGTTAACAGAAATACATGAAGAATATACTGGTATCAAAGAAAATAACTTATCAATTTTAAATATATATTACAAAAGATTTATACTAAACAAGTAACTTAGCAGAAAGTAAAAATTTATTTTTATTTTGGATGGCCTTGGTACTGAATTATTTGGATTCTATATATATATATATAGAACACTTCATAATGAATCTTTTTAAATTCCAGGTTTGTTTCTTACATAAAATCTTAAATATTTCTCAATAACCAATATTATCTAGACAAAATCTGTTTATTATGTACAAACATATATGTGTACATTTAAATTAAAAAAAATTCCTTTCAAAACCTTTTAACAAAGTATAAGGTGTGTAACAATACTGTTACATAACCAGCCAATGGAAGCATCTATTAATTACTGATGTTTAACAACATTATTACATAACCAGCCAATGGCAGCATTTATTAAACACTGATGTGTAACAATACTGTTACATAACCAGCTGATGAAAGCATCTATCAGTCACTGATGTGTACCAATACTGTTACATAATTGGCCAATGGAAGCATCTATATACCACTGATGTGTAATAATACTGTTACATAACCAGCCAATGGAAGCATCTATCTACCACTGAGGTGTAACAATACTGTTACATAACTAGATTATGGAAATATCTATCAATCATTCATTTGTATCAATACTGTTACAACACCAGACTGTATATTTAAATAGATACTTACAGTTCTTTATATATTGATACTTAAACAGATGGTTACATTTCTTTATATAATGACATTTAAACAAATGGTTGTGGTTCTTTATATAATGATACTTAAACAGATGGTTACATCTCTTTATATAATGATATTTAAACAGATGGTTATGGTTTTTTGTTTAATGATACTTAAACAGATGGTTACATCTCTTTATATAATGATACTTAAACAGATGGTTACATCTCTTTATATAATGATATTTAAACAGATGGTTATGGTTTTTTGTTTAATGATACTTAAACAGATGGTTACATCGCTTCATTTCATGATATTTAAACAGATGGTTATGGTTCTTTGTTTAATGATACTTAAACAGATGGTTACATCTCTTTATATAATGATACTTAAATAGGTACTTATTTTTTTACATATAATCATACTTAGATAGGTGTTTGCAGTTCTTTATATACAAGTCTTAAAATGTTGCTTTAGTACTTTATATTTAATATAAATCCTTAGTTCTTGAGAGTGAAAACAAACCATACAAAACAGTGCAGAGTTATTTATACTTTTAATAGAAATCAAGGGATATATTCACTATAGTCTAATTAGTATAACAAGTTACTTTTATGATTAAAAACACTAGACCACAACTCTCCTGTACAGTTAAGTATATATCTTTCGTTTCTTTCTGTGATTTACCATCTGAAAATTATCTAACATAGTTATCTAACTAAAATTATCTAACATATCAGAAATTAATTTCTGATTATTGACACTCTTTGAGCAACTACAATAACTACAAGAAATATGCAAATATATCATTCAGAGAGAAAAGCTACCAATGCCCTAATTTCCAATAACAAAACAGAACAATATCCTTTGCCAGTACATCTAGAAATCTGACGAAACCACAGAAAACCTTACTCGTCTTTCTTAATAAAGGCCAGGAATTGTCAGCTGTACATATATTTATTTAGGGAGTACTTGTCAGTTTGTACCAGGAGATGAGTTATCTTAATGTGTCTTAGTTGATACTACTTATAACAGAATACATCATTTATGAAAACGTTCATGTTCTGTCTTTTCAATTAAATATTATGATACAGTAAACTCTCATTGTTTCGAAGTCGCCAGAACCGAATACATCACTTGCATCGAAATTGTTGACAGGTCCGGCCAACTATCCATATAAATACATAGTAACAAAAGCCCCTTGAACCGAACTGCATGTATCGAAGTGTCGGCTTGTAATGATGTATAATTATAGTCCCTAGGGTGTAAAAAGCATCAATATTACATCCTTTGTATCAAACCAGGTACGAAGATATTTATTTTTCTCTTCTTCCCTAAATTAATTATCACCGCTGCCGGCTGCCGACCACCTGCTACGCCGCTAGCAAGTGCAATTAGTCAGTCTCCGTGCAACAATATGTGGTGTTACCATCAAAATCTTACACTTGAGAAATAGCGGACTGCAGATGGGTAGTAGATTAGCCTAGCAATGTTTTTACAACAATTATGGTCAATAAAACTTTAAACCCCTGCCCGCCCCAACTCACCCGCTCTCCCAGCAAAAACTAGCTTAGATATAAAATTTTCAGATTATGGCTTGAGTAGATTATGCCTGGGCAGCCTGCATGCTGTGGCCTATAAAAGGCTAATCACAGTCAAATTAAACAGATCATTAATCATTGATCATGATGAAGCGCAAGTTTGTATCGATAGAAACTAAAATTGCAGCAATAGAAGAAGTTAAAACAAAAGTTAAAACAAAAACAGAAATAGCAAAAGTATTTGATGTGCCTCTGAACACTTTGTCAACATGGTTGAAAAATAAAGAGGCCATATTGTCTTCTTGAGACAACTTTTGTCCCAATAGAAAACGCATGCAAACTGCAAAACATTTTGACATAGAAGCGGCATTGCTTCTGTGGTTCAAAAATGCTAGATCAGAGAATGTTCCTATCTCTGGGCCTGTTATGCAAGCAAAGGCAAAAAAACTTGCTGATCAAATGGGAATCACTGACTTTTGCATGAGTGATGGGTGGTTAACCCGATTCAAAAAAAGACACGACATTCAAGTTCGTACGATCTGTGGTGAGTCTGGTAGTGTAGAACCAGAGCAAACAAACCAGTGGACATCAACAACACTGCCACACCTGCTAGAAAACTACAGCCCACAGGATGTCTTCAATGCAGATGAGTCTGGCTTATTCTTTAAACTTTTGCCAGACAAGTTTCTTGTTATCAAGGGAGACTCCTGTCACGGCTGTCTGTTTTGGTAAGCGCCAATATGGACGGCACCGAGAAGCTTCCTTTACTTGTCATAGGTGAGTGTCAAAAGCAAGTAACAATATTTTCCTGTGTTTTCTATAGAAGTTATTTTATGATTTTCTTCAGATTATTGACATGTAAATGTTTCATTTTTAATTTCAAGACATTAACCATGTACATTTTTTTTCTTCTTTTTTTTTAGGAAAGGCAGCAAAACCGCGTTGCTTCAAAGACGTCAAAACCCTGCCAACACCATACAAAGCCAACAAGCGAGCTTGGATGACATAAGATCTATTCACCGAGTGGCTGAGAGAACTTGACCAAAAGTTTGTGCTGCAGAAAAGAAAGGTCCTTATGATAATTGACAACTGCCCTGCCCACTCCAACCCCACTGGACTTAAGGCCATCAAGCTGGTGTTCCTGCCTCCCAATACCACAAGCAAGACACAGCCCATGGACCAAGGCATCATCGCCAATCTAAAACATCATTACCGCACCCTACTGCTACAGCGTCTTATTGATTCAGTAGACAATAAAAGTGTTTTCACTGTGACTGTGCTTGAAGCCATGCGACTGCTACGCTCTGCCTGGTCATTGGTAAAGCAATCAACCATAGCCAAGTGCTTCAGAATTTGTGGCTTCTCCTCTCCAGAGCCAGCAAAAAACAGTGAGGACACCAAGGATAACATACCATTGGCCCAGCTCTTGACACGGCTGAATGACACTGGGTTTATGGTGGATGGCACAGCAGAGGACTACGAGACTGCTCATAATGATCTGATCACTAGCATGCCCCTGACAGACAGTGATATTGTGGCCATGGTGCAAAATAAACAGACACCAGAAAATGACAGTGAAAGTGAAGATGACGACAATGAGGAACCCCCCATCCCAACACATTCTGCAGCTCGTGAGATGTGCCAGCAACTTCAGAAATATCTTGAACACCAGGCTAACGCAGGATAGTTTATCTCTCAATTAAACATGATGGAGCATTTTGTGACCAAGTGCCAGAGGGACAGCAGTTTGCAAAAAAGCATTGTGCAATATTTCAAGTGACTCCAGTTAGACGTTCTTGCTGGTGTTTGTATCCTGTACATTATAATTACATACATGTATGTCTATATTATGAATGTTATTTTTTCTTTGACATGTTTGTTTTTTACAAGTGCTGTTAATTGTCCTTCTGAATTTCATTGAATGTGTTTTAAGTGTTTACACACGTGTGACTTCTGTGTCTTTAATCCAATTACTGGTACTGCAACAGCCGTCAGTTATAGGGCCTACCATTACCAGACTTGTCAGTTATAGGGCCTACCATTACCAGACTTGGCTAGTGAATGAAAAAAAAATCCTTTTTAACGAACTTCTTTTGTAACAAACAATTTTCTTTGGTCCCTACGACTTCGTTACAACAAGAGTTTACTGTATATGACTAGACCAACAATAATGCTCTCTGCTATTTTATTATCAGATTTCTTCATTTGAACAAACATTTATCTCACAAACAATTTATTCTAGTTAGAAACTTCACATGCTTTCATCTGTTACAAACTTTCAACTTTAATGTATAGTAATTTTAACAATATTTATACTATCTAGCATTAACAAAAATATTCAAATTTAAATTAATATGCAAGTAACACCACCATCTCTCTGAAGCAACATAGTAAATCTTTAAGACAAACAATATATTATCACATCACACAACAGAATACATCATACTTTAATAAAACATTAATAGCAAAAAAAATGTATAAAGTGGTTAAGATACACTAAAACTATCTTCTGAAAGACCTTTTCTTTTGATCTAAACTTTATAAAAATCCAAACAATACTTTGCTCTTTCTTCCTTTCAATTTAAGGAAACACTAAAATTGACAATGTTTAGTATGCACAAAAGAAAGACTGTAACTCTACAAAAACCTGGTTTCAAATTTTCTTGTCTACTATAGCACAAACAAAAGCTGAAAGTTAAACTGTGTACAATTACATAATAAAATAGTGTTGGTTGAGTCTCATAGTGTTTCACTTACTGTTTCACTCTGTCAGGAATGCAAACACTGTCCATTGGAATTATGATGGACAGATCTTTCAGGCTGTGCACAAACTCCAGCTTCCTACTGAACTTAGAGCTGAAATTAAGATTGTTTTGGTTACAAATTGTTTGATATACAAAACAATGAACTCTTCTTAGTTTCTATAAAAAAAAACACATTCTGAAAATTTCGTTTTACTTCTTTAAAAGTTTCGTGTATAATTAATCAATAAGCCTCGAAGTAAAAGTGAGATTTTTACTAAGGTTCTAAATCCTTTTACATTTAAACATTGTTATTTTCTGAGTTCATAAGTAATGGTGTGATTTATAGAATTGAACTAAAAATTGGTATGAAAAATATCTAAAATTAGATATGGAAACTTTCACTTAGTAATACCTTTGGTGAAACTGTATATAAGACAGTAACCACATGTTTGGTCTATAAAGAATTTACACATAATGCTCAGAAATTTCATGTAAACCTGTACTTTTAATAACTACAGTGTTTATATTGCTAAATAAACTGAATGACCCAAAAGTAAGTGCAGGTAGAAATGAGATATTGCCACAGAACCCACATACATACATCTACATAGATCCAGAGGGTATTGTAAATTGTACATTAAAATAAACAAAAGAGAATAAAATCAGACTAAGACACATCAGTGTGAAGAAATAATCAGGTTTTATCTCCTTATTTAACACTTATATAAAGACTCTCTGATGAGTCTTAACATTTAAGAATAATAGACTATTTCTGAATGACTTCAGAGAAAACACAAGACAATGTACCTACATAAACAATAATACACTACCTTTTACTTTAGTAGTAAAGAAATAAGTTAATACTGTTGCAGAAAATTGACACGTCTTCTTCTTTTATGAGCTGACAGTTTGCCTCAGAACAAGTGAGTTACTAGTCTTTTTTGTCATTCATTTTTTATGCTTTATATTAAACTGGAATATTTAAGAAGTATAAGAAAGGTCTGGATGATGTTGCTGTCTTTGGAACCGTCACTCTACTGTGATCCTTGATTAAGTTGATCTTAGGTTTGGTTTGTCATATTTTATAGTGTTTTGAATGGAACATTCATTTATCACATTCTATACCAGTAAGTGAATAATTTCAGCTACCTGATAAAGGGTTTGATCATAAGGACAAGAGCTTTTACCCAGAATGTGGGATGAACAATGTACAATCTCTTCAAATTTTTTCTCAATCTATGAGGATGAAAAAAATACATAGCTCTGTAAATTTATCATAATATGTAGTTTTATATAAAAAATTTCATCATATCATAACATTTGTTCAGTGGAGCATTAGTACGAAATCATATATCACAGATGTGTAATAACCAACATTTTAGAAGTAGGCAATATGGTGTAACATTTTTTCAAGTTATTTGAAATGTATTCTAGAATTAAACATGTTAAAACTGTTATATGTAACATAAAATATTCAGTGTAAAATCAGATTAAAATACAGAGTAACGTAACTAGTTACGAATAAACACTATGTACTTATCACGTGACAGCTGTGCTAGGTTCTATGTTGATGGTACAACCAAACAGATATTTCGTGAAACACTTTTTGATAATTAACACAAGTGTTTGAAAGACATCTGATTCATTTTCACTTAAGAAGTTCTTATACTCTTAGCATGAATCCCAATTTATCCTTACAATTTATGTTTTCTGAAATGCTAGTAATGACATAATTCAGATCTTTCATTGATAACAAAATAATAACCTCAACAAAGAGAAGACAGTTATACTAACTTTAAACCATTATATAAAATAATATTGGAGTTTTAAAGACTTGTAATCTAACCTTTCTCACTTATTACATAAATCAGTCCTTTATTGAAGACTGTAAACAATTATTAAGAAAGGACTGATTTCATTTGTTCAAATTGTAAGTATCATAAAATGTACCAATCATCATTACAAATAACTACAAATATTTTCAGAATGTACACATGTGTACAAAAAAAAATTAAACTTGAAATATATATCACTTTTCTATGGAACGTCATTCATACTATAAATCATAACACTCACTTTCTGTCAATCATATAGTAGCATCGTTTTAACCACCCAAAAGTTGGCAAGCAGTTATGTTGAGTTGCTCCATGGAGATAGATCAGAACGTAGTCGTCAGCAACAAGTTCGTCCAAAGTTGTTACCAAGTACCTGAACAACAACAGAGTTTATCATGGTTGTTACCATGCACCTGAACAATAACAGAGTTTAACCATGGTTGTTACCATGCACCTGAACAATAACAGAGTTTAACCATGGTTGTTACCATGCACCTGAACAATAACAAAGTTTATCATGGTTGTTACCATGCACCTGAACAATAAGAGTTTAACCATGGTTGTTACCATGCACTTGAACAATAACAGAGTTTATCATGGTTGTTACCATGCACCTGAACAATAACAGAGTTTAACCATGGTTGTTACCATGCACCTAAACAATAACAGAGTTTATCATGGTTGTTACCATGCACCTGAACAATAACAGAGTTTATTTATGGTTCTTATCAGGTGCCTGAACAATAACAAAGTTTAACCATGGTTGTTACCAAATAACTAAACAATAACAAAGTTTATCCATGGTTGTTACCAAGTATCTTAATAACAATAAAATAGTCTATCCATGGTTGTTACCAAGTATCTTAATAACAATAAAATAGTCTATCCATGGTTGTTACCAAGTATCTTAATAACAATAAAATAGTCTATCCATGGTTGTTACCAAGTAACTGAACAATAAAATAGTCTATCCGTGGTTGTTACCAAGTAACTGAACAATAACATAGTCTATCCGTGGCTGTTACCAAGTAAGTGAGCAATAAAATAGTCTATCCGTGGTTGTTACCAAGTAACTGAACAATAAAATAGTCTATCCATGGTTGTTACCAAGTAACTGAACAATAAAATAGTCTATCCGTGGTTGTTACCAAGTAAATGAACAATAACAAAGTTCAACTATGGTTGTTACCAAGTATCTTAATAACAATAAAATAGTCTATCCGTGGTTGTTACCAAGTAAATGAACAATAACAAAGTTCAACCGTGGTTGTTACCAAGTAAATGAACAATAACAAAGTTCAACCATGGTTGTTACCTAGTAAATGAACAATAACAAAGTTCAACCATGGTTGTTACGAAATGAATGAACAATAACAAAGTTTATCCATGGTTGTAACCAAGTGTCTTAATAACAATAAAATAGTCTATCTGTGGTTGTTACCAAGTAAGTGAACAATAAAATAGTCTATCCATGGTTGTTACCAAGTAAGTGAACAATAAAATAGTCTATCCATGGTTGTTACCAAGTAAGTGAACAATAAAATAGTCTATCCATGGTTGTTACCAAAGTAAGTGAACAATAAAATAGTCTATCCGTGGTTGTTACCAAGTAAGTGAACAATAAAATAGTCTATCCGTGGTTGTTACCAAGTAAGTGAACAATAAAATAGTCTATCCGTGGTTGTTACCAAGTAAGTGAACAATAAAATAGTCTATCTGTGGTTGTTACCAAGTAAGTGAACAATAAAATAGTCTATCTGTGGTTGTTACCAAGTAAGTGAACAATAAAATAGTCTATCTGTGGTTGTTACCAAGTAACTGAACAATAAAATAGTCTATCCATGGTTGTTACCAAGTAACTGAACAATAAAATAGTCTATCCGTGGTTGTTACCAAGTAACTGAACAATAAAATAGTCTATCCATAGTTGTTACCAAGTACCTAAACAGTAACAAAATTTATTCAACACTGTCACGATATATCTTAATAACAATACAGAATTTTTAACAAATAGCATCCCTCCAACCAAAGTTTGTGGATACTGTTCAAAATGTCAGGATTAAAAAGTGAGCCTTAAACTTTACTTGAAACTTTTATAAATATATTTATAAGTACATATTATGAATGTATTTTATAAAGTGAATAACACAATAAATAAACATGTCTTACCCAGATTCCTGCAATTTAAAACAAAGACGCTGAACTTACATAAACAAGTTATCCATCACATAGTTGTAATCTTGTCGACTACGGTCTGGAAGGTAGCAAGCACTAAATACAATGATAGCGTTTCTAGTGGGCCCAAAATACCCTATTGTACAAAAGAGGAAATAAAATAATATAATTGTTGTTAGCAAGTAATTTCTACATAATAAAATAACCTGGGAGATACAACTGAAAAATTAAATATTAAAGTAAGAAAACTGAACATAGTAACAATCTATAATATCTTGAATGTTTTCATATATATACATTAAAGTTTCCTTCTCAACATCTTTAGAAAGTAAAATATTATAAAAAAACAAACTTGAAAGTTTCATGGTTATAATAAAACCAGTAAGATTCTGCAAGCATTCACTGAAAAAAAATTAGTTGTTTAGAAACACCTAAACATTTATTTAAAAAATTTGAAAAAGTAAACTATGAGCAATATGAAAGTGATACTTAGGAATGAATGACATAATATGTCATAGAGTGTACACATAAATGTTCAGGATGGATTATAAACTACCAACAACAGTCAGGACAACACTTCTAATTATCATCTTGGTTTCATATTTTTAGGTAGAATGTGGACTATTCATTACTAGCTACAGTACAGACTACATGTTACTAGTTATAGTATGGTCTACATGTTACTAGCTACAGTACAGACTACATGTTACTAGTTATAGTATGGTCTACATGTTACTAGCTACAGTACAGACTACATGTTACTAGTTAGTAATGGTCTACATATTACTAGCTACAGTACAGACTACATGTTACTAGTTATAGTATGGTCTACATATTACTAGCTACAGCACAGACTACATGTTATAGTTATAGTATGTCTACATGTTACTAGCTACAGTACAGACTACATGTTACTAGTTATAGTATGGTCTACATGTTACTAGCTACAGTACAGACTACATGTTACTAGTTATAGTATGGTCTACATATTACTAGCTACAGTACAGACTACATGTTACTAGTTATAGTATGGTCTACATGTTACTAGCTACAGTACAGACTACATGTTACTAGTTATAGTATGGTCTACATGTTACTAGCTACAGTACAGACTACATGTTACTAGTTATAGTATGGTCTACATGTTACTAGCTACAGTACAGACTACATGTTACTAGTTATAGTATGGTCTACATGTTACTAGCTACAGTACAGACTACATGTTACTAGTTTATAGTATGGTCTACATGTTACTAGCTACAGTACAGACTACATGTTACTAGTTATAGTATGGTCTACATGTTACTAGCTACAGTACAGACTACATGTTACTAGTTATAGTATGGTCTACATGTTACTAGCTACAGTACAGACTACATGTTACTAGTTATAGTATGGTCTACATGTTACTAGCTACAGTACAGACTACATGTTACTAGTTTATAGTATGGTCTACATGTTACTAGCTACAGTACAGACTACATGTTACTAGTTATAGTATGGTCTACATGTTACTAGCTACAGTACAGACTACATGTTACTAGTTATAGTATGGTCTACATGTTACTAGCTACAGTACAGACTACATGTTACTAGTTATAGTATGGTCTACATGTTACTAAGCACAGTCTGTATTACACATTACTAGCTACAATACAAACTACATATTACTAGTTATAGTATGGTCTACATGTTACAGCTACAGTACAGACTACATGTTACTAGTTATAGTATGGTCTACATATTACTAGCTACAGTACAGACTACATGTTACTAGTTATAGTATGGTCTACATGTTACTAGCTACAGTACAGACTACATGTTACTAGTTATAGTATGGTCTACATGTTACTAGCTACAGTACAGACTACATGTTACTAGTTAGTATGGTCTACATGTTACTAGCTACAGTACAGATACATGTACTAGTTATAGTATGGTCTACATGTTACTAGCTACAGTACAGACTACATGTTACTAGTTATAGTATGGTCTACATGTTACTAGCTACAGTACAGACTACATGTTACTAGTTTATAGTATGGTCTACATGTTACTAGCTACAGTACAGACTACATGTTACTAGTTATAGTATGGTCTACATGTTACTAGCTACAGTACAAGACTACATGTTACTAGTTATAGTATGGTCTACATGTTACTAGCTACAGTACAGACTACATGTTACTAGTTATAGTATGGTCTACATGTACTAGCTACAGTACAGACTACATGTTACTAGTTACAGTATGGTCTACATGTTACTAGCTACAGTACAGACTACATGTTACTAGTTATAGTATGGTCTACATGTTACTAGCTACAGTACAGACTACATGTTACTAGTTATAGTATGGTCTACATGTTACTAGCTACAGTACAGACTACATGTTACTAGTTATAGTATGGTCTACATGTTACTAGCTACAGTACAGACTACATGTTACTAGTTATAGTATGGTCTACATGTTACTAGCTACAGTACAGACTACATTTACTAGTATAGTATGGTCTACATGTTACTAGCTACAGTACAGACTACATGTTACTAGTTATAGTATGGTCTACATGTTACTAGCTACAGTACAGACTACATGTTACTAGTTATAGTATGGTCTACATGTTACTACTACAGTACAACTACATGTTCTAGTTATAGTATGGTCTACATATTACTAGCTACAGTACAGACTACATATTACTAGTTTAGTATGGTCTACATGTTACTAGCTACAGTACAGACTACAGGTTACTAGTTATAGTATGGTCTACATGGTACTAGCTACAGTACAGACTACATGTTTACTAGTTATAGTATGGTCTACATTTACTAGCTACAGTACAGACTACATGTTACTAGTTATAGTATGGTCTACATGTTACTAGTTATAGTATGGTCTACATGTTACTAGCTACAGTACAGACTACTGTTACTAGTTATAGTATGGTCTACATGTTTACTAGCTACAGTAACAGACACATGTTACTAGTTATAGTATGGTCTACATGTTACTAGCTACAGTACAGACTACATTTACTAGTTATAGTATGGTCTACATGTTACTAGCTACAGTACAGACACATGTTACTAGTTATAGTATGGTCTACATGTTACTAGCTACAGTACAGACTACATGTTACTAGTTATAGTATGGTCTACATGTTACTAGCTACAGTACAGACTACAGTTACTAGTTATATGGTCTACATGTTACTACTAGCTACAGTACAGACTACATGTTACTAGTTATAGTATGGTCTACATGTTACTAGTTTAGTATGGTCTACATGTTACTAGCTACAGTACAGACTACATATTACTAGTTATAGTATGGTCTACATATTACTAGCTACAGTACAGACTACATATTACTAGCTACAGTACAGACTACATATTACTAGTTATAGTATGGTCTACATGTTACTAGCTACATACAGACTACATGTTACTAGTTATAGTATGGTCTACATGTTACTAGCTACAGTACAGACTACATGTTACTAGTTATAGTATGGTCTACATGTTACTAGCTACAGTACAGACTACATGTTTACTAGTTATAGTATGGTCTACATGTTACTAAGTACAGTCTTATTACACATTCTAGCTACAATACAACTACATATTACTAGTTATAGTATGGTCTACATGTTACTAGCTACAGTACAGACTACATGTTACTAGTTATAGTATGGTCTACATATTACTAGCTACAGTACAGACTACATGTTACTAGTTATAGTATGGTCTACATGTTACTAGCTACAGTACAGACTACATGTTACTAGTTATAGTATGGTCTACATGTTACTAGCTACAGTACAGACTACATGTTACTAGTTATAGTATGGTCTACATGTTACTAAGTACAGTCTGTATTACACATTACTAGCTACAATACAAACTACATATTACTAGTTATAGTATGGTCTACACTGTTACTAGCTACAGTACAGACTACAGTTACTAGTTATAGTATGGTCTACATGTTACTAGCTACAGTACAGACTACATGTTACTAGTTATAGTATGGTCTACATGTTACTAAGTACAGTCTGTATTACACATTACTAGCTACAATACAAACTACATATTACTAGTTATAGTATGGTCTACATGTTACTAGCTACAGTACAGACTACATGTTACTAGTTATAGTATGGTCTACATATTACTAGCTAGAGTACAGACTACATGTTACTAGTTATAGTATGGTCTACATGTTACTAGCTACAGTACAGACTACATGTTACTAGTTATAGTATGGTCTACATGTTACTAGCTACAGTACAGACTACATGTTACTAGTTATAGTATGGTCTACATGTTACTAGCTACAGTACAGACTACATGTTACTAGTTATAGTATGGTCTACATGTTACTAGCTACAGTACAGACTACATGTTACTAGTTATAGTATGGTCTACATGTTACTAGCTACAGTACAGACTACATGTTACTAGTTATAGTATGGTCTACATGTTACTAGCTACAGTACAGACTACATGTTACTAGTTACAGTATGGTCTACATGTTACTAGCTACAGTACAGACTACATGTTACTAGTTAGAGTATGGTCTACATGTTACTAGCTACAGTACAGACTACATGTTACTAGTTATAGTATGGTCTACATGTTACTAGCTACAGTACAGACTACATGTTACTAGTTATAGTATGGTCTACATGTTACTAGCTACAGTACAGACTACATATTACTAGTTATAGTATGGTCTACATGTTACTAGCTACAGTACAGACTACATGTTACTAGTTATAGTATGGTCTACATGTTACTAGCTACAGTACAGACTACATGTTACTAGTTATAGTATGGTCTACATGTTACTAGCTACAGTACAGACTACATGTTACTAGTTATAGTATGGTCTACATATTACTAGCTACAGTACAGACTACATGTTACTAGTTATAGTATGGTCTACATATTACTAGCTACAGTACAGACTACATGTTACTAGTTATAGTATGGTCTACATGTTACTAGCTACAGTACAGACTACATGTTACTAGTTATAGTATGGTCTACATATTACTAGCTACAGTACAGACTACATGTTACTAGTTATAGTATGGTCTACATGTTACTAGCTACAGTACAGACTACATGTTACTAGTTATAGTATGGTCTACATGTTACTAGCTACAGTACAGACTACATGTTACTAGTTATAGTATGGTCTACATGTTACTAGCTACAGTACAGACTACATATTACTAGTTATAGTATGGTCTACATGTTACTAGCTACAGTACAGACTACATGTTACTAGTTATAG
Organism: Carcinoscorpius rotundicauda; assembly: GCA_011833715.1. NCBI lineage: Eukaryota > Metazoa > Arthropoda > Merostomata > Xiphosura > Limulidae > Carcinoscorpius > Carcinoscorpius rotundicauda. Next base: position 449,094 of record CM022404.1, on the reverse strand, counting down.
TATGGTCTACATGTTACTAGCTACAGTACAGACTACATGTTACTAGTTATAGTATGGTCTACATGTTACTAGCTACAGTACAGACTACATGTTACTAGTTATAGTATGGTCTACATGTTACTAGCTACAGTACAGACTACATGTTACTAGTTATAGTATGGTCTACATGTTACTAGTTATAGTATGGTCTACATGTTACTAGCTACAGTACAGACTACATGTTACTAGTTATAGTATGGTCTACATATTACTAGCTACAGTACAGACTACATGTTACTAGTTATAGTATGGTCTACATGTTACTAGCTACAGTACAGACTACATGTTACTAGTTATAGTATGGTCTACATATTACTAGCTACAGTACAGACTACATGTTACTAGTTATAGTATGGTCTACATGTTACTAGCTACAGTACAGACTACATGTTACTAGTTATAGTATGGTCTACATGTTACTAGCTACAGTACAGACTACATGTTACTAGTTATAGTATGGTCTACATGTTACTAGCTACAGTACAGACTACATATTACTAGTTATAGTATGGTCTACATGTTACTAGCTACAGTACAGACTACATGTTACTAGTTATAGTATGGTCTACATGTTACTAGCTACAGTACAGACTACATGTTACTAGTTATAGTATGGTCTACATGTTACTAGCTACAGTACAGACTACATGTTACTAGTTATAGTATGGTCTACATGTTACTAGCTACAGTACAGACTACATGTTACTAGTTATAGTATGGTCTACATGTTACTAATTATAGTATGGTCTACATGTTACTAGCTACAGTACAGACTACATGTTACTAGTTATAGTATGGTCTACATATTACTAGCTACAGTACAGACTACACATTACTAGCTACAGTACAGACTACATATTACTAGTTATAGTATGGTCTACATGTTACTAGCTACAGTACAGACTACATGTTACTAGTTATAGTATGGTCTACATGTTACTAGCTACAGTACAGACTACATGTTACTAGTTATAGTATGGTCTACATGTTACTAGCTACAGTACAGACTACATGTTACTAGTTATAGTATGGTCTACATGTTACTAAGTACAGTCTGTATTACACATTACTAGCTACAATACAAACTACATATTACTAGTTATAGTATGGTCTACATGTTACTAGCTACAGTACAGACTACATGTTACTAGTTATAGTATGGTCTACATGTTACTAGCTACAGTACAGACTACATGTTACTAGTTATAGTATGGTCTACATGTTACTAAGTACAGTCTGTATTACACATTACTAGCTACAATACAAACTACATATTACTAGTTATAGTATGGTCTACATGTTACTAGCTACAGTACAGACTACATGTTACTAGTTATAGTATGGTCTACATGTTACTAGCTACAGTACAGACTACATGTTACTAGTTATAGTATGGTCTACATGTTACTAAGTACAGTCTGTATTACACATTACTAGCTACAATACTAACTACATATTACTAGTTATAGTATGGTCTACATGTTACTAGCTACAGTACAGACTACATGTTACTAGTTATAGTATGGTCTACATATTACTAGCTACAGTACAGACTACATGTTACTAGTTATAGTATGGTCTACATGTTACTAGCTACAGTACAGACTACATGTTACTAGTTATAGTATGGTCTACATGTTACTAGCTACAGTACAGACTACATGTTACTAGTTATAGTATGGTCTACATGTTACTAGCTACAGTACAGACTACATGTTACTAGTTATAGTATGGTCTACATGTTACTAGCTACAGTACGGACTACATGTTACTAGTTATAGTATGGTCTACATGTTACTAGCTACAGTACAGACTACATGTTACTAGTTATAGTATGGTCTACATGTTACTAGCTACAGTACAGACTACATGTTACTAGTTACAGTATGGTCTACATGTTACTAGCTACAGTACAGACTACATGTTACTAGTTATAGTATGGTCTACATGTTACTAGCTACAGTACAGACTACATGTTACTAGTTATAGTATGGTCTACATGTTACTAGCTACAGTACAGACTACATGTTACTAGTTATAGTATGGTCTACATGTTACTAGCTACAGTACAGACTACATATTACTAGTTATAGTATGGTCTACATGTTACTAGCTACAGTACAGACTACATGTTACTAGTTATAGTATGGTCTACATGTTACTAGCTACAGTACAGACTACATGTTACTAGTTATAGTATGGTCTACATGTTACTAGCTACAGTACAGACTACATGTTACTAGTTATAGTATGGTCTACATGTTACTAGCTACAGTACAGACTACATGTTACTAGTTATAGTATGGTCTACATATTACTAGCTACAGTACAGACTACATGTTACTAGTTATAGTATGGTCTACATATTACTAGCTACAGTACAGACTACATGTTACTAGTTATAGTATGGTCTACATGTTACTAGTTATAGTATGGTCTACATGTTACTAGCTACAGTACAGACTACATGTTACTAGTTATAGTATGGTCTACATATTACTAGCTACAGTACAGACTACATATTACTAGCTACAGTACAGACTACATATTACTAGTTATAGCATGGTCTACATGTTACTAGCTACAGTACAGACTACATGTTACTAGTTATAGTATGGTCTACATGTTACTAGCTACAGTACAGACTACATGTTACTAGTTATGGTATGGTCTACATGTTACTAGCTACAGTACAGACTACATGTTACTAGTTATAGTATGGTCTACATGTTACTAAGTACAGTCGGTATTACACATTACTAGCTAGAATACAAACTACATATTACTAGTTATAGTATGGTCTACATGTTACTAGCTACAGTACAGACTACATGTTACTAGTTATAGTATGGTCTACATATTACTAGCTACAGTACAGACTACATGTTACTAGTTATAGTATGGTCTACATGTTACTAGCTACAGTACAGACTACATGTTACTAGTTATAGTATGGTCTACATGTTACTAGCTACAGTACAGACTACATGTTACTAGTTATAGTATGGTCTACATGTTACTAAGTACAGTCTGTATTACACATTACTAGCTACAATACAAACTACATATTACTAGTTATAGTATGGTCTACATGTTACTAGCTACAGTACAGACTACATGTTACTAGTTATAGTATGGTCTACATGTTACTAGCTACAGTACAGACTACATGTTACTAGTTATAGTATGGTCTACATGTTACTAGCTACAGTACAGACTACATGTTACTAGTTATAGTATGGTCTACATGTTACTAAGTACAGTCTGTATTACACATTACTAGCTACAATACAAACTACATATTACTAGTTATAGTATGGTCTACATGTTACTAGCTACAGTACAGACTACATGTTACTAGTTATAGTATGGTCTACATATTACTAGCTACAGTACAGACTACATATTACTAGTTATAGTATGGTCTACATGTTACTAGCTACAGTACAGACTACATGTTACTAGTTATAGTATGGTCTACATGTTACTAGCTACAGTACAGACTACATGTTACTAGTTATAGTATGGTCTACATGTTACTAGCTACAGTACAGACTACATGTTACTAGTTATAGTATGGTCTACATGTTACTAAGTACAGTCTGTATTACACATTACTAGCTACAATACAGATCACATATTACTAGTTACAGTCTTCACTACACATTTCTAGTTAGGGTATGGATTTCATATTACTAGCTACAGTACAGACTACATGTTACTAGTTATAGTATGGTCTACATGTTACTAGCTACAGTACAGACCACATATTACTAGTTATAGTATGGTCTACATGTTACTAGCTACAGTATAGACTACATGTTACTAGCTACAGTATAGACTACATGTTACTAGTTATAGTATGGTCTACATGTTACTAGTTATAGTATGGTCTACATGTTACTAGCTACAGTACAGACTACATATTACTAGTTATAGTATGGTCTACATGTTACTAGCTACAGTATAGACTACATGTTACTAGTTATAGTATGGTCTACATGTTACTAGCTACAGTACAGACCACATATTACTAGTTATAGTATGGTCTACATGTTACTAGCTACAGTATAGACTACATGTTACTAGTTATAGTATGGTCTACATGTTACTAGTTATAGTATGGTCTACATGTTACTAGTTATAGTATGGTCTACATGTTACTAGCTGCAGTATAGACTACATGTTACTAGTTATAGTATGGTCTACATGTTACTAGCTACAGTATAGACTACATGTTACTAGTTATAGTATGGTCTACATGTTACTAGCTACAGTACAGACCACATATTACTAGTTATAGTATGGTCTACATGTTACTAGCTACAGTATAGACTACATGTTACTAGTTATAGTATGGTCTACATGTTACTAGTTATAGTATGGTCTACATGTTACTAGTTATAGTATGGTCTACATGTTACTAGCTGCAGTATAGACTACATGTTACTAGTTATAGTATGATCTACACATTACTAGCTACAGTACAGACCACATATTACTAGTTACAGTCTTCACTACACATTACTAGTTAGGGTATGGTCTACATGTTACTAGCTACAGTACAGACTACACATTACTAGTTATAGTATGGTCTACATGTTACTAGCTACAGTACAGACTACATATTACTAGTTATAGTATGGTCTACGTGTTACTAGCTACAGTACAGACTACATGTTACTAGTTATAGTATGGTCTACATGTTACTAGCTACAGTACAGACTACATGTTAGTAGTTATAGTATGGTCTACATGTTACTAGCTACAGTATAGACTACATGTTACTAGTTATAGTATGGTCTACATGTTACTAGCTACAGTACAGACTACATATTACTAGTTATAGTATGGTCTACATGTTACTAGCTAGAGTCTGTATTACACATTACTAGCTACAGTACAGACAACATATTTATAGTTACACTCTGTATTGCATATTACTTGGTACAGTACAGACTACACATTACTAGTTACAGGTGGTGTGATAAGGTCTGGAGTAATAACTACCACTTGGACTAAGATTTGCCGTTACAGCACATACAACTAATTAAAGGTTAAACTTAGCCATTTGGAAGTTGTTAGATTAATAAGTCTTCTGAATATTTACCTCCATGAGATAAAACATTTTTGTAAGGTTGTATAACTTTCATGTCCACTTTCTTCTCAGCGCCACCTATCCAACAGCTACGCCACCAACGTTCCTCTTCCAGTTCTTCTGCAGCAGAAATTTCAGGAATTGGATCTGTAATTTTAATTTCCTTTTCTTCATCTAACAATAATAAAAAATTTCATTATGAATGGTATACACAGTAATGATTACATATAAGTTTAAACTGAAGGATGATTCAGAGACCTAATCTTTGTCTTGAACTTGAAATAAACTAATCATTTTTAGAAAAAACCAAATAACAGAAAAAATAAATATTCTTTCACTAACAAGAAAATATTTAGTGTTTATTTTAAACAATGCAGAAAAAAATCCCAAAATTAGTTCAAAATACTTATGATAACTATTCAAAAAATAATAATTCTAATACTTCAAAGTTTTCAACTGTTGTTTAAGCCTAATGCACATTTAACCAGAAACTGTTAAATCAAGCTGCTAGATTAGTCCTTTGGATGTTATAATTGGATTTATTTGACTTGACATTTATAGCTGTTTGATGCAACAAGAGGATTTACCCCACAGTGTCAAAAAAACCTTTCCTCATAATGCTGTGACAATTGGGTTAACTACATATCCTTAAATTTCCCACTTTAATAATGCATGTGCATACAACATTAACCAAAAGCACAAATAAATGATTGAGGATCAGCTGCCAATCTCCAATTTTTTGGGGCACAACAAATAAATGGGAATAGAATCTGGAAAGAACAGAATCAGGTCTCTCTACAACCCCATTAGCCAATAATTCTCTGATATCCTTGGAATGAAGATCCATACTCTGCAGATCTGTTGGGGTGATGGTGGAATACCACTGTTGGGAGGATAATGGAGGTGGAGAAGTGAGCTGAACAACCAAATCTGACACCATGTGATGGAAGAATTTCAGGTGATCAGAAAATATTGTCATTTTGCCCTCACAGACCTCATTGCATAGGGTAGTCACTGATGCCATTGATGGCAGTCCACCTGAGATAAGGGCCCTCAAAGATAAGGATAGAATATTTTCTAAGTACAAACAGATCAAGGAGAATAAGCCAGAGACTGAGACAAGCAGTCAAAACGCAACTTTCATCAAGAGTCAAAGAGAGCCTAGAGTCTAATAATGACAAGGAAGAATGCAAATGGACAACATTGATTTGTGATTCTAATGGCTCTGGGATGCCTGCAAACATCAAGAGATAAAAAAAGGAGCCTCAGTAAAATCTCCCAGCATGAACAGCAATATCAGGTGAAGAAAAAAAAACAACTGAGTAGTCATCCTCAGACCCTTCAGCCATTAAAGAAGGAATAGATACAAAGACAGCTGGAAAAAATCCTGAAACCTCGCAAACCAAATTGACTAACTCATGAAATGGCTCAGAAGGTGACCAATTCAAATTGGTCTCATGAGAAGCCAACCTAGTAAATGAAAATGTTGGAAAAGGAGAGTCCAAATTCTCTCCAGATTGTTCTGGATCCTTCCTTAGAACCCCCCGTTTCAATTCCATGATAAATTAGATTATGGACAGCCTCAAATGAGAGTGATATCACTGATATATCTACTGATATTTCCACAAATCTGATGACAAAACTGTACATTTGTCCTTTTCATTATTAATAGTTTCTGTTTATAGATACCATAGAAACTTTATTAATAAAGGTATACAAACTAAAATGATAAAACAGAATGCATGTACATCATGTGAAAATTAATTAAATTTCAAATATAACTCCATAAAACATTGCATGATACCTGTACTGAAAGTGGTAAAATAAAATAATTTTATTTTTGTTGGAAGGACAAGACTGTAATATTACAAATGAATATCTGGTAATATATTTATAAATAAAATGTTACTGATGATAATTTAGTACATTACCTTCAAATATATTTTCATCCAGGTCATCAGGTGTTTCAAGGTCATCCACTGGGGACATTGGATCAATGTCACTCTTATTACTGGTGGACGAAAAACTCTTTTGGTCTTCATCATTTCCAGCTACAATGTCCAGGTAACGGAAGGCAATTTTTTTTCTTTTAAAGGTGTTATCATCAAATGTCAAACTTGATGGTCGGTCTGAAAGCACAAAATCTTTAGAAAATTCCATTTGTTCAGCCAATCAGGACTACTGCACATAGTGAGAACAAATAGCTTTACAATAACATGGTAAATATTTATGTATCATAGTAGTTGATGATTGTGTAGCTTTATTTTAAATGTGTTTATACTGTAAATACACACATGAAAATAACTAGTCTTCTATATCAAATAAACTACAGTCTTCCATATGAAATAAACTACAAAGTGTTATTTCTCCACCATCAACAGTAAATAAACACATAGCTTATTCCATTTCAAACACAGTGCATGTTTATTAGGTGTTATATGCATGCTTTAGGAACATGTTAGTTAAATTATCACCCAACATAATACTATTCCAAATCGTGTAAAGAAAGTAAAAATAAAAATACCAAATAACTCGACTGAGAGTAATCCATCATCACCATTACAGACAAAATTCCTGTGGAACTCAACAAACCTGACTGTTCTATTCCACAAGCATCTGCTCCATCGTAATGACTACTTTCTTTCAAACTTGTGCTACTACCAGCGATTCTTTCTCCAGTGTCATTAATAGCTTCTAAGTTAGAGTTCAGTATACTTTCGGGTCCTTTAGCCCCAGAACTACATGTATAATTACCTTTCAAATTTTTCTCTTCATAAAACTTCAAATCTGTATTAGTTTCACTGGCATCTCTGGAACTTGCATCATAGGTTTCTTTATCTGCTTGTGAGGCCACTAGTGAAGATGTTAAACTTCCATCAGGATTGACAACAGTTATTTTAGAACTTTGATGCTTTCTTTCTTTAATAGCATCTTCTTCCAGTAGACCAACCTCCAGAACAAGAGATGTTTTTGGAAGTTTATTCTTACTGTAATAGTTTACTGGAAGTGAACAATCTTCTTCATTATAGTTTCTAATATCCTCCTCTTTAAAGAACTGGTACTTATCTGTTGAAGATGAAGTGTCTTTTTGTTCATTGGAACATTGAATACAATTGTCTCTTTCTGATAAATCTTTATCTTTGACCAATTCTGTATTTTGGCAATGAGTTACTTCCCCTGTAGGACAAATGGTGAAATTGTTTTCAGTTAATTGTTTATTTACAAAACATGTTTCTTTTGAAACTTCCATATTTTCAACTCCAACATTTAGATGAACATTTTTAACTTCTGCTGGTTTCACATTCACATTTGTATCTTCAACTGCAACACTGTTTAATTCTTCACTACTTGGTTTTTCATTGAAGTTTCCAGACATCATCTCAGAATGGGCCAAAGAGAGAACCTCAATCACTTCATCTTTAATAAATTTACAATAAACATTGGTGTGTGACAGAATCTCTTCAATTTCCACTGGGCTGAGAATATCTTGTAGTCGGCCACTTAATGTATAAATATCCTTGATTCTTTCTTGATCAAAACACGTTTTAAGTTTCTGTAGAAGACACACATCTGGAGCTTCATCTCCAGCTATTCCATCTGACACAAGGCTATCAAAGGTTTCTTCACTAATAGTGAAAACATCATATGGACTTGTGGACTTTATTCTGTTACAAACTGTGTCCTCAAACAATGGTGTTGAAGAAATTTGGTTTTGATGGTGACTATGGACCATTTCTGGCACAAAAGGTGAGTCAAAAGACAGTCCTGATATCTCTGTAGACAAACTTTGATCGAAGCCCAACGTGTCATTGGAAAAACTCTGATCTGTTGATGGCATGTCACTTATACTGGGAAACATACTGAAGGGCTCAGGGTTGGAATTAATATGGAGAGATTGCATTTCTTTGGAACCAAAAAAGTTTAGACTATCTGTCCCAGAATTCTTATGTTCTATACTGTCAGGAGGTGTACTTATATGTGATGCCATTAAATTATCTTCAAAGTAATCCTCTGTGTTAAGTGAAAATCCCTCACAATGGGTACTATCCTCAGTCATAAGTGAAGACTCTTCTGAAAAACAGTAGCATGCAGTTTAGAACATAATAAATAAAATCATGATGAAAAGGCTTAACATGCAAAACATAAATAACTAATGAGCATATCAATAAAGAACAATCCAAATAAAGATAAACATGCATATATAAATTAAATAATTAAATCTATCAGGAGATACAGATGTAGGAAACCAAGAAACTAATCATATAGACATTTAACAAACAAATATTAAAATATAACATGCACAACAACAAATATAGTGTTTTTACCAACACTCAACATGTAGACACAAATACAATATTCATCAAAATACAGTTTAACAAAATAGTTGAGAAATATAAGATTTTACAGCTATATAAAATGAAAACTGTCCTGGATCACAAAAATATGTGAAAACCTCAAAAAATAACAAATCTGATTTATGCAAAATTTATATATACAAGCAGTAACGAATCCAAAGTTTTTAAAATACTAATAATGACATGCATTATACAGGTCAATCAGTCAAAAATGGCACATACATCAGATAATCCTTAAATAGCATACACTGTATAAATAAGATATTTTTAAAATAACATGTATCAAATCTGTTTAAAGGATTTTTCTGCTATTTTAAATCAATACCTTCAAAATTGGAAATTTTTACATAATTTTGCAGATAATTGAAAAAGCTGGTAGAAACAAAAACTGAAACAGAAGAACAATCATGGTTTAGAGGTTGTAACTGTAATCACAGTTTACATCTATCAACGAGAACAACAGAAAACTTAAACTGTTCTTTGTTTTACCTAATGATTTAGACTGTAAAAGTATATTCTCTTCACGAGGCTTTGCTAGACCAAGAACTATAAAAAATATATTCTAAGTCTTAAACACATTCCATTGGAATCATGAATAATTACATTAATTTTGCAACAGAGTCAAATTCCATGCATTACGTAGTTTGACGGACTATCAACTGAAACTGGTAGGCCTAGTTTACACAGATAGTGCTATCACAGATTAACATGATTATACAGTTTTTAATACTCTTCCTTGTATTTAGTCTGATATGAATGACAACATGGTGTTGGTAGGCCTATCAGTGATGTCGAGAAACCCACTTGTTGAGAATTTTATATGCAAAAATGGCTCGTTTGGATTGAGAAAATATCACACCTGACGCTGACCGAAGAAGGTCGAAACGTTGTTCGGTCTTCTATTTAAAATATTTTCTCAACCCAAACAAGCCGTTTTTGCATATAAAAGTTGGTAGGCCTAGTTTATACAAACAGTGCTATCACTGATAACATGTTTATACAGTTTGTTATATTTTTTCTTCTTTCTATGTTATTTTGGTGTTGTGACAATTTTTTTACAATGTTCTTCATATGGTGTAAAACATTTAACTTTTACACAAGCCTTTTACTTGCATGTTATGAAAAATTTAATAGAGATAGAAAGGTATAAGATGAAACACTATAGTTACAAGCATTGTACATGTTTATACTAGATAACCTAACAATAAGAAGCAGTATATACAGACATGTAAACAAACACTTCACAAATTCACAGGTATAAAATAAATTTCCCAAGTTAATTAATGAAATAATTCAGTCATCAGTATTGTACATTTCAACTAAATAAAGTACATAGTTAAAGAAAATACACTAAAAGTCAAATGTCATAATTTAAGGAAAATAAATATCAGTTTCTTTTAGAAGTTACATACGTTACTATGAAACGTTTACAAAACTAAAGGCTATCAGCAAGCAATGATAATTAGAAAAGCACACATACTATAGTTGAAAAGCAATACTTATTTTAGCACTGTTATCAATCAACAGACAACTGAAAAGTAAGTACATGTTTAAATATTTAAGTTGACTACCATTTCTGGAGTTTTCTGATCCTAACATCTTCACTTGCTCATCATCCTGTGAAAAAGTATTTATTACAAATTTACCACTCTGAAAGGTACAAAAACCCTAACTAAAAAGTAACAGTTGTCATTCTATTTGTTAGAATTGTAAGTTTAGAAGATTCATTTCCACAGTAACAAATACAACATTTCTTAATTCTTACAATGTACATTTCACTGAAATAAAATTTTAAGAATATGATGTTAAACTTGAAAATGTTTCATTTCTGGCTTAAAATGGAAACTTTGACAGTTTCCTTGGAATCAACCATTTTAAATCAAATAGAGCAAATACAAGTTTACAAAAAATGTTAGAAAAATAAAAGCATCTTTAAAACCTTAGAATAAAAAAACACCACAAAATAAATTCATATAGATATTAAAATTAAATCCAGATAATCATAAATGCAGTTTATATAATAAAAAAATGAAAAAACTAAAGAACATACAGAAGAGATTACTGTACCACAAGGTTTAGAACTAATATTAGATGTTATTTTCGATCCAATCTTTTCTTTTATTCTCTAACATTTACTTACAATTGTGTTGATGAATTTGGAATTATTATTATAAGTAATAAATACAGCGTGTGATTAAAGTGGGTTAAAAATATATGTGACAAAAAGTTTTGTTTTTAACTGTAATGAACACAATGACAGCACATAACACCAAGTAAACCTAAGTGTTTCATTTATGATATTAAAATTACTTAAGGAGATGGATATAAAATACAAATATCATTGGATTTCATCCCTTCTAATCTAAGGATATGAGTACAGTAGGATACTGATAGTGTACACAGTTTCAGAAAGAACCATAAAAGTACAACCACTTACACTATTCCAGTAGTTTATACACCAATTTACAAGCAAACTTATGATGTAATCACTACAATATTTCAAACTTATATTTCATGTATAAATAATGAATATTACCTATAACAGACTTATTATAAAAAAATTATCTATAAGAAAATTACCAAAAATATTCTGCTTCTTAGTTAGATCATTCTGTAATTAGAAAATTAAAATTACCATATTATTAGTGTTATTTTTAAACTACCATAAATTACCATATTTTCAGTATTCTTTTTACACTTTTCTTTGACCAGACTCAGATGTTGGGGACTGTCGGGAAATTCTACAGTTTCTGAAGGGTAGATATAAGGATGGATATCAAAATCATTTTTCTTATCCTTGCTACTGTCAGTTGTTTTATTATATGAATATTTCTGTCCAATTTCTTCTTTTTCTGTACCTCTGAAAGAACATACAGTGTTGTTATATCTACCATAACGTTACTTGAATGAGCATATAGTGATATTGTATCTATCATAACTCTCCTTAAATAAGCATACAGTCTCATTATATCTATCATAACTCACACTGAATGAGCATATAGTGATATTGTATCTATCATAACTCACATTGAATGAGCATAGTCTCATTACGTCAATTATAACTCTCCTTGAATGAACATACAGTCTCATTATATCTATCATAACTCACACTGAATGAGCATAGTCTCATTACGTCAATTATAACTCTCATAGAATGAACATAGTCCTATTAGATCTATCGTAACTCTCCTTGAATGAACATACAGTGATATTATTTCTATCATAACTCACACTGAATGAACAGTGTTATTATATCATAACTATCCTTGAATGAACAGTGACATTATATCTATGATAATGTTCCTTGAATAAACATATAGTGATTTTATATCATAATGTTCCTCGAATGAAGATACAGTGATATTAGATCTATCATAACTCTCGTTGAATGAACATAGTGTTATTATGTCTATCATAACTGACATTGAATGAACAGTCTTATATATATCATAAGTCTCCTTGAGAGAACATACAATCATAATTCTCCATAAATAAACATATAGTCTAGTGAACTCTGTAATAGGGAATAAGAGGAAGCAAACTTATGTTAGAGAAGGTAATTGGGGCATCTGACCTGATACATCTGCTGCAAACCAAGCTTCAAGACAATTCTGAAATAACAGACTTTGGATAGACTGTTAGACTAGCCATCACTAGAAGGATATGTAGCACTATTAGAGTGGAATGTCTGTATGACCAAGAATACAACACCCACAACAGGAAGGTCCAGTTAGTGAGAGTGACTCACCCCAAACTACCCAGCCCACTCATCATGGCCTGTGACTGTGCACCAAGTGGTAAAGAGTAGGAAATTCATTCAGGGCTTGAGCTTCAATTATAGCCCATTTGTCATTTTGGGGTACTTCATGCCACACAATCTGGGGTTTCCCAGACTGCAACAAAAATAGCCTAGAACTGTTTGAGGCCCTTGCTGAGTTAAATCTTTGCATTATCAACAATGAAAAACCTACAAGGTTTGCAGAGGAATATTAAGACCCTGATACAGTGATTGACCCGGTACTGATAAATGCAGATGCCAGGGATTTGGTCATTTGGAGGAGGAGCTACTGAGTTGGGATTGACTACTTCATGTGTGAGTTATGCTTCTTTTACTAGGTCCATCATGTCACTCCTTCAAGGAAGAAGTCTTTGTACAGTTAGAGGGACAAAACCAGGATTTGGACTACTGTCAAGAACAGGATCAGGAAAGAGACACCTCCAAGGACCATAATCACATACAAGAATGCTCTAAACTGGTGGAATCCTGAAGTGGATGCAGCCTGTAAAGAAAATAACAGAAAAGAAAGACTTTGAGTAGTGTTTCTGAAGACCATGCTACTTCAAGGTTCAAGAGAACTGGATCTAGAACCATCAGAGCACAATGGGATAGATTACAAGTCCAACTTCAACACCTGGGAGTTTTGGAAGTTCCATAACAAACTGAAAGCTCAGAGGTCTTTTGAAAGAACCATTTTGTACAGTGACTCTGGACAAGTACTACTCACCAAAGAGGACCAAGGAAAAGCCTTTCTTGCTAGATTTATCAATCAAAGTAGTCACAATAACCAGGATCACAGGAGAGTGGTCAGGAATCAAATTAAAGAGATGGTTAAGTTGAGTGAGCCCATGCAACATGGAAAGTGTGATGGATGCCATCAGTACCACCCAGACCAGATGGCATCACTTGAAGAATGTTAAAAACCTGCCACCAGAGGTAATCCAGAGCTTAGAAAAGACTTATGAAGAGAGCTGGAAGTCAGGAGTCATCTCAGAAGTCTGGACAATTGCTTTCATAAGTGCTGTGCCAAAGCCAAGAAAAAAAGTACTCTTTCACTGCTGAACCATCCAAACAAAAAAGACGTTCTCTACCCCACACAAGACTTAAAGTAACACCTCGGTCTCATCTAAAGAGGAAGTCGTAGCTTGAAATATTTGCATTGGAAAGATCTGCAATTCATATTCCCTTTCCAACCAACTACATGGCTTTGATATGCAGAAGAAGAATGGCCATGCCAACCTGCAGTGATTGTCAAGTTCAATAGAGATTGTTGACAGTTGCCTCAAGGTGCAGCAGAAGTGGCATGCCAGGAGATGTTCCAGTACCTTGGTCAGAAGGGTTGGTTGGTTGATTTAGTGTTTTATGGCACAAAGCAGCTAAGCCATCTGTGCCAAATGTCCAGTAAAAAAGTAAAAGTAAATTCAGTAAAATTCATAAAAGGAAATTAAGTTGAAATATAGCATAAAACCAATGTTTACATGTAGTCTACAAAATCAAGAGAAAACTAGAGTTATTCAAGTTGTAAAGGACTTTCTGTAGCTTGACTGTAATAATTATAACTCACCAGGAAGACTAATAGGTAAGTACAAAATCCACTATCAGTCACTTGAAGTTGGCCTCTCCAGTCCTGGTTTCCAGTTACTTAATGTTATGATCAGCTTCAGGCAAAAGCTGTAGAGGGGATTCTGTGTGGAACCATTGAACCACAACAAACCATAGCATAACCTACACAGTCACCTGACTTTGAATCATTTGCATAAATAGGAATGAAAGGATGGTTCAAAAGATGTTCAGCAAATAACAGACAGTATTTCTAATGGGAGTGTCTGCTTTTCTCACATGACTTAAAGATACATAACATTTGGGGTTTATAAGAAGCCATGGTGGGTTGGGCTGACCAGTGGATACCATAATATTATCCTAGGACAGACCCAATTCAATGGCAGGCCATATGGTCTGAAAAAGTATGGCCCATCGAGGAAGGAAAACAGAACCCTAGGTGGGATGCTTTGGTAAGGAATGAGGTTTTGAAGCATATTGAAAAGACAGTTGCAAAAGGTGGAGGTGCAAAGAAGGTTCATGAGACTATGTACAAGCTATGAACTGGGGAAGTGCAGAATAGGGTCTAGTATCTTTAAGGCTAATAATCTGGCAGAGCCACAGACCAGTGATCCATAGTTGAATTTCAATCAAATAAGACCACGATACATCTTTAGCAAAGAATATTGATCAGCTCCCCAAGTGGTGGCAGAGAGGGCACGGAGGATGTTCAGTGCTCTTGCACATTTGACCCATAGCTGCTTGATGTGTGGTATAAAGGTTAGCTTACAGTCACAGATAAGCCCCAAGAACTTTGTCTCAGAGACTACAGGCAGCACAACTTCACCGATACAGAGTTCAGGATCAGGGATAAATACCCTGTTGGTGGCAAAAGTGCATGCAAACATTTTTTGAGAAGAAGAATGTAAAGCTGTTTACTGTAGTCCACTTCATTAAACAATTGAGGGCATTCTGTAGCTTCCACTCAACATACCTCATGTTTGACGATTGACATGAGATGGGAAAGTTGTCAACAGTGAGAGGGATTTGTTCAGTGATGGCATTAATTTTTATACTGAAAAGTGTGACACTCAGAATACAGTCCTGAGGGACTCCAAATTCCTGTAAAAAAGAATGGGAAAGTGTTGAACCCACACAAACTTGGATCCTCCTATCCATTAAAAATTTTTTAATAAAAATGGGCAAATGGCCGCTTAACCGATATATATGGAAGTCTCACAAAATATCATACCTTCATGTTGTATCATAAGCCTTCTCAATGTCAAAGAATATTGATATAAGATGTTGTCATTTGAAAAAGGCTTCTCTGATTTGACGCTTCAAGTTGAATCAGGTGGTTCATGGTGGAGCACTCTTGTCAGAACCCACATAGGGTGGGCAAGAGGTTGTTTGATTCAAGGAACCAAACAAGATGAGCATTAGCCATCTTCTCTAAGGTCTTACAGAGACAGCTTGTCAAAGCAACTGGCCACTGGACAATAGTTTGAAGGAGTCTTGGGATCCTTCCAAGGCTTGGAGAAAAGCAGGACAATAGCCTGGCACCAGGCATCAAGAAAAACATTCTCCTTCCAGATCTGGTTAAAAACAACCAGAAAAATAGTAAGAGAAGCATAAAATAGATGGTGCAACATCTCACCAGGTACATCTGATTTATTGCCAGACAAATGAAGGGCCAGTTTAAGTTCCACCAGTGAAAAGGGAATAGGTGATTGCTCTGCCCGAGTGTTGATAGCTAAGATGGAAGAAGAGGAGAAGTGCTAGATACCTGGCAAAAGCTTTCACCTATAGAATCGGTGATGCTCTGGGTATCAGTTACTTCCTGACCATAAGAGAGCACGATCGAGAGGAGGACAGAGTGATACAGCACAGTGACCTTTCGAGTCTTGTCCCAAATAACTTTGGAACTGGTGGTAGAGGATATGCTGGTTGTGAACCTAATCCAAGATTCCTTCTGGCTTTGATATCTTACCCATCGAGCATGTGCACAGACCTGCTGGAAAGCAATGCGGTTCAAGAGTGTGGGATATCGAAGAAAAGTATCCCAGGCTATTTTTAACCTTCTGTGCCATGTGGCAGACAGGATTCCACCATGGATGAGGATATAGTGGAAAATGTGTTGAGGTCTTAGGAATACATTAAGCAGCCGCTTGTATAATAGAGTCAGTTACTGCTGCCACACAGTTCTCTACTGATGGCTTACAGACAATGGGAGGATCAAGTTCTGCGAGATCAGTGAAAAAGGGCCAGTTTGCCTGATCCACCTTCCACTAGGGCATGTGGATCGGGTGGTATTGACCATAGCCAGCATCTCAAAATTATAGAAAAACGATCACTGCCTCGTGGATTATTTTCAACCCTCCATAAAAAATGGGAAAAAAATGAAGTGGAGCAAATTGAGAAACCAATAGCAGTAAAGAACTGGCTAGGTGCATGGAAATAAAGAAAAGAACCAGTATTGAGAAGAGAAAGGTTGTGATTAGAGAGCATATGCTCTACAGAGTGACCCCTCCTGTTAATACCAGCACTTACCCAGAGGGGATGATGTCCATTAAAGTCCCCCAGGATGAAAAAGGGAGACGGCAACTGTTCAAGGAGAGTATTAAGGTCTGATAGATCATATGATTCTTCAGGTGACAGCTAGAGAGAACAAACAGTGATAGTATGACCCAAAGAAACACAGATGGCTTTGGCCTCCAAGAATGTTTTGAGTGGCAAAGACAGGGTGGGCACATGCAGATCAACCAACAGTGCCACCTCTCCATGCACTCGTTCATCACACAGCCTGTCATTTCTGTATAAAAAACCTGCCAAAAGGTGACTGTATTGGCAGGTTTCAGAAATGTTTCCTGTAAGAAAAGACATACAGGATGGTAGGAAGCGATCAGTGTTTTGATGTCATCTAGATTAAAATGTAAACCTTGACAGTTCCATTGTATCAGGGTAGCCATTTTTATTTATGTGCAAGTGAATTGGGCAGAGTGCCATTTTGTTTATAACCATGTCTTTTTTCCTTATTTTCCTCATTTGAGGAAGGTATATCGACCTCCATGGATCCTGCCGTTGGTCGATTCAGCAGGTCTTTGCAGTTGAAAGGGGATTCCAGAGACTGAGGATGTGAAAAAATGATTGTTTTGTATCTTGAGTTGAGAGAGGAACAAAGCACATGCACTATATTTATTAAGATAACCGGTGGACATGGTGACATAAATGTCAGAATGAGAACATTGGTTGGCACCAAAATTTCATCTTAGCGAGTGGAGATACACCTCACCGTAGAGACTCCTTGGGCCGAGAAATCAGCGAGAATGTCTGACTGTGAGATGTTCTTTGAATCCCTCTCAACAATAACTCTTCATAATGAATTCAAAGTGGCATGAGATGTAACCTCTGTAGGTATATCCCCCCAAGAATCTTTGAATGCAACAGGAGTTCACTGTGTTGAGATGTGGATGTTTCCACCAATATGTCACCAGATCAAAGCTTTTTTACTAACTTTGGAGAGCTAGCAAGTCCCTCTAGTCCATTCTGAATGAAAACAGCAGAAATTTGCCCTAAAGGTTTGTTTGAAAAGTGAATGCAATATAAGAAAATGAGGTACAACAGGTGGTACAGATGGTGAGGATTGCTGCTTAGAATTGTCAAAATGTGGTTGTGTACCTATAGATTGTTTTTTCACTATTTTATTAAAATTTTTAATTAAAGTATCCACAATAAAGACAGAGAAATTTTGGTGTTCACTGACCCCACCCACCATGGAGCCTTATGAGGGGATGTACTACAGTGTTAAACAAGGACACTGCAGTAACGCCAGGGTTTCGTGAGCACTATACCCAAACACCAGCATTAGATATAATGTCCACAACACCTGTTGAGAACATACAACACTAGTACTTGGTTAACCCCAGCCTAAGTGGACCAGCCAAATGACCCAAAGAGGGGCCACCCAAAGGCTGCCCATCTACAGGAGTTCAAGGCCAAAGGGGTGTGTTAAAGTTAGACCCCTCAACCACCAGGATCCTTTCTTCTCCTTCACAGGTTGCCATGAATGGCAAACATGTGGGTGGATGTTTAGATCCCAGAGGAGGTAAACTGAAAGAACAGAACCTTCCCTGGGAGGTCCCCTCACCACATAAACAAATCCACATCAAGTGGTAGCCAGAAAAGAAATCTCATCATTCACACCATAGATCATGAGAAAAGATTGGAGATTTGCTACATTTCTGGATGGCACACCAATAACTGAGAAGTCTGGAGCAGGCACCCTGTACACCGGTAGCACAAGGATGGAACTTGAGGCTGTCAAGAGAGCTCTTGAATGGCTTGTCCGAGAAACCCCTGATGTCACCACAGTCGTGTTTGCCACTGACTCCATGGCAGTGTTGCAGAATGGCTGGTTACCTGATGGGCAGAGAGTGGATACACCTTATCTCTGTGATAAGTCTCCCACATTTGTGTATGTCCCAGGTCATGCTGGGGTCAAGTAAATTAAGAGGATTGACCAACTTGCAGCAGAAGCAACAGACCACCTGTCACTCTTTCGTCAAGATATAACACTCTTGTGCCAGCAACCAACATGCCAGAGCATCAGAGAGTCTCTCATGCACACAAAACAGGGAGACAGAATTTTCAGCCTCAGGACCCCTTCTGGCATCCCTTGTGACAGCCACAACAAAGGCCTAAATAGATGTCACAGAAATCAGCTGATCACTCGCAACATTAGCACAAATACACTAGACCTCCTGTTGACTGTGTCTTATTAAATCTGAAATAATTCTCCCTGAATAAACATACAGTGTTATTAAATCTGTAATAATTCTCCCTGAATGAACATACAATCTTGTTAAATATGTAATAATTCTTCCTGAATGAACATAGTCTCATTAAATCTGTCATAACTCTCCTTGAATGAACATACAGTGATATTAAATCTGTAATAATTCTCCCTGAATGAACATAGTCTTATTAAATCTGTCATAATTCTCCCTGAATGAACAGTCTTATTGAATCTGTAATAATTTCCTGAATGAGCATAGTCTTATAAAATCTGTAATAATTCTCCCTGAATGAACATAGTGTTATTAGATCTACCATAACTCTCCCTGAATAAACATAGTTATTAAATCTATCATAACTCTCCCTGAATGAACAGTCTTAATAAACCTGTAATAATTCTTCCTGAACGAACATACAGTTATTAAATCTGTAATAATTATCTCTGAATGAACATACAGTCTTATCGAATCTGTTATAATTCTCCCTGAGTTAACATACAGTATTATTAAATCTGTAATAATTCTCCCTGATTGAACATACAGTTACAACAGGTTTTCATACTCCTGCATCCTGAGTTTGTTTTTGCTCATAACTTAAAAAGCATCATGATTAGACTAATAGAAGTAAAACATATTATAAATATTATGCTAACACACATCTACATAAATGTTTATGTAAATTGAAGGACAAATAAACTGTTTATATAAACAAATAACCACAAAATAGGAGCAGAAAGTGTTCATACAGTTCAGAACGTGTAAAAAAAAATGATATTCCTGTAAAAAGTTTTAGTTTGGCAAATAAACTACATAATACCATTCCAGAACAAGACACTGGGTTCATAATTATTGGAATTTAGCAGGAAAAAATGTACTTCCAGCAATTTATCACCATCTCCATCATTATCTGCTTGGTCATCATGGTGAACAGGAAACAAATGTCCAGTGATTTAAAAACCTGAATTATTTTAAAATACAAGACTCATGTATCTCTTTCCAGTATTGCTACACAACTGTCAAGTTTAAGCTTACAAGATCAGCTGCTAACCTCCCTTGTTCCAGATGCACCACCAAGGTTCTCAGAGAAGTTAGTAGGAACCCTTGTTTAACACATAATGACATACAGAAACTGTGGTTGAAGTAAGCACCTCCACAGTTACAAACACGTTACACTCTTCTGGGTTCAAAGCATGCTGTCCTCGTAGAACTCCATATTTAAAGCCTATTCATTTAGAAGCACGATTGAGGTATGCAAGAAAGCATGTAGATAAGCCCTTTACCTATTGGAAGAGTATTCTTTGGTCAGGTGAGACGAAAATCGAGCTTTTTGGCCACAATGATGTGCACTATATTTTCTGTAAGAAGGGGAAACAAAATCTTTCAAAAACACCATCCCTACAGTTAAACACTGATGTACCTTCAATCATGATATGGGGTTCCTTCAGCTTTCCTGGTGTAGGCAGCCTTCTCCTCGTCAAGGGAATCATTAAAAAAGAAGAGTATGTTGATATATATTAGGCACTTATATCAAGAATGATGCTTGGAACTTGCAGCTTGGGTGTCATTAGATCTTCCAGTGTGACAATGACCCTAAGAACACATCGAAACCTGTGCAATTCTGGTTGCAGAGGAACCAAATAAGCATTCTAAAGTGGCCATTGCAGTCACCCAATCTCAATCCCAATTGAAAATGTTTGGTATGAGTTGAAGACCAGGGTTCATCAGCATCATCAGAAAAACTTACTTACAAGAGTTGGAGGCCTTCCGTAAAGAAGAATGGAAGAAAATACCAGTCAAGTACTTTCAAATGATCATGGAGGTCTATGAGGAGAGATTGTGCCATGTAATTCACCTGAAAGGCTACACAACTGACCATTAAAGTAGGTGCACGAACTATGTTTGGTTATTTGTTTATAAACAGCTTATTTGTCATTCAATTTACATAAAAACTTGTGTAGATGCGTGTTAGTATATTTCTAATATACTATAGTATCATTATCTTAATCTTGATACTTTTTAAGTTATGATCAAAAAATCACTCAAGACGCAGGGTACGAACACTTTGTTGTAACTGTATGGTCTTATTAAATCTGTCATAATTCTCCCTGAATGAACATAGTGTTATTAGATGTACCATAACTCTCCCTGAATAAACATAGTGTTATTAAATCTATCATAACTCTCCTTGAGTGAACATAGTCTTATTAAATCTGTAATAATTCTTCCTTAATGAAGATACAATGTTATTAGATCCGTAATAACTCTCCCTACATTTCATTCTGAGGCAGATTTATGTGAATTAAATATGTCTACAGATATTTACCGATCTTTGGCAGTATCTGAATCATCTGGGGAAAGACGCCCACGTACGACGATTTTGTCTTTCTCCACATTAACTACTCTGTCATTTTTCTTCAGGTTGTAGTCTGCATTTTCATTCCTTCAACAGAATATTTCACAGGTAATTTATTTATATTACTAATTTGTTTTATCATGTATGTATTACGTATGCGATATATCAAC
Organism: Carcinoscorpius rotundicauda; assembly: GCA_011833715.1. NCBI lineage: Eukaryota > Metazoa > Arthropoda > Merostomata > Xiphosura > Limulidae > Carcinoscorpius > Carcinoscorpius rotundicauda. The sequence continues at coordinate 426,969 of CM022404.1, read as the reverse complement.
TTCTTGAAACTATAACACAGAGAATACACTAAACAGAAATAAAAACAGGCGTGGAAGTCAAATAGATATCACTAACGTACATATATGTAATCCACAAACAGATAACTTGATGAACAAACATTCATATATCATATATGTAATCCACAAACAGATAACTTGATGAACAAACATTCATATATCAGAAAGAAAAACTTACGGTTCAGTATTACTCTTATATTTGTACAAAAGCGCCGCATATTCAGAAATTTCATATTCAACAGATGGCATTTCGTAGTACTTTGATTCCTTGGCGAGTTCAATACGTAAGTTAATAATGTGATACCACTAATATTTCTATTGAAGTTGAAAAACTACATAAACGATACCACCTAAGGAAAGATATTCTAGATCGCAAGTGACCAACTACATGGTTGAATTAAATCAATAACGTTATAGGTTACCGACGTTAGGGAGAATATCATAATTCACAACTTTTAAATAAAAATATGATAATCGGTACAAAAATGTGTACAAGAAATCAAATTCACGAAATACAAAATTGTTTGCTTATTTTGTTATAATATACATACTATATTTCATCGTACAATAAAAGACGCTATTGGTAAAGTTACGCATGCTCAGTCAACTGTTTTGCAAGAAGCAGGTCGCTTAACACACACAACAAAATCAATAATACCAGCTGGAAACGTGGTCCAACTTTCTAATTTTTTCAGCAACATTTGTCTTGACAAATATGCAAATTGTAGCATTAACTATCTTATACTAACCTCTAATTACTTAAGCTTCAACACCACTAATAACCTAAAATACTTGAACCTGTAACTGTGATAAATAATTATTTTATATGCAAAAACCGGCTCGTTTTAAATAGTTAAAATATTTTCTGAACCCAAACGAGTCGTTTTTTGCATATAAAATTCTCAACAAGTGGGTTTCTCGACATCACTGATTGAAATAATTATTTTATTACTTCTTTTGCTCATTACGGCATGTGCCCCCAGTGGCTCAGCGGTATGTCTGCGGACTCGCGCGCTAAAATCCGGGTTTCGATACCCGTAGTGGGCAGAGCACAGATAGCCCATTGTGTAGCTTTGTGCTTAATTCAAAACAAACAAAATTACGGCATGTTTGTAACAAACTAAATCTGCGGAGCGTTTTCCGTACATTTCTTGACGTAAGCAATGTTAACAAATTATTTTGAAAATGTTGTGACACGTCATTTCTGGTGACAAAAAAAATCTTCGTTTGTTATTTACAGTCTACACAGTATCATTAACAAAAAATAAAAACTTAAATAATGGGTATAAATTATGCTACATTAAAGTAAAACAAACTGGTTAGCTTTAGTTATTAGTTGTTTATTAAACTTGTCAGGAAATTTAATTGTTAGAGATTAACATTGTTTAATCAATATATCGAAATTATTATAACATATTACACTACATGGTTATTGTTGTAACACACATTATCTGATGTACACATATATATATTTCTTTCTTATTCAGATTTTTAAGCGTAACAAAGTGAACTGACATAAGCATATACACAATGTTGGAGCCTTGCCAAAATTTGTGTGATGTGATTTACCACCAGGGTAAATATATCGCACTAAACCTAATGTCTATTCTTGGGAGTCCATTAAAAAGAAAACAAAGAAACGAAGTGCAACGCCAATTATGGGTACCATATATATATATACAATTCTATTTTCCTTCAACTTCCATTTTAGCAATAATTGTCAGCAAACGATATTAAAAGTCGTGATCCCTGATGACGAGAAAACCCACTTGCAAAGAAAAATAGATATGTAAGAACGGCTGCTACGGGTTGATAAATTATATTTTAAAAGAGTTTTGTAATGTTTTGTATACCTCCTGTCCTTCTATCGCTAATAAATAAAATAGACTTAACTCTATATTACGTGCATTATAAGTTTAAAAACGTCTATATTTTAAAAACACAGTGTAACAGTTGGTAATATTTTCTGAAGTGTTTTAACAACCATAACATTCCACCACTACATGCTTCAGCACCCGCTCTTAAGTTAAGAGTAATCATACGGTCCTTTATATACATCCTAACAGATAGAGACTGAGTAGTGTGAACTAACTCTACTAGTGGACATAGCAGTGATCCAGTTCACCCTCGGAGTTCTAGATCACTGGACACACAATCTTATTATAGGACATGACAGTCTATTAACACTATAAGATTACAATAGTGATCCAGTTCACTCTAGGAGTTCTAAACCACTGGACACACAATCTTATTATAGGACATGACAGTCTATTAACACTATAAGATTACAATAGTGATCCAGTTCACTCTAGGAGTTCTATATCACTGGACACACAATCTTACAGCATAAGACTGTTATTAGACTAACTTAAGATTACTGTAGTGATCCAGATCCCTTTGCAAGTTGTACACCACTGGACACACACTTACAGCATATGACTGTTATTAGATTAGTCAGCATAAGCTTATATATGATCTTATTCAGAAAATAACACTGTTGGGCTAAACAAGGTAAGCTAATGTGAGATCATATTCAGAACATAATATTATTAGCTTACAAATAGTAAACTTCAGTGTGACTCCCTCAAAACTACATTTTACTGATTTAATAAATATGCATTGTCATGTTTCATTGTAAAACAAGGGTAAATACATCAAATTTACATAGGAATCCATTTAGAAGGTTATTATATATATATATAACACAATACATACTGCAGGGTAAACACATTTTCCAGTATTTCTTTACTATAATTACATTTACAGCACAATAACACCCAGGCAGACAGAACCTACCAAATGTCAGAAGAGAACTCTCCTTGCTGCTTCTCTGTTGAGACATTGTCATCTACTAAGATGGAAGTGGCAGACTTGTGGATTACTAATTCATCATCTGGACTAAGAGGAGAAATTGAAGAAGATTCACTTCCTGAAACATCAATGTATCCAGAATCTCCTGCTTCATCAGATTTGAAGCCAATTTCTGCACGTTGAGCACAATCCTTATCTCCACATTTGTTTTCCTTTTCTAGGGATTCTGGCTCACATCTGCTACATGCATTGCTTATGTTTGTAAGATTGGTATTTAATAAGGAACCACTACTTTCTTGTAGATCTTGGATGTCTCCCATTTCTCCCTGATGTAACACATTGCCTGACAACAGTTCAGTACTTGGAATTGTTTCACTGCCATAATTCACAATACTCTTTACCATAGTCTCCTGAGGAACATGTGGACCAGAGAATACATCTGTGGCTTCATCAGGGTCTTTCAGTTGTTCTCTCTTTTTAGTAACTTTCTTAACCATTTCCTGACTGTCTATGTCAGGTAAAACATGGAATGGACCAGATGGTTCTTTGTGATGGTTGTACAAGAGTGTATCAATATAGCTGTTCTGAGGTGTATAAAAACAGTAATTGTGTGTTGGTGTTAGCTGAGCATTAAGTGGATCATTTCTACCTTCCAGTAAAGATGTTGAGATTGTGGCATTACCTCCAGTAAGTTCTAAATTTTTATTTTCTTCTGAAACACTTCTGGACTTTCCACAGTCAACATCTGTTTCAATCTCTTCCTTTGATATGCTGTCCATGTGGTCTTTGTTTGACATATCTATAACAGGTAAAGAAAGATGAGTTACGTTTCTTCAGTGTAAACATTTACTTGACAGAACTGTGACAGTGTACCACTAATAATACACTACAACCCAACTTGACAAAACTGTGACAGTGTACCACTAATAATACACTACAACCCAACTTGACAAAACTGTGACAGTGTACCACTAATAATACACTACAACCCAGCTTGACAAAACTGTGACAGTGTGCCACTAATAATACACTACAACCCAACTTGACAAAACTGTGACAGTGTACCACTAATAATACACTACAACCCAATTTAACAAAACTGTGACAGTGTACCACTAATAATACACTACAAACCAACTTGATAAAACTGTGACAGCGTACCACTAATAATACACTACAACCCAATTTAACAAAACTGTGACAGTGTACCACTAATAATACACTACAACCCAACTTAACAAAACTGTGACAGTGTGCCACTAATAATGTGCTACTACCCAACTTGACAAAACTGTGACAGTGTACCACTAATAATACACTACAACCCAATTTAACAAAACTGTGACAACGTACCACTAATAATATACTACAACCCAACTTAACAAAACTGTGACAGTGTACCACTAATAATATACTACAACCCAACTTGACAAAACTGTGACAGTGTAACACAAATAATACACTACAACCCAACTTGACAAAACTGTGACAGTGTACCACTACAACCCGACTTAACAAAACTGTGACAGTGTACCACTAATAATACACTACAACCCAATTTAACAAAACTGTGACAGTGTACCACTAATAATACACTACAACCCAACTTGACAAAACTGTGACAGTGTACCACTAATACTATGCTTACCCAACTTGACAAAACTGTGACAGTGTACCACTAATAATACACTACAACCCAGCTTGACAAAACTGTGACAGTGTACCACTAATAATACACTACAACCCAGCTTGACAAAACTGTGACAGTGTGCCACTAATAATACACCAGAACCCAACTTGACAAAACTGTGACAGTGTACCGCTAATAATATACTACAACCCAATTTAACAAAACTGTGACAGTGTACCGCTAATAATACACTACAACCCAACTAAACAAAACTGTGACAGTGTACCACTAATAATACACTACAACCCAACTTGACAAAACTGTGACAGTGTACCACTAATAATACACTACAACCCAATTTAACAAAACTGTGACAGTGTACCACTAATAATACACTACAACCCAATTTGACAAAACTGTGACAGTGTACCACTAATAATACACTACAACCCAACCTGACAAAACTGTGACAGTGTACCACTAATAATACACTACAACCCAATTTAACAAAACTGTGACAGTGTACCACTAATAATACACTACAACCCAGCTTGACAAAACTGTGACAGTGTACCACTAATACTATGCTTACCCAACTTGACAAAACTGTGACAGTGTACCACTAATAATACACTACAACCCAACTTGACAAAACTGTGACAGTGTACCACTAATAATACACTACAACCCAACTAAACAAAACTGTGACAGTGTACCACTAATAATACACTGCAACCCAACTTGACAAAACTGTGACAGTGTACCACTAATAATACACTACAACCCAATTTAACAAAACTGTGACAGTGTACCACTAATAGTACACTACAACCCAACTTGACAAAACTGTGACAGTGTGCCACTAATAATACACTACAACCCAATTTAACAAAACTGTGAGTGTACCACTAATAATATACTACAACCCAACTTAACAAAACTGTGACAGTGTACCACTAATAATATACTACAACCCAACTTAACAAAACTGTGACAGTGTACCACTAATATTACACTACAACCCAACTTGACAAAACTGTGACAGTGTACCACTACAACCCGACTTAACAAAACTGTGACAGTGTACCACTAATAATACACTACAACCCAATTTAACAAAACTGTGACAGTGTACCACTAATAATACACTACAACCCAACTTGACAAAACTGTGACAGTGTACCACTAATACTATGCTTACCCAACTTGACAAAACTGTGACAGTGTACCACTAATAATACACTACAACCCAGCTTGACAAAACTGTGACAGTGTACCACTAATAATACACTACAAGCCAGCTTGACAAAACTGTGACAGTGTGCCACTAATAATACACTACAACCCAACTTGACAAAACTGTGACAGTGTACCGCTAATAATATACTACAACCCAATTTAACAAAACTGTGACAGTGTACCGCTAATAATACACTACAACCCAACTAAACAAAACTGTGACAGTGTACCACTAATAATACACTACAACCCAACTTGACAAAACTGTGACAGTGTACCACTAATAATACACTACAACCCAATTTAACAAAACTGTGACAGTGTACCACTAATAATACACTACAACCCAATTTGACAAAACTGTGACAGTGTACCACTAATAATACACTACAACCCAACTTGACAAAACTGTGACAGTGTACCACTAATAATACACTACAACCCAATTTAACAAAACTGTGACAGTGTACCACTAATAATACACTACAACCCAACTTGACAAAACTGTGACAGTGTACCACTAATACTATGCTTACCCAACTTGACAAAACTGTGACAGTGTACCACTAATAATACACTACAACCCAACTTGACAAAACTGTGACAGTGTACCACTAATAATACACTACAACCCAACTAAACAAAACTGTGACAGTGTACCACTAATAATACACTGCAACCCAACTTGACAAAACTGTGACAGTGTACCACTAATAATACACTACAACCCAATTTAACAAAACTGTGACAGTGTACCACTAATAGTACACTACAACCCAACTTGACAAAACTGTGACAGTGTGCCACTAATAATACACTACAACCCAATTTAACAAAACTGTGAGTGTACCACTAATAATATACTACAACCCAACTTAACAAAACTGTGACAGTGTACCACTAATAATATACTACAACCCAACCTAACAAAACTGTGACAGTGTACCACTAATATTACACTACAACCCAACTTGACAAAACTGTGACAGTGTACCACTACAACCCAACTTGACAAAACTGTGACAGTGTACCACTACAACCCAACTTAACAAAACTGTGACAGTGTACCACTACAACCCAACTTGACAAAACTGTGACAGTGTACCACTACAACCCAACTTGACAAAAGTGTGACAGTGTACCACTAATAATACACTACAACCCAACTTGACAAAACTGTGACAGTGTACCACTGATAATACGCTTCTACCCACCCATTCATTTAGGAGAGCAAGGCATGAGAAACATGTTCAAATAACATTATAACAGTGACTGAAGTAAATAAAGTGTTAATTAATTATTGATGCAAATGCTGTAATTCTGATATCTTACCTTAACAAAATCAAAAACTTTTAAAATGAAATATTACAAAGTTTTATGTAGAAAAGGCAGAAACAAATTTTTCACTTTATATTTTTACAAGATATTACATGAGTCTAGTTAAAACATTATGAAAATTAACATGTTTACATGAAATATTTTTCTTAATAATAGCTCTTTTCAATGCCAGGTTTGTTTAAAGACAAATAATAAAGACATGTTTTAGTATTTTCTATTTATCTAACAGTTTGGAATGTTTGAAGAGAAATATACTTTTTCAAGTTGGTAGAAAATTTCAAACTCACCTTTGGACATGATACACTATTCAAGGCTAAAACAAGGATTATAGAGTATTGTACCATACATTCATATTTATATACACAAACAAATATACATATCTGTTATGATATGAATAGAGATAAGAATGTGATAGTTAATTGAAACTCTAAATATATTTTAAATTTCATTAATAATGAACTTTTAGTTAAATATCCAATAAACAGAATATAAAATATTTTATTCCAAAAACATGAGAAAATCAAATCTTTACAAAATACATATACACAACGTGTACAGGTATATTATAAACCTGTGGAACTGGTTTGTAACACTCCCACAGCTATACGTGACCAATTCTAAGGCCACTCCCTCTTTATAATCTAATACACTGTAACATTGTTTGAGTATAAACAAAGCCCATTAGTTAATGTAGTCTGTCATGCAATATATTTAACACAAAACAATATATGAGGTTTCCACTGAAAAGTGTCACAATCAAGGACACAAAGTTAATTGATATGTCAGACCCTTAAGAATGTTTACAAAACTGTTATAACATTAGTCACAAACCTAAATCAAGTTACTATATGGTGAAGTAAAACAGACTGATAACTCCATAGATAACATATATTAAGTTACACATTTATCTTGCACATAAAACAGTTCAGTATCTGATATATCATAGAAAACTGTACCAAAAGCTAGTACTTCTAACTTAATGTTGAACATTTGAATGGCTTTTATAAAACTTGCTCTTCTTTCATTGTTCCTGAACACCCTGGCTGGTTCAATAATTGTACTTATATTTCTGTTTTCATAAATGTATCCCAGTTATTTCAAGTGTTTAAGACTTACTGCATTCTTGTAAAAATGTTACTGCTTAGAAAGTTCTGTTATTATCACTACACTAATATTCCCAGGACATAAGGTACAAACCTAACATTATACATGGCCTTTTGTATGAAAGATTACATTCAAACTAAATAATGTACATATGGATTACCAACTTTTAACTTCTAAAATATTGCCACAAATGGCTCATCCACAAACTTCAAGTTTAAACAAAAGTTTTGTAAAGCAACAGACAAGTCTCTCACTTCATGGAATGCACTCCTTAAACTCAGTAACATAACTGATGTGAGTTTCAAACACCAATGACTCTAAACAATTGAAACATGTCACTTCTAGATTTTTGAAGATTACAGACTGAACTCTTAGCGTCAACATCCTACACCACGTATGGATGAATCCACAATTACGTAGTGAAAAGAACTTACAAAAGAGATACAGTTTATCCATCACTGAAACATCGTTTACTGAGGAATTTTTCTGTACTTCAAAAAATAATGAAGACAAACATCAACACACAAAACAAACATCCAAATACCAGGGTCTTGAAAAAAATCCAAACCATTAACTACCCAATCAAGCAAACTCCATAATCTAAAAACTCTAAAGGAAGAAACACATTTGCTTAGAAATGTTCCTGGATGTAAGTTTCTAAAGCCTCAACTTTTGATATTCAAAAGCCAGTAACAATCTTATCAGTGTATTTATGTATTCATTAAGATTTTTAACCTTTATAAATTTAGTCTACATCTTGATAGAAACGTTCTGTCATTAATACAGGGCCTAAAACCTACTGTTTATACAAAGTGTTATTCTTCCACAACTATACAATAATTACTGCAGGGAGATGTAATAATCATATTAAACTTGTACACATTTTAGACAACATGCTTAAGAAATACTGAAATTTTATTAATACTACCAATGTCTTTTAGCCTGAAAGGTTTTATAATATGAAGAGGTGAACATGTTAAAATGTCAAGCTACATGTTAGTGATATGACACTTTGCTCTCCTATTTCTACAACTATAACAGAAATAATATTTTCAGATGAAAAGTCCTTTGTTCTCTCTTACTTAGTTACATTACTAAAAAAATAGTTTTCCATTTTATTACTATGTAATTAAATCATATCTTATTTATAATAGAAATTTTAAACATATTTAAGATAAATATAATTCAAACTATGAACCTGAAGTCACAGTTTTAATTTTCAGAATGATGTGTTACTGTGACAGGGCCATACCACTGATGGCATCCAAAAAAACTTCTTACAAGTGCTTACAATTAATTATTATAATTATTAAAAACTGAAAACAAAACAACCTTCATTTTATCAACAAGCACAGTTTGAAATATGAATACAACTAACTGCTGAATTCTTAGTAAACAAGCCAAAGATACATATGCAGTCAAGTGTAAGCTAACATTTAACAAGCAGTGTGGAACTGTTCACTTTATCTGGACGAGCTGCCTTGATACAGGTGTAAAGCCATTAGTTTGCTTTGTCACTCAATCAGGAAATTCATGCCCCCTTCAGGTTGACTCCATGTGCAAACAAACAACTTTACTACCCACAGAAGAGACTTGCTTTGGATAAAGGAATAAGACATTACATATTTGTTTAAAAATTACACCTGCTATTGTCATGTACTAGGTTTTCAACCACCAACAAATTTAATATAAATCATAGTGAGCACTTGGACTAGCCACTCATTTATCAAGAGATACAGAATCTTTGATGACAAGTTGTTGAAACACTGAAAAATGTAACCACTTGAAAATATCCACAAACAATTAGATTTGATTTGAGAGTATGAAACTCTGTGTACCTCACATATTTTTGTACTGATTTTATTTTTATCTGAACCTGCTGTGAACCAAGTTTAGTTATTTTCCTGTGATCCTTAACTTTCATTAAAATCACTACACATTCATGCACAAATGGCTAAACAAATACATTTGGTTTATTTAAAATAAAGTATATAAGAAATAAAGTTTCCTATATTAACACACTTCATTTATTATAAGATTTTTATGCACAGAACTTACAATAAAATAGAGGTATTAAATCACAGAAGAAGGGATGACAAAAGTTACCATTACAGACATATGCAAGTAATTACTTGTAACTTAATTTCAATTACACAGATTATGTAGATATGAGCTTTGGATTTTACACAATGATATTGGCTCTGATGACATGTCTTACTTTTATAATGTTAATTTCCTCTGCTGTAATAATATATTACTTCTACAAATGGGATTATTTGATACACTTTGCAGTTGAACAAGTTAAATACAGTATGGTTGAAAAGTCATCCATCTTCGACATGAATTGTAGCCAGTAGTGTTATAAAATCAAATTTATGTTTATCAATATCATTATTAATGAAATAACTTTACTACATTCATTTGTTCTATGTTCTTTTGTAAAATATTATTAATTTCCACACAAAACAAGTAAGTACTTAGAGAAAAACTAAAAATGAACCTTGTAATCAATATAACTAATTAAAGCCATCCTTCTAAGATTTCTTTACTTATAAAGAATAGAATGCATTATCTTATCAGTTTGGTATCCACATTATTAATATTTTTCAACAATAATCCAAGTTAATACTTCCCAAATCTCATTTAACTTAGAAGACTTAGGTTAGTTATAAATACATATAGTAAGTCAATAATACAAAACAATTTTTATAAAAGAACTAGAATTACACTAGCAATAAATGAACTCAAAGACAGTGACATTCAACATGTTAATTTATTAGCAAATTATGATGGGAAACTACTGTTGAATGATTAATGAAAATTATAGAACTTACCTAAAATTAATTTGTCTGCACCTCTAAAATACACCTACTCTTCGTCAGTTTTAGAGTAACTCTCTAAACACTAGATCACCATTCATCACTCTTCCTTGATTCCCTCTATCAGTTACAAATATTCTTAACTTAAGATTATTAATTAAATATGTAAATAAAAATTATGTAAACTTCCTATAAACACTCTTTCCATTTAACTGTCCTTTCTTTTGGCTCGCATTTCTTATCAGCATCACTATTGGTCCAACTTTCAACAATAATATAAAATATAGATTCTGGATGATGTTTCAATTATAGGTTTTTTCCTTCTGGGTCATACCTGCCAGTCTGAAATTGTAATTATTAGGATAACATACAACCACACAACACACTGTATTATAATATTAACCACATATAACTAACTCACCAATCTTTAAAAATAAGCCACTGTAAATCTGTATACTTCGACAATATATTTCAAATTACTAATTGGAATATTCATATCAATTATTATACCAATCACATTTCGTTACACGTCAACTTCATCACAAACGACCTTAATTCTTAACCAAACTTTATTGTCGATGTCAACAAGATATCCTAACGTATTCTTTTGCACCATCTAGCGGACAAATAATTAATTAATAGGGTATTCGAAAACGTATAAATATAATTTTCTTTCTGGAAAATCAGAACATATTCTACATATATAATTTATATTTGTCATATTTCATTGACTAAATAACAACGACATAGTAAATATCAGTTTAATGTAATAATTTTTTGAGGTCTCAATACAAGAAGGCAATGAATGTTTATGTGCTCAAAGAAATGTCTACTAAATCCCTTTACACGAGACAAACTCGCCATTTCAGCTCTTTCTCGTTGGTAAAAAAGTATCCCAAGTTGGCGATTGGTGGTGATAACTAGCTGTCTTCCATTTATAGTCTTACACTGTTAAATTAGGTAAGGCTAGCTCAGACAGCCTTCGTGTAGTTTTGCGCAAAACCACTTGCTAATAAAATATTCTTACAGTAAATACAAACAATAATTACAAATAGTAGCTTGAGGCAGAACAAGATGTTTTAACAATCATAAACATTTGTAATGGAAACATAGGGACTTGAAAGAGAAAGAACCAACAATAATAACAAAAATAATAAATAAACTTGATTCATTCAGTGGAAACGAAGTCTGATAATAAATAACGGAGCTATGGTAACACTTGTAAACATCATTAATGAAATTTCGGAACTACACTTTTTGATCTTCAGTAAATCTGTAATAATAATGTTCACTGTAATCATAGACAGGGTGAATATATATTTCCAGTTAATATACACACGCTGTTATTAATAATTATATTACAGTGACTTAGATAATTTTTTTAGTGCTTTCCCATTTTTCATGAAAAAATAGGCGCTTTTGTTGTGAAAATACTGTGCAAAGGATGGCAAGGTGAAACTTAGGCCTAATATCCCAACAAACGTTTCACACCTTTAACTTCATATTTAGTATAATTACTGAAGTGGAAACACAACGAATAGGGTTAGGAAATTCTTATACCAAAGCTGCATCGTGTTATCTGCTAAGTCCACCGAGGGGAATCGAATCCCTGATTTTAGCGTTGTAAATCTGTAGACTTACAGTTGTACCAGCGTGGGACTATTTTAAAAAGAGCCGTTCCAAATTTATCAGTGTAAAACTGGAGGGAAGGCAGCTAATCATCACCACCAATTGTCAACTCTTTTACCAAAGAACAATGGGATTGAAAATTACGTTATATCATTACACGGCTGAAAGAGCTAGCATATTTGGTGTGTGCGACTGAGTTTCAAACCCACAAACCTTAGATTAGGAGAGCGCTGTAACCACTTGGCCAAATAGAGAAAAGAGAACTATTTAAATCAAATAAGGGGTAGGGAAGAGCTGCCTTTTCTTTTGAGGCTTTTTATTTATAATATGTAAACTTTCTTTTATTAACGGTTCGTGATAATTACATCTATAATTAGAATTTAAAGTAGTCTAAGGATGTGTTTGTGATAACGTTTCATTGTGAGAATATAGAGGAGACTTATGTGTTCTAAGGCGAATATTATAAGTAGCGAAAAGTCTTGTTTGTCCAGAGGGCTTCACAGCTACGTAAGAGTGATTGAACAGTGTCTTAAGAACATAACGAAATATTACCACATCGTGTATATTTATTAAATGATAACGAATATATGATGAAAGAAACTACACATACTATCATTAAAAATCCAAACCCTAGCATTCAGAATATCTCACTCTTTCCTCCTTGCTTTATATTCCAATACTTCTCACTCTCTCTTTTTAAAAGTGTATTATAGAAATTATAGTTCTCTTTATTACTGTAATGGTGATAGAAAATACACCTATATAACGTATGGGTACAGAAACACAGTGATTATAAACAAATACATCTATTTAATGTGTGGGTATAGAATTATAGTAATGACAAATAAATACACCTATATACTGTGAGGGTATAGAATTATCTCGACGATAAGTAAATACATAAGTAAATTGCGTGGTTATAGAATCATAGTGAGGGTATATAAATACATATACATTCTTTGTGGGAATAGATTCATGCTGATGATAAATAAACACGCCTATAGACTGTGTCAGTGTAGAATCATTGTGGTGATAAATAAATTCGCTTATATGCTGTGTGAGTACAGAATCATAGTGATGATAAATAGATACGCCTGTACACTAAATGGGCGTAGAATGATAGTGATCATACATAAATATACCTGTATACCGTGAGAGTATAGAATCATAATGAAGATAAATAAATACACCTACACACTGTGTGAGTACAGAATCATAGTGATGATAAATAAATACACCCACACACTGTGTGAGTACAGAACCATAGTGATAATAAATGAATACACCTATATAATGTGTGGGTATAAAAAATAGTGATGATAAATAAATACACCTATGTACTGCAACCGAGATGGAAAAACAAAAGTTTACTCCGATTCACGTGTTTAAGGTACGTGGATTTTGTTTAAAAAGAAGAATAATGTGGTGGTGAGAGAATATGTGTATTCCGAAATGTCGAATAAATAGAAGAAAAAAGATATTTACAGACTGAAGTAAGGTATTAAGAAATAAAGTTTTGCTCACCTACAGTAAGCCTAACAGGTCATTACAGAGCTATCCGTTAAGTAGAATTACATTAACTCTTCCATGATAATTCTTGCCCCCCAGTGGCTCAGCGGTATGTCTGCGGACTTACACGCTAAAATCCGGGTTTCGATACCCGTGGTGGGCAGAGCACAGATAGCCCATTGTGTAGCTTTGTGCTTAATTCTAAACAACAACAACAACAACAACAAATGATAATTCTTAGTAAACTAAACATTAAATGTTAATGTTTTCACTGTGGTGATGTTTCTCTGTTTCTTATTATTATTCACACTTTCAGCTCGTGAAAGCATATTTTGGATCTAGGGTTTTTTCCTTATATCACATAAATTTGTTAATATACTCGACGAAGAGATCTTTAACGAACTGAATACCTTGTGATTTCTATTTTTAATATTGTAATTTGTTTGTTAAAAAGAGGGCGTTTAACGTTAAGATAGGATGGGAACATCTAGAAGATTCTAAGTTGATAACAGCGTTTTTCTCTTTGACAGAAAGCTAGGTTACAAATAAGTGAGAGGTGTGAACATTTTTGGAGAAAGAAATAATTAATATTTTTTCAGTTAGAAATCGATTCAGATGAAGTGATGAAAATTAAAGTATTTCTCAATAATTCATCTACAGGTTTTATTTTCTTATATTGAACTTTTTTTTTATAAAGTTTAGGTTCTAGCAAAGTTTAAAATAGTATACTCTTCATCCTGTTGCGAAAGTAAGAAAACTCTGAGTTCATAAAGTGCTAAATAGTACTGATCCAGGATTTCTTTTGTTTGCATGAAAGAGTATTTTTGCATTGTGAAAGTATGCCAAATTGTGTTTACACAAGCTGCAGAGAATACATTTCAAAAATAGTCTAAAGCTATTTATAGTTTATTAACTTTACTAGACAAGTAATTATAATTACCTTCAAGTGCTGATGGTTAATCGTACATTATAAGAATGATGTATCCAAGTCCAGTGTTGTCCTAAGAATTACGTTTTCAATCAGTCTGTCAATTCCATGACCACTATTACCCGCTGTTTTACAAAACTGTAATTTTCACTGTAATCATAGACATGGTGAATATATATTTCCAGTTAATATACACACGCTATTATTAATAATTATATTGCAGTGACTTAGATATTTTTTTTCAGTGCTTTCCCATTTTTCATGAAAAAATAGGTGCTTTTGTTGTGAAAATACTGTGCAAAGGATGGCAAGGTGAAACTTAGGCCTAATATCCCAACAAACGTTTCACACCTTTAACTTCACAAGAACACGTATTCTGAAGACCATGTTTAATTATACCAAATGCACAAAACTCACTAAAACTGTATTTGAAACTAAAATACTCGTGTTCAAACAGGTTAAATGTGATTTAATATTTTCTTCGTTGTTTTGACCTGCTTCATCGCACTCTACCCTATAACTTTATATATAAAGTATATTTCATTGTTTTATCCCTGTTCCTTCTAACTTTACAATAGAACTTTATATATAAAAGTGCATTTCATTGTTTTATCCCTGTTCCTTCTAACTTCACAATAGAACTTTATATATAAAGTATATTTCATTGCTTTATCCCTGTTCCTTCTAACTTCACAATAGAACATTATGTATAAAAGTGTATTTCGTTGTTTTATCCCTGTTTCTTCTAACTTCACAATAGAACATTATGTATAAAAGTGTATTTCGTTGTTTTATCCGTTTCTTCTAACTTCACAATAGAACTTGTATAAAAGTGTATTTCGTTGTTTTATCCCTGTTCCTTGTAATTTCACAATATAACTTTATATATAAAGTATATTTCATTGTTTTATCCCTGTTTCTTCTAACTTCACAATAGAACATTATGTATAAAAGTGTATTTCGTTGTTTTATCCGTTTCTTCTAACTTCACAATAGAACTTGTATAAAAGTGTATTTCGTTGTTTTATCCCTGTTCCTTGTAATTTCACAATATAACTTTATATATAAAGTATATTTCATTGTTTTATCCCTGTTCTTTCTCACTCCACAATAGAACTTTATATATATAAAGTATATTTCATTGCTTTATCCCTATTCCTTCTAATTTCACAATAGAACTTTATATACAAAAGTATATTTCGTTGTTTTATCCCTGTTCCTTCTAACTTCACAATAGAACTTTATGTATAAAAGTGTATTTCGTTGTTTTATCCCTGTTCTTTGTAACTTCACAATAGAACTTTATATACAAAAGTATATTTCGTTGTTTTATCCCTGTTCCTTCTAACTTCACAATAGAACTTTATGTATAAAAGTGTATTTCGTTGTTTTATCCCTGTTCCTTCTCACTCCACAATAGAACTTCATATATAAAAGTATATTTCGTTGTTTTATCCCTGTTCCTTCTCACTCCACAATAGAACTTATATGTAAAATCACCATGCTACTATATTCTTCATCGCTGTAAACACCAATTTCACAATGTAACACTATGAAAAACACTTTTTTGTATTTTATCATTGTACCACGTTTTTATTACTTTATAACTGTAACTAGAAACATCACGACATAAAACAGTCGAAAAATATAAATGATTTTTTTATTCTTGTAGTATGTTTCTTTATTGTCTTGCCTCTGTAACCTCTAACTTCACTATGAAACATTATAGACACTATGCTATTTTATTGTTTTATCTATGTTACTTCCAATTTCACAATGTAGCACTGCTGAAACTATGCTTTTCTATTGTTTTAACCGTGTAACTACCAATTTCATGATATAAATCTACAGAAACTATTCTATTTTATTATTACATTTCTGTTATTTATTTCTTATTTAACAATACAGCTCTATACAAATAATATTATAGTGTTCATGTTGTTGTGCTCTCAAAGTTTAAAATGTATGCTACGTTTGTTTTTTAGGCTGTGTTGGTTATAGAGTTCTGCAGTGTCATATTTTCTATAGGAGTGTGTTGGTCCACGTCAAGACTTACGAAGAATTAATGTTTTCTTCTTTCTCTACTTCGCTAAGAACGTGATACAAAGTCAATAAACAATGCGAGTAATTACGTTACTTCACGTTATCTAGGAATAAGTGTCTTTCTTTTTTTTCTCCATGTTTGAGTTTACGTAGTTGACTTCTTCGTACCACATATGGGATGGAGGGTTTCACCCAGCGAAAATGAGTAAGAGAAATTCCGGAAGAGCATGTTTACAATATTTGGTTATCCTCCCTGCATGCTTCCTCCTATATGACGTCATTGAAACGTCTTAGTTGGGAATTCATAAAAACTCCAATAAAAACAATTTTTGACATGAAACAGCTGTTTCCCCCCTAACGACAACATGTTTATGTCACACGTAATAGGCATTTTCGTTTGAAAATGTAACGTTTAAATATTAGGAGCAGTGAAATAACAAATAAAATGAATTTCATTTCAGTTTTAACGACTCATCTATAGTTTATTTTTTGTTTGTTTGTTTTGGAATTTCGCACAAAGCTACTCGAGGGCTATCTGTGCTAACCGTCCCTAATTTAGCAGTGTAAGACTAGAGGGAAGGCAGCTAGTCATCACCACCTACCGCCAACTCTTGGGCTACTATTTTACCAACAAGTAGTGGGATTGACTGTCACATTATAACGCCCCTACGGCTGAGAGGGAGAGCATGTTTGGCGCGACCGGGATGCGAACCCACGACCTCAGATTACGAGTCGCACGCCTTAACACGCTTGGCCATGCCGGGCCCCGCATCTATAGTACTATCTAATGAAATGGGTAATTGTGAGTTTCTCCAAGAAATGGAACAGGAACTTCTGCAACCATTGTTATTGTAAATAAAATTGTTCCATCACCAAAAATGAGAATTATTAAAATGAACCCGTTAAATTTCAGTACTTAGCAGACTGTAGATATAACATTATTAACCAATAACGTTGTTTGAAATGATAACATTACTGGAAAAGATAGTTTTTTAGTTATTTGTGAAAATGTCTTAGCAAGGAATTTAACATTAGAGTTAAATAAATCATTTACTTTTTTCATAATATAATTTGAGAAAGAATTTATCCAATTATTACAACTTATACGATATTTGATGAGGTTGGATAATGTTCTTCTATGTGTGGAGCTGGTAACATTCAGAAGCAAATTAACAAAGAAATATTCATTTTAGAACAAGCATATATTCTATGAAAATATACACCTAGTAATGACAAATTACAGAAATACAAAAAATGAATTAAATAGCTGATCTCGAATACATTGAAGAAAGTTCATTCTTCAAGACATAACGCTTCGGATTTACATTTACATCAGAAGTTGAGACAAGTTTCCATAAACTCAGCAGGTACTAAACAGTATTTTACAAAAATAATAAATACAGGAAGGAATTTGATTGATTAAATTAAGAGAAGAAATATTAAACTAAACATAAAAACATAAATATGCTCATATCTTAGCTATAAATAGTGGAATGAAATATTCGAAGAGTTAGTTGTGTTTATTTATAAATAACTCCTACACTTGTTGTTACGTAATTTTTCATTCCAAATATAAATTAATGCCAGCTAATAATCCATCAAGTGCACTTTCCTAAACAAGACTGGACCTATCCTATCTTTTACTTACTATATTTGTCTAGACTTATTAAGTATTTCACCAAAATGTCCAAATCTAACAGTGAAAATAATATTAGAATATTGTTTCGATTTAAAACTTATTTATATGGAAACAATAGACGTAAGTATTTTACAAGATCCACGAAACCGTATTGACGGCGACACTAAAGTAGCATTGAACCATTTGACTGTTATCTGATAGAACCAGTAAGAAGGCGGTTTTTATCTTTGTCTCATAAAACTGTTTCTACCCTGACAGTCATCCTGGTTGTCCGGTAGCCTTGAGAGTCTGGTTAACGAAAGTGTTCTGCTCTCCCTCTTGTGGTACAGAAGTTGAAGACCAAAAACGAAGTATTTCTTGATTTTCTTTCCGAACTACAAACAAGAAGAACAAACAACACTAAAGGCACTTTTGTATACAAAGTACAACGTCATCAGATACCTGAAGTCGTATCTTCCTAAATATCGAGACAGGCATTTGTGAAATAAAAACTGTGATAAAGACATGTTTCTGTAGAATGGTAACTTATGTATTATTTTAGTATCATCATAAGACTTTGTTAACTCTCTATAATATTAATTAGTTTGTTTTACATTTTATATTTTCTCCGTTTTATTTCCATCTGGTTTGTCTGTGGACTTAACGCTAGAATTCGGGTTTCGATATCCCTCGTGGACACCGTAATACAGTTTTGTTCACCGGTAGTCGCTCTAACTCACGAAACATTCACGTTAACCTAATCATTTTAGTTGATTTTTTGTATTTCAGTCTTAACAGTTTTTGAAATGAAAGCAGCTGGGGTGTTTAGGAATGTGTTTATTAATCCACAAGAACACGTGATTTAGGTTGTCGAGTCTTCTGGTTAATAAGCTATGGCTTGAGAAAGGAATTGTAGAGATGAGGTTCAGTTGAAACGGTGACCGAAGTCCAGTATAGAAAGAAAGTTAGGCAACACACAAGAAGTCCCGTGGTTAGGGTCACAGAGTGGGTAGGATCAAATGATCCAAATGCTTTAGAATTAGGTGTAGGTAAAACAGGAGTACCCCCAGGAAAACTCATTTTTACAGAACAGCCCCGAAATAATCTACTTGTTCTGCCCCTACACTGGGAGAAATAAGAACATGAATGAATTGATTAGAACATAACAGAAGTGACCACGAGCAGTGGTATAATATTTTAGAAGCTAAATATTTATTATAAGGGGAAATTGCTTTATGTGAGGCGCTTGTTATAGTGTGTAGGGTGACAGTTAAGATGTTCCCTTTTGTGCTTTTTAGTAGTGTATCTTTCACTGTATAATAATAGTAAATTTAGGAAGTCTTGGGGCTAATTTCAGGATTCTATTCTGTTGAAGTTACGACGAGGTACAGATACTATTAAACATGTTAAAAGTGGTTTGGCTGCCATTAGTGGACTTATTAAGGTTTTATAGGTTTTTAAAATATCAAATCATTTATATATTTTATTATTTCCTTTAATGCGTCTAAGATGGATGATCTAATATTTATTATCTAAGATGGATAACTCCTTTGTTGATATATTTATATTTGTTTCTAACACGTATCGTCCAAGTAAGACGGCTGTAGAATGAAATACATAGAAACTTGGCGAATGGGTATAACTTTATTTTCATATTTTCTGTTTTCAGTTTCACTTCATGGATATTTTAAAATGTTTCTTCAAGATTCGGAGAACAATGATGTGGAAAGTTTTAAACTGGAATTAAATAGTACTCGTCAGCCAAAACACCAGTCTACAATAGCAGTTTGTGATTTTAGAACTCTATTGGTCACTATTACTGGGTTGTGCGATATGTCTTCCGTATACAATATGTGTATGTGAAATGAGAATATGATAGAAGAATGGAGAAAGGACTGAACCTTATAGATCCTCTGTTAAAATGTTGATGGAAGGACTGAACCTTATAGATCTTCTGTTAAAATGGTGATGAAAGGACTGAACCTTTTGGGTTGTCGTAGTGTACTATAATTGACATCCATGACGTCACAGAGGATTAGATTTTTTAAATGTTATATTTTTACTATAGGGAAGGAAGGGTTTTTTGTTTGCGATTTATCAACTTCTCTCCTTTATATCCTGTGAAGTCGTTAATAAACACTAGATCTGTATGTGTTAGTGTCACCATGTTTCATCTTCTGTAGATATCTCGTCATCACTGTAGATGTCTTTATTAGAACGTAGTCAGTGATGGACAAGTTCTGTACATATCTGTAGTAAAACATAGTTAGTAATAGACAAGTTCTGTACATATTTTTATTAGAACGAAACAATTATTGGTGAACTTCCGTACAATTTAAACTTTGTCGTTACTGAGACTGTAAAATAAACAAACTTTAGGAGAATGTAATAAATAATCAATAAATAGCTTTATAAGGATGAAGTCGATCCTCAGTGGCCTAGTGGAATGTCTGCAGATTCACATAGCTAGAAACTGTGTTTCGATAATCGAAGCTCTTTATGTAGCTTTGTATTTAATTCCAAACAAATAAGAAAAAGGCTAAAATTTCTAACCTGAAAATTAAAGTTATACTAGTTGAATTTTTTCCTGTACTTTGGTAATGTTCTTCCATTATAAAAGGTTTTGCTATACGTTTATAAAGATGTGCAGAGAAGCAAATTAGAAACCCATTTTAGAGACAAGGATGCAAATGATATTTTAGCAAAAACTAATGGAAATAATCATGAGTAAAAGGAAAATGCCAGGAAATTTTATCACGAAAATAAACTGCCCCATTGTAGTCATTAGTTGACTGTTTACATTGTGATTGGTTAATATCTAGCTAATCATAAATTGCCATACAAATATGAAGCTTATAAAAGTTATAATAGGTCCAGTAGCAGTAATGTGACTCCATTTGTGACTCCCAGGACGAACGTACATTGTTTTAATCTAGTGGAAATCAAATTTTTGACCAGCACTGTTAGTAGTACGAGTGATGGGGCTTGTGCATCAATGCCCGTTCGGCAGACCGGGAAAAAATTGGACCAGCTATCTATCACAGTAATCGTAGGACAATAACTATTAAGACAGAGCTATAAGTATTAAGCCTACAGAACTTCAAACTCACTAAAGACTTGGTTAACATAGAGATATCAGTGCTAAGTCTATAGAACTTAAAACTCACTAAAGACTTGGTTAACATAGAGATATCAGTGCTAAGTCTATAGAACTTAAAACTCACTAAAGACTTGGTTAACATAGAGATATCAGTGCTAAGTCTATAGAACTTCAAACTCACTAAAGACTTGGTTAACCCAAATTTATCAGTATTCAGCCTACAGAACTTCAAACTTACTAAAGAGATCCTTAACACAGAGATATAGAACATCAAACTTAGTGAAGACCTTGTTAACACAGAGTTATCACTGCACAGCCTGCATAACCTTAAACTTACTAAAGCGTTTCTTAAGATAAAGGTATCAATGTTCAGGTTTTAGAACTTTAAACTGAAGTACATTCTCCTTAGACTTATGAATTAAATTCTAAACAATTTATTATAATTAAGCTAATTAAAAATTTGGTTACCAAAATAATTTAAAATAAATTTATTTATTTTCTGACGCTTTGACCAATGTTTCTATATTACTTGGTGTGTTTGAAACTGTAAGGAGATGTTTGTGGGTGTACAAAATGTTCACTTACTGACACTGTCCACTCCTGGCGATAACAACAAGGTAATTGTCACTAACAGAACACTTGCAGTTAGAATTGCCAGTGAAATCAAAACTACTGCAAACACCACTTGTTTTCGACGTGTTTCTTTAGTTCCCTCGGTAGTTTCAGTTGGTTCCAAGTCAACGGCCACAGTGTCTGAGAGGGAAGACACATCACCGTTTTTCAAACCGTTTAGAAACGTACTAGTGATGCCAGAATCTGATATTGGACGACTTCGCTGGGACAGTCGCCTGTGGTGTCGTGTAAGATGTTCACCTCTCTCGCTGACGCTCCTCTTTACTTTAGGCCGAACAAGTTCGACTTCTCTTGCTGAAACTGACCTTCTCAGACGACGACTTTCGTGCCGGCACGACCGCCTACTACTGCGACCTGCGGCTACTGCTCCGTCAGAGGACCGCAAAGATTCACTTTTGTCGCTGTCCTGACGCCACAGGTTGCCCTCAATTTCGATTCGTGGGACTATCTGATTATGACCAAAGTTCTGTCCGTTCGACGACTGGACAGTTTTATGACACCGTCGATCGGGCAATGTGGCAATGTCACCATTTTCTTGTGGAACTTTAACTAATTCCATGTTATGTGATCTCTAGATAAACGGGACTTTTACTTTCCTTCAGAAAAGATAACTTTTAAGTTTACGAATCTAGAAATTTCTCTGTTCTGTTGTAATGTGCACTGACGAAACAAAGAAAAGTACTAGAATGTTAGAGGAGTTTCTGTATCCGGGAAAAACGCTTCTGTTATTAGAGAGAACCAGAAGAAATAAAGGTTTAAAGATCGATTACCTTACCACGTGCAGACTGTTTAGATAGAGAGGCCTATCCCAGTCTTGTTGCTATAAATAGTTCAACCGCCGAGAATATCAGCTCTTGGACTTCTACATTCGACACGTCAAGAGTAGAAAAAAAATTATTTAGTGACAAAAAGAAACTGTCGAGGTTTACGATTTGTGGAAGAAAACTTAAGTAACGAAACAAATAAAGTATAGAGCAAGTGTCTGTCTTTAATATATTCTATCGTACCTTGATGTAAACTAACATAATGAGACAATGTCACTGTAAATGAAGAATAAACTGTAAACACAGATGCTTCTCCCTTCATATGAACTCTCTACACACACGAAAAGAAGAAAAATCTCAAAGGAGTCATCATATAATACTTAGCACAAACACGACAAACGGTAGATAGAGAGAAAACATTACTCATTTTGATATGGATTGGTTGTACCAGACTGTTCTATATATATTACAGGAACTATTCATTGAATCATCTTTACATATGTACGTGTGTATGTATATATATATATATATATATATACACACATTCATATATAACGTGCCAGTACTGTTAGAAGATGCTTGATTTATATTTATACGTGACACATACTACTATACGAAGAGAGGTTTGTGTTTATACTAGGTATAATACATAGGTTAATACCGTTGGACGATGGCGCATTTATATGTACAGTATTTAAAATACATAGATAAGTACTGTGGGAAGATGGCTAATTTATTTTTACAGTATTTATAATGCCTAGGTCAATGCTGTTGGAAGATGGCTAATTTATATTTACAGTATTTATAACGCATAGATAAGTACTGTAGGAAGATGGCTAATTTATTTTTACAGTATTTATAATGCCTAGGTCAATACTGAGGGAAGATGGCTAATTTTTATTTACAGTATTTATAACGCCTAGGTCAATACTGTGGGAAGATGGCTAATTTTTATTTACAGTATTTATAACGCCTAGGTCAATACTGTGGGAAGATGGCTAATTTTTATTTACAGTATTTATAATACATACACACAAAACCATATGAAAATATTACATAGTAAGTAAAGGAACGAAATAAGTATGAATATAAAAAAATCAAAGAAAACAACTACATAGCAAGTGGATAAACAGAACCACAAAAAACGACAACATAGCAAGTAAAGAAACATGGCAAGTATGAATATACAAAACCATAGAAAGCGACTACGTAGTAAGTAACTAAACAAGGTAAGTATAAATAAACAGAACCAGAAAAAACGACTACATAGTAAGTAGAGAAACAAGTAAGAATATATAAAACCATAGAAAGCGACTATATAGTAAGTAACGAAACAAGGTAAGTATGAATATACAAAACCATAGAAAACGACTACATAGTAACAAGTTAGGTATGAAACACAAAGCCAAACAATAATTATTATTTAAGTGGCTACTTATTCAATGTTACAATCTTGTGGAAATTGGAGATAACTAATTTACATGTGTTATTTAAGCATAAATTCATTCGAATTAAATATATCCAACATTTAATTGTAGGTAAAAGATTTTGTTAAAAGGATTTTGCATATTTATATTGTCTTAGTAATTTTTGTATAGAGGTTATTAATGTTCATACTTACCTTGTTTTTCTACTTACCATGTAATGGTTTTGTATATTCACACTTACCTTGTTTCTCTACTTAGTATGTAGTCGTTTTCTATGGTTTTGCATATTCACACTTACCTTGTTTCTCTACTTACCATGTAATGGTTTTGCATGCTCATACTTACCTTGTTTCTCTACTTATTATGTAGTAGTTTTATATATTCATACTTACCTTGTTTCTCTACTTATTATGTAGTGGTTTTGTATATTCATACTTACCTTGTTTCTCTACTTACCATGTAGTGGTTTTGTATATTCATACTTACCTTGTTTCTCTACTTACCATGTAGTGGTTTTGTGTATTCATACTTACCTTGTTTCTTCACTTACTATGTAGTAGATTTGTATGTTCATACTTACCTTGTTTCTCTACTTATTATATAGTGGTATTGTATATTCACACTTACCTTGTTTCTCTACTTACCATGTAATGGTTTTGTATATTAATACTTACCTTGTGTCGTTACTTTCCATGTAGTCGTTTTCTATGGTTTTGTATGTTCACACTTTGCTTGTTTTTCTACTTACTATGTAGTGGTATTGTATGTTCATACTTACCTTGTTTTTTTACTTACTATGTAATTGTTTTGTATATTCTTAGTTGCTTTATTTCAGTTCTTACTATGTTGTGGTTTTGTATGGTTTTGTATCATGTCACGGAACTTACTGGTGTAGTGTAGAAACAGAGGTTACATTTCACCATGTTATAGACCACTTTGATGTAATGTAGAAATAGTAATATGTAGTGGTTTTGTATCATATCACGGAACTTACTGGTGTAGTGTAGAAACAGATTACATTTCACCATGTTATAGACCATTTAGAATGTTTAATACACCATTTCACAGACCTTACTGATGTAGTTTAGAAACTGAAATTTCATTACACCTTTTCATAGACTATTTTAATGCGATATACAAATACAATGTTTAATACATCATGTCACATATTTTACTGATGTAGTTTAGAAACAGAAGTTTCATTACATCTTTCTATTGAATATTTTGATGTAATGTACAAATACAATGTTTAATACATCATGTCACATATTTTACTGATGTAGTTTAGAAACAGAAGTTTCATTACACCTTTCTATTGAATATTTTGATGTAATGTACAAATACAATGTTTAATACATCATGTCACATATTTTACTGATGTAGTTTAGAAACAGAAGTTTCATTACACCTTTCTATTGAATATTTTGATGTAATGTACAAATACAATGTTTAATACATCATGTCACATATTTTCTGATGTAGTTTAGAAACATAAGTTTTCCATACATCATGCTACAAACCTTGTTGATGTAGTTTAGAAACAAAACAGTTCTTCTTATTGTAACTTTCTACATGTACTTACCTGTTTGTTTTTGATTTAAGTTAAAGGTTTTGGTTTGCCAAACCAAATATTAATACATCTTTCAACAACATTTGGTTACTTTTCGTTTAATATCTTACGCTATTGGCCTCTTTTTGAGTAAATGATATAAAGGCAGTTGTGTGTTGAAAAGTCACATATAGACTGGAAATTGTGACAACAACAATAAAATAGTAGCATTTCTTCATATTGTTACAATAGGCTCTGTTATAATGTTTGATGTTGTCTTCTACCATTGAAGGAATGTACACCGAAGGTTTAGTCTTAGGATCTTTTATACTTGAAATATTAAGGTTATATGGACAATTACTGACAGTCTTAAAGACACAAACTTTCGTGTATATTATTTTCACTTATGTTGTAAGGTTTGCTTGAGAACCTACTTTTGTCCTCACGAACAGTCAGGGTGCAACAAAACTTGCATTATTGTGAGGTTTATGTTTTAAAAACAAAAGTGTTGAAGAAGAAAAATTACCAACATTTTAGTTTTTAAAGAAATATTGGATTGTTTGTCGATGTATTATTTCACAGTCGTCGATAGAGACTTATTAACTTATTTATGTCGAGACGTTTAAGTTGTTTTTTTATGAACAACGAACAAGGATAAGAAAGAAAATGGACACATTTTGTTTCAAATAGATGTTTTATTTTTTTTATGAAGTTGCTTGAAGAGCTGTGACAAAACCCATAAAAATGTATACATCTAATAACAAATTTCTGATTGAAAGAATTTCATTTTGCTTCTAATGTATACTAAAGTAATAAACAAATAAATAATAAATTTAATTTTGCTTTTGATGTAAATCGTAGATAATTACCATGCAATAAAAATGTTTTATTTTGTTCAATTCATAGGTTTAAGCAGATGTTGTCATATCTTTTGTTCAGACGTGTTTGATGTGACAACATGAATATTACAAGGTAGAACAAAACTTTACCTTGCCTTTAGTAGAAAAAGATATATATTTTTAACGGTAGAGTTTGTTCATATTTTATTTTCTCAGAAGAGACATATTTTGTATGTGAACACACCGTCGATCTTAAGAGTTATTTCATTTGAAAATAACGTTCCAGAGTTATGAATAAGAACGAGTTAGTAATACAGTCTTTCACTATAATAAGGCCTAGCAAGGTCGCAGGTTCGAATTCCAGTCACACCAAACATGCTCGCCCTTTCAGTCGTGGTGACGTTATTTAGTGACGGTCAATCCCACTATTCGTTGGTTTAAGAGTAGCCCAAGATAAGTGATGATGACTAGCTGCCTTCCTTCTAGCCTTACACTGCTAAATTAGAGACAGCTAGCGCAGATATCCCTCGTGTAGCTTTGTGTGAAATTCAAAACAAACACGAAAATAAACGTTATGACGTGAGGTTAAGAAATAAGATATTTTCTGAGGTTAATAAGCGACAAGCTTAATGAGGTTCTGAAATACAGGATATGTGGGCTAAGAAGTAAGATTATTTGTGAGTTACAAAATAGTCATACCTTTAGTTGTCAAAAATCAATTACAATTAAAATTATTACAATTTTATGTACAACTGGCTTCTATTACATGTGTAAAATGTACGAGTTTGGTTTGTTTCGAATTTGACGCAAGGGTACACGAGGGCTATCTGCGCTAGCCGTCCCTAATTTAGTAGTGCAAGACTATAGAGGGAAGGCAGTTAGTTATCACCACTCACCACCAACTCTTGGGCTACTCTTTTACCCACGAATATTGGGATTGACCGTCACGTTATAACGCCCTCACGGCTGAAAGGGCAGGCATGCTTGGTGTGACGGGGATTCGAACCCGTGACCTTCGGATTACTAGGCGAGTAGCTTAACTATCTGGCCATGCTAGGCCTTATTATAGTATGAGAACTTAGGTCTTACCCAAAAAAATTTCTTATTTGGTTTTAAAATATGTTAATAATATTTCTTTTCTTCCTCTAAGTAAATATATTTTCTCAATTTTAATTATGTTCTTGTCTTATATTTGCTGGTTCATTTGTAATTAAGTACAAAGCTACACAAATATCGAAACTGATCTCTGGGGTTTTAATTCCACAGAAAGACCAATATGACACGTGGGGAATTTTTTGGTAGAAAATGGTCTAAATAAGGTGAATCGAAAAATTTTCCGACTGTAAACATGCTCGTTTATTTGTGAGAAATCTAATAAAAGAGACAAAGTATTTGAAATGTTTAATGAACCAAATTATTAAATATAATTTGCTTTTACATAAATATACAGAGAGAAAGAAGCACGTGTTCTTCCCTGGTTGTTCATTCTTGTCCTTCACAGGTGACGGTTGTCTGTAAAAATACAGTAAATTATACAAGTATACCAAAATATCTGAATATTTATTGTTAGAATATAAATTTAGAACACCAAAAATGATCAAGTTAGCGGTAAGCCTTAGATTTTCTGAACTATATCTGTCAGAAAAATATTTATTTTATTTCATTTTCAAACGTGACTTATAAAAAAACCCAAACATTTCTGGTATATTTAAATTAAAGTGCTGCTTAAAAGAAATAAAATACTAGACCAGTTCCAATATATTTGCTTATAATGATCTCTTAGTTATTAATTTACAATAATCTAAAATAGTGAAGATAATACAAGTGCTATTCTTAATAATTGTTTTGTTGTTGTTGTTTTGAATTAAGTACAAAGCTGCCCCCCAGTGGCTCAGCGGTATGTCTGCGGACTTACACGCTAAAATCCGGGTTTCGATACCCGTGGTGGGCAGAGCACAGATAGCCCATTGTGCTTAATTCAAAATAACAAATAAGTACAAAGCTACACAATGGGCTATCTGTGCTCTGCCCACCACGGGTATCAAAACCCGGTTTTGAGCGTTGTACGTCTTCAAACATGCCGCTGAGCCACTGGGGAGCAATTGTTCTGTAATATTTATATTTAATATGTGTCGTCTTCCTATAAAACAAACACGATATCAGACACAACATCAGTTGTTGTTGTTTTGAATTAAGCACAAAGCTACACAATGGGCTATCTGTGCTTTGCCCACCACGGGTATCGAAACCCGGATTTTAGCGTGTAAATCCGCAGACATACCGCTGAGCCACTGGGGGGCCACTACATCAGAATAGGTATCAGAATACACAATAAAGTTTTGGTAAATCAATTTATATTGAAATATAAAATCAAAAACACTCGACACCAGTGACGAGAAAATTTTACTTTTTACCTATTAAACGTAACCATCCCAAGTGACGAGAAAAATCAAATTTATCTATCAGAACTATCCGTATCCAGTGCAGAAAAGTTTGTATTCATCTGTGAGAGTTAAATCGTTTCATGGACTTAAAGAGTTTAATTTCGTTTCATTCTTGGATTCACCAAGACTCAAAATTTTGAGCTACATTGAAACCCCAAAAACACATTGTTGAGCGTTAAGAGAATACCATAAGTTAATTCTACAATTTAATTCTTTAAGTTCCGTCTTATTTTTAAATGTGATTAATTCCTAATAATTTAGTATAGTAGAATATTCTTGGTGCGAAATAAGGTTTGGTATTAATGTTAGTTCTCTATATTCGTCCGTCATTTTAAAGGTGAACTTTGAGCTTTACCTGCGTGCGAAGTTTTTAAACACAGCGTAAGGAGCGGCCGCCGTACACGAGAGACAGACGAACACTCCCTGAAGACACCTTGATTCGCAGTATTATGCCATTATATATATATAAGATACATCGATAATTTCAATTTATATACAAGGATATTTTATTCGTTGTATTATATATAACACTTACATTAACGTCCATAACGTCTACGGTAACCACCGCCAAATCCTCCGCCAAATCCACCACCAAATCCTCCGCCAAAACCACCACCAAATCCACCACCAAATCCTCCACCAAAACCTCCTCCTAAACCGCCGCCAAAACGTCCGTATCTACGTCGTCTAAATCCACCATACGGATAAGCATCGGTGAGGTTCAAGAGGACGACAAAAGCAACAAGAACTAACAACTTGATGTTCATGACAGCTATACACACCAAATGAAATATATCAAAGTATTATTAAATCTAACAACTTGATGTTCATGACAGCTATACACACCAAATGAAATATATCAAAATATTATTAAATCTAACAACTTGATGTTCATGACAGCTATACACACCAAATGAAATGTATCAAAGTATTATTAAATCCAACAATTATTAATATGAATTATTAATTTAAAGAATATACAAAGCTGTATTGTTTTACCTGTACAATACTGTAACAAGTTGTATTATTTTACCCATACAATACTATAAAAAGTTTTATTATTTTACTCATACAAAACTATAACAAGTTGTATTATTTTACTCATGGAATATTATAATAAGTTGAATTATTTTACCCATGCAATACTATAACAAGTTTTCAGTGATGTCGAGAAACCCACTTGTTGAGAAATTTATATGCAAAAACGGCTCGTTTGGGTTGAGAAAATATTTTACATAGAAGAGCGAACAACGTTTCGACCTTCTATGTAAAATATTTTCTCAACCCAAACGAGCCGTTTTTGCATATAAATTAATAACAAGTTTTATTATTTTATCCTTACATTACTATAACAAGATGAAGTTATTATTTGTTATTAAGCACAAGCTATGAAAAGGGTTGTTTGTTTACTGTCTAAATCCTTTATACAGAAACACGATTTCAAACAGTGTTAATCCTCAGATATACAGTTTTATCATTAGAGGGAGAAAAGTTACAAGATCTCTCTGAATAAATCTTTGTGATTAGTTTACAAATGTAAGTTTATGGACACCATGTTAAAGACCATATTGATGTAATATAGGATTAGAATATTTAATACATCACGTTACAATTCAGATCATGATGTAACCTATAAATAACAACTTCGATACATCATGCTACATATATTTATACAGACCTTATTGATGTAGTTTAGAAACATAAGTTTCAATACATCGCGTTACAATTCAGATTATGATGTAACCTATAAATAACAACTTCAATTCATCGTGCTACATATATTTAATTATTGGTACTCAGTTGAAACTCAGTTTCTGATTATTTTCAAAACCTTGACATATTGAGTTGACTTACTAGCTGACCTAATGATTTATTTGATCAAATGATTTCTTCTTATTGTGACTTTCTACATGTACTTACATGTTTGTTTTTAATTTAAGTTAAAGGTTTTGGTTTACCCAACCAAATATTAATACATCTTTCAAGAACAATAGACAACATTTTACTTAATATCTTACGTTATTGGCTTCTTATTGAATAGATGATATAAAAGCAGTTGTGTGTTGAAAAGTCACATATAGGCTGGAAATTGTGACAACAACAATAGAATAATAGCTTTTCTTTACCTGGTTACAGCAGACTTTACTATAACGTATGGTGTTGTCCTCTACCAGTGAAGAAATGCACACCAAAGTTTAAGTCTTAGCACCTTTTATACCTGGAAGCAACCTACAACAGGATCATATTTATTCTCTATAACTACGTGCATATAATGCCTTGGGGGGGAGGGCGAACTTTATAGTGATTGATAGTAATGGTTGTTAACCTTCTCTTCACATATTCTACAAGGTGAGCCTGTAGACATAGTTTTGTCATTGGGAAACTGTTGGGTGAAATAAAACTAACCATTCTGATTTACAAACAAATGTGTTCAAAAAGGGAAATTACCAACATTTTATTTTCTAAGTAGGTGGTATGGAGAACGTGACACAGGTTTCTTTTTATCGGTTTGTTTGTCGAAGTATTTTCTCATTGGTCTATAATGACAGAAAAGCCACTGATAGTTGACTTATTTGTCTTGCGAAGAGTTTTTTTATAAGCGATGGGGAAGCACAAGCTAGAAATAGGACGCTTTTTTATGCTAGAAAGATGAAGTTTCATCTTTTATGAAGTTGATTACAGAGCTGTGATGTAATCCTTAAATTTTACTTCCTCAGTTTATTTACTCCAAGGAGTTGGCTAACAAACCTGACGTGCACATTGATTAACCAGATAATATATAAAGGATGTGTTTATATTGTGTGTATAAAAACAAAATACAATTTAAACAGGCAGAAGCTTATAAACTAATACAGATACTAGTTTAAAACCTTGAAAAGTTAGAAAAGATTTTCACCTGAGATATGTGTCACGAATTAAAAGTCCATCTAATTCAGAAACAAAAGTAACACTTTAAAACAAATAATTGAAGCGATTGTATTCAGAAACATAAAAAATACCTTAAACATCAAAGAAGCCATTATATTCCAAAACATAAGTTACACTTTAAAAAGTCAAAGACGCCATTACATTTAGAAACATGATCTTTGCTCTCGGACCTTAAGCGAAGACTTAAGATTGTCTGCTTTAAGAAACTCAGTTATCACTTTATAGAAAGGTGTAAAATTATAAAAAAATCTCCAGGAAATGTGTATCATTTAAGACACATATGTGAAATATTTGAAGAAATTCTTAGAAAATAAAATTCACTTGAAATACAGAACTGTATCTAGTTCATGGAAAAAATTGATATTTATTTCAGATATAAGAAATTTAAATATAATTCAAAATATTTTGAAAAATAAGATTTTCTTGTAATGTAAGACAATTTTATAACTCGTAAAAATATAAATCTCTAACAACAAATTTATGATTTAGCTAAGACTATTTTATTTTAATTCTAATACAAACTAAATTAAAAGACACGTAATAAATTATATTTTGCTTTTTCTCTAACTAGCAAATCAATTACTAAGCAGTAGAAATGTTATGTTCAAATAAGACGCTAGAAGATATTGTTAATGTTATTATAATAATAATGTTTATTATAATATGTTAATATTATTATAATAATAATGTTTATCATAGTGTGTTAATGTTATCGTAATAATAATGTTTATTATAATGTGTTAATGTTATTGTAATAATAATGTTTATCATAGTGTGTTAATGTCATCGTAATAATAATGTTTATTATAATGTGCTAATGTTATTGTAATAATAATGTTTATCATAATGTGTTAATGTTATCGTAATAATAATGTTTATCATAATGTGTTGTTTTTTGTAATAACAACGTTTATTATAATATGTTGCTCCCCAGTGGCTCAGCTGTATGTCTGTGGACTTGGAAAACTAATAACCGGGTTTCGATACCCGTGGTTGGAAGAGCACAGATAACCCACTGAGTAGCTTTGTGTTTAATTCAACATTATAATGTGTTAATGTTGTTGTAATAATAATGTTTATTGTAAATAACGTTGTTATGCACCTTGATTTATTGACCAAAATCTGAGAACTAGAGAAAGAATGACTTAAATAATATTTCATCTGAGTTTGGAACCAACAGAAATTTCCGATTCTAGTATCTGACGAAGCTTGATTATAATCAATTACACTTGTTCAGAGACTGTAATATTAGGCTAGTTTGGGTTTTAGATACTATTTTTTTAAATCTATACTTGGAATTATTCTATTAAAGCATCAGAACAGCGAAGGATAAATAGTGTTGGTTAAATTCGACTTTGTTCTTAGATAAACAATGAACAAAAATTAAAATCCATGAAACAAAGAGAGCTCAAGAAATATTCAAAACTAGAAAATGTACATAATAAGAGTTTATGTTCTGACAGCTGTTTTCATACTTATTAATTGAAAATTCTGTAAAAAACCCAGAAAATAAGTAAATATCACGTTGGATGACTTGAAATGGTAAATTATTTTACAGACTAAAGTTCGAGATGTGTCGTTTAGATTTACAAAGTACTTTACATCTTCAAACTGTGGGATTTTATAAAACAATGGGGTAAATTCTCTTCGGAGCTACTAGATTTTAACGATAATGAAACATGATAAAACAATAATTATAGTTTTCCTGTGTCTTCTTTATTTTCAGTACTTCTACTGAACTTCTTCACTCGAAATATTAAAAACAGCTGAATATTCCGACACTCCAGAACAGAATTTTCTTTTGTTCTTTGTAATGTAAACTAGCTGCTATCACAGCAGTTTCAAACGTGAATTTACTATCTGGTTGTCCATGACCTCTAGATGTCGATGGGTCATCTTGGAAAACTCTTAATGAAGTCATTAGGTTGTTCTACAAACACGTCAAAAGTTGAAAGGAAAATAAGTTCGTTAAAAAGTATATAGTGATAAAAACATATAAAATGTCTTTATCTTCCTTATGTTGCAATAACGAACATACTAAACTCAAATCAGACAAGAAAATTCATACGATGAGAGACAGAGGGAGTTGTTTTGTGTTACATCGCTTTAAAACATATTGAGATATAGGACTGTTGTTTTGTGTTACATCACGTTAAAACAGGTTAAGATAAAGGACCGTTGTTTTGTGTTACATTATGTTAAAACATATTGAGATAAACAAGGACTGTTGTTTTGTGTTACATCACGTTAAAACATATTCAGATAAACAAGGACAGTTGTTTTGTGTTACATCACATTAAAACATGTTAAGATAAAATTACTGTTGTTTTGAGTTACATCATGTTGAAACATATTGAGATAAACAAGGACTGTTGTTTTGTGTTACATCACGTTAAAACATATTGAGATATAGGACTGTTGTTTTGTGTTACATCACGTTAAAACAGGTTAAGATAAAGGACCGTTGTTTTGTGTTACATCATGTTAAAACATAATGAGATAAACAAGGACTGTTGTTTTGTGTTACATTATGTTAAAACATATTGAGATAAACAAGGACTGTTGTTTTATGTTACATCACGTTAAAACATATTGAGATAAACAAGGACTGTTGTTTTGTGTTACATCACGTTAAAACATGTTAAGATAAAGGACTGTTGTTTTGTGTTACATCATTTTGAAACATATTGAGATAAACAAGGACCGTTGTTTTGTGTTACATCACGTTAAAACACATTGAGATATAGGACTGTTGTTTTGTGTTACATCACGTTAAAACAGGTTAAGATAAAGGACCGTTGTTTTGTGTTACATTATGTTAAAACATATTGAGATAAACAAGGACTGTTGTTTTGTGTTACATCACGTTAAAACATATTGAGATATAGGACTGTTGTTTTGTGTTACATCACGTTAAAACAGGTTAAGATAAAAAACAGTTGTTTTGTGTTACATTATGTTAAAACATATTGAGATAAAGGACTGTTGTTTTGTGTTACATCACGTTAAAACATGTTAAGATAAAGGACCGTTGTTTTGTGTTACATTATGTTAAAACATATTGAGATAAACAAGGACTGTTGTTTTGTGTTACATCACGTTAAAACATATTGAGATAAAGGACTGTTGCTTTGTGTTACATCACGTTAAAACATGTTAAGATAAAGGACCGTTGTTTTGTGTTAGATTATGTTAAAACATATTGAGATAAACAAGGACTGTTGTTTTGTGTTACATCACGTTAAAACGTGTTAAGATAAAGGACCGTTGTTTTGAGTTACATTATGTTAAAACATATTGAGATAAACAAGGACTGTTGTTTTGTGTTACATTATGTTAAAACATATTGAGATAAACAAGGACTGTTGTTTTGTGTTACATCACGTTAAAACATATTGAGATAAAGGACTGTTGTTTTGTGTTACATCACGTTAAAACATATTCAGAGAAAATTACTGTTGTTTTGTGTTACATTATGTTAAAACATATTGAAATAAACAAGAACTGTTGTTTTGTGTTACATCACGTTAAAACATGTTAAGATAAAATTACTGTTGTTTTGAGTTACATCATGTTGAAACATATTGAGATAAACAAGGACTGTTGCTTTGTGTTACATCAGGTTAAAACATATTGAGATAAAAGATTGTTGTTTTGTGTTACATCACGTTAAAACAGGTTAAGATAAAGGACCGTTGTTTTGTGTTACATCATGTTAAAACATAATGAGATAAACAAGGACTGTTGTTTTGTGTTACATCACGTTAAAACAGGCTAAGATAAAGGACCGTTGTTTTGTGTTACATTATGTTAAAACATATTGAGATAAACAAGGACTGTTGTTTTGTGTTACATCGCAGATGTTGATTTATATTTTAGTAGAGATGTTGATGTGTAGTTTAGTGGCGATGTTGATGTGTAGTTTAGTAGAGATATTGATATATGGTTCAGAAGAGATGTTTACATATATATATATAGTTTAGTAGAGATGTTGATATATAGTTCAATAGAAATGTTGATGTATAGTTCAGTAGAGATGTTGATATATAGTTCAATAGAAATGTTGATGTACAGTTAAGTAGAGATGTTGATATATAGTTCAATAGAAATGTTGATGTATAGTTTAGTAGAGATGTTGATATATAGTTCAATAGAAATGTTGATGTGTAGTTCAGTAGAGATGTTGATATATAGTTCAATAGAAATGTTGATGTATAGTTTAGTAGAGATGTTGATATATAGTTCAATAGAAATGTTGATGTGTAGTTCAGTAGAGATGTTGATATATAGTTCAATAGAAATGTTGATGTGTAGTTCAGTAGAGATGTTGATATATAGTTCAATAGAAATGTTGATGTATAGTTCAATAGAAATGTTGATGTGTAGTTCAGTAGAGATGTTGATATATAGTTCAATAGAAATGTTGATGTATAGTTTAGTAGAGATGTTGATATATAGTTCAATAGAAATGTTGATGTGTAGTTCAGTAGAGATGTTGATATATAGTTCAATAGAAATGTTGATGTGTAGTTCAGTAGAGATGTTGATATATAGTTCAGTAGAGATGTTGATATATAGTTCAATAGAAATGTTGATGTACAGTTAAGTAGAGATGTTGATATATAGTTCAATAGAAATGTTGATGTATAGTTTAGTAGAGATGTTGATATATAGTTCAATAGAAATGTTGATGTGTAGTTCAGTAGAGATGTTGATATATAGTTCAATAGAAATGTTGATGTGTAGTTCAGTAGAGATGTTGATATATAGTTCAATAGAAATGTTGATGTATAGTTCAATAGAAATGTTGATGTATAGTTCAGTAGAAATGTTGATGTGTAGTTTAGTAGAGATGTTGATATATAGTTCAATAGAAATGTTGATGTGTAGTTCAGTAGAGATGTTGATATATAGTTCAATAGAAATGTTGATGTACAGTTAAGTAGAGATGTTGATATATAGTTCAATAGAAATGTTGATGTATAGTTCAATAGAAATGTTGATGTGTAGTTTAGTAGAGATGTTGATATATAGTTCAATAGAAATGTTGATGTGTAGTTCAGTAGAGATGTTGATATATAGTTCAATAGAAATGTTGATGTATAGTTTAGTAGAGATGTTGATATATAGTTCAATAGAAATGTTGATGTGTAGTTTAGTAGAGATGTTGATATATAGTTCAATAGAAATGTTGATGTGTAGTTCAGTAGAGATGTTGATATATAGTTCAATAGAAATGTTGATGTACAGTTAAGTAGAGATGTTGATATATAGTTCAATAGAAATGTTGATGTGTAGTTTAGTAGAGATGTTGATATATAGTTCAATAGAAATGTTGATGTGTAGTTTAGTAGAGATGTTGATATATAGTTCAATAGAAATGTTGATGTATAGTTTAGTAGAGATGTTGATATATAGTTCAATAGAAATGTTGATGTATAGTTTAGTAGAGATGTTGATATATAGTTCAATAGAAATGTTGATGTGTAGTTCAGTAGAGATGTTGATATATAGTTCAATAGAAATGTTGATGTACAGTTAAGTAGAGATGTTGATATATAGTTCAATAGAAATGTTGATGTATAGTTTAGTAGAGATGTTGATATATAGTTCAATAGAAATGTTGATGTGTAGTTCAGTAGAAATGTTGATATATAGTTCAATAGAAATGTTGATGTGTAGTTCAGTAGAGATGTTGATATATAGTTCAATAGAAATGTTGATGTGTAGTTCAGTAGCGATGTTGAACTATAGTTTATTAGAGATGTTTATATACAGTTCAATAGAGATTTTGATGTATAGTTTAGTGTACATGTTGATGCATAATTCAGTTGTAAATGATAGACAATTGAAAAAGGCAGATACTCTGTACATTGTACACTGTACAATCGGTGTCTTCGTTGTCCGAATTATCCAATTAAGTGTTAAGTTGAAACCGTGTCAGCTATCTGCTAGCTGTGTTTGTTGTCATTAAAGTGAGTAAGAGCTGAAACCGTATCACCTATCTGCTAGCTGTGTTGTCATTACAGTGAGTAAGATTGGCTACAACATCAATTAGTCTTTTCTTCAAAATCAACAACAAAAAAGATAAATAAAAAGCTCAATACTGCTGGATACATTTATAAACTACAAATGTGGATTGTAAGTAAAGACGGCTGGATACATTTAAACACTACAAATGTGGATTGTAAGTAAAGACGGCTGGATACATTTAAACATTACAAATGTGGATTGTAAGTAAAGACGGCTGGATACATTTAAAAACTACAAATGTGGATTGTAAGTAAAGACGGCTGGATACATTTAAACATTACAAATGTGGATTGTAAGTAAAGACGGCTGGATACATTTAAACATTACAAATGTGGATTGCAAGTAAAGACGGCTGGATACATTTAAAAACTACAAATGTGGATTGTAAGTAAAGACGGCTGGATACATTTAAAGGTTACAAATGTGGATTGTAAGTAAAGACGGCTGGATACATTTAAAGATTACAAATGTGGATTGTAAGTAAAGACGGCTGGATATATTTAAGCACTAAAAATGTGGATAGTAAGTTAAGACGACTGGATACATTATTTACTCTAACTTCAAATCTCTATTTACAATCCACCAAAGGTAATTTTAGATAATAGGATGGAACAGCATGTGTGATTCGTTATTGAAACGTTTTCTTAAGCTAATATAAAGACAAGAACTTATCTTTGCCATGTAAAGTATGATTTCACTGGATGTGTGGTTTGTCGTAGGAATATTTTATTAACTTGTGATAAACACAATTTATCCTTATGATGTAAAGTATGATTCTGTTAGATGCGTGGTTCGTCATAGGAATATTTAATTAAATGGTGATAAATAAAACTGATTCTTATCATGTAAAGTATGATTTCATTGGGTGTGTGGTTCGTTAAAGGAATGTTTAATTTAGGATAAACAGAACTTATCTTTGTCATGTAAAGTATGATTTCATTGGGTGTGTGGTTCGTTATAGGAATGTTTAATTTAGGATAAACAGAACTTATCTTTGTCATGTAAAGTATGATTTCATTGGGTGTGTGGTTCGTTAAAGGAATGTTTAATTTAGGATAAACAGAACTTATCTTTGTCATGTAAAGTATGATTTCATTGGGTGTGTGGTTCGTTAAAGGAATGTTTAATTTAGGATAAACAGAACTTATCTTTGTCATGTAAAGTATGATTTCATTGGATGTGTGGTTCGTTATAGGAATGTTTAATTTAGGATAAACAGAACTTATCTTTGTCATGTAAAGTATGATTTCATTGGGTGTGTGGTTCGTTAAAGGAATGTTTAATTTAGGATAAACAGAACTTATCTTTGTCATGTAAAGTATGATTTCATTGGGTGTGTGGTTCGTTAAAGGAATGTTTAATTTAGGATAAACAGAACTTATCTTTGTCATGTAAAGTATGATTTCATTGGGTGTGTGGTTCGTTAAAGGAATGTTTAATTTAGGATAAACAGAACTTATCTTTGTCATGTAAAGTATGATTTCATTGGGTTGTGGTTTGTTATATTAATGTTTAATTAAGTAAAGTAAGGTAAACACATTACTATGTAATGTATAATTGTACTGAATTTATAGTTTCGATTAGAAACTAGCATGCATGAAAAATAAAATAACCACTGTTGTTTTTATTAAATCGTTATTAAATTAACATTAACATTGTTTCTGTGCTCTAAAATTGTCATTGTATTTTGAGATTGTCCTTGTATTCTGAGACTGTCCTTGTATTCTGAGACTGTTCTTGCCTTAGTTAAATTTTAAATTAGTTGTTATTGATTACCGTTCTTCTATTGTGTCTGTATGAAGCTATAAGTTATCAGTGACCTTCAACAAACTGTTCTATATTTCTAGTTGTGTTTGTTTTTCTTGGTGATAGGAGAAACTCATACATTTTTATCTTTCCTTTTATTAAATATTGTTTATGATGACAGAAGTAGTCCAGAAAAACGTGCCAAGTGGTCTTTTCTTTTTTCTATTTGCTAGAGAATCTGTTGGAAGAATAAACAGTAATAACTGTGAGCATTTTGTATAAACTGTAATACAAGTGTAATAACAATAACATGTATCATAAACTGTAATCCAAAGAAAAGTGTATTTACAATAACTTGTAGTATAAACTGTGATACAAAGAAAAGTGTATTTACAATAACTTGAAGTATAAACTGCAATACAAAGAAAAGTGTATTTACAATAGTTTATAGAATAAACTGTAATACGGTGAAGACAAACTTCATGTTCAACAACCAAAACTATATACAAACAAATGGCCTAAGCATGGGCAATCCAGTATCACCAGTTCTAGCCAATATTTTTATGACACAAGTTGAAACACAAGCAATTAATACAGCATTACATCCACCACTTTTCTGGTACAGATATGTAGATGACACGGTTGCGGGATTCAAATCTATAGAGCACATACTTAATTTTTTCAATCACATTAACTCTATATATCCCAACATTAACTTCACATGTGAACAGGAAAAAGCAATCAAATATCATTTCTTAACCTCAAAATTACAAGAACCCACACACAAGCAAAACAGAAATCCACCGAAAAATCACCCATACTGGACTATACATTCCTTGGGACTCAGCACATGAAACAAAACAAAAACTCAACATACTAAGAAACCAGATAAACACAGTCATAAAACTGTGCTCACCAGATAAAATTAACGATGAATTAGAAAAAATAAAACAATACTTCATCAACATCAATAAGTTTCCTCCACAAACCGTAGAAAATATTATACACACACACCTAGACAGAAAGCAAAATCAACCAACAAAAGTAAATATATCTCACGAATCAAAAAATCACGAAACCATATACTGCTGTATACCATATATTCCTGACATCAGCAAACAAATAACCTAAATTTGGCAAAAACTAGTAACAAAATATGACATTCCGGTTAATACCAAATTTATTCAAAATCCAGGCACAAAACTGAGGTCTATAGTATGTAAAAACTACTCTGACAAACACCACACCAACGTTATTTATAAAATACAATGTGATAACTGCCACGACTTCTATATTGGAGAAACAAGTAGAAAAATGGAAACCAGATTCAAAGAACATAAGTCACCTTCACACGTTTTCAAATACTGCAAGTCACATAAACACAACATAACCATAGAAAACACTCAAATACTAAATAAAGAAACAAACATAAAGAAACGCAAAATTAAAGAAGCCTTACTTATACAACAACTCAAGCCCAAATTAAACTAATACAAAGAAACACCTTTATACCTTTTTTAATAAATATAATCCTACATCTGAGCACGCCCTCTACATTCCTACACTCAATTACACAACCGCCTTCAAACATGTGGTCAGTTACCTCTTTTTTCTTTTTGAACATGAAGATGACCGAAGAAGGTCGAAACGTTTTTCGCTCCTCTACATTGAGTTTTCTCTATTTATATCAGCCGTTTTTACACACATGAAGTGCAATACAATGAAAAGTGTATTAACAATAACTTGTAAAATAAAGTGCAACACAATGAAAAGTGTATTTACAATGACTTGTAGAATAAAGTGCAATACATTGTAAAATGTATTTACAATAACTTGTAGAATAAAGTGCAATACAAAGAAAAGTGTATTTACGATGACTAATAACGTAAACCGAAAATGTAAAAACACAGAACTCATGACTTCTGAATTCTTTCAGAATATGAAATACGATTTCAGTTGTGTTATAATTTGAGACCGTGTTTTTTTTGGTTGAAGAGAAATTAACTACAATCTAAAGTGGCATTTTTAAATATTAAAATATGTCATTATTTTGTTTATAACGCATTTTATAACAGTATTCTATTTGTGCTCGTTTGTGTTCACTGTTGAAAATGTTATAGTGGTCTAAATTATCTTGTTATTAAAACCGCTTTAAGAAGAGTTTTAAGGTAGTTTGTTTCTAGAAAATAGTTGACTACAAGCTCTTTCAAGCAACTAAAGAGAAATGTTATTTTAATAAACATTTTCATGTTACATAAAAATATTTTAAAATATTAGAAAAGAATAAAGTGAGAACTATGAAACTCATTTCATTTATTTCTTTTGTATTAAAATTTCCTGAGTACTAAGTACGACGAGAAAAATGTGTGATTACAGATCTCTACACACAATTCCTTGGCTTGACTCGTAGGGCTTATTTATAAACCTCTAAACAATTTCATAACTTTTAACGTAACTTCCTAGTTTAATTTCATAGTATCTTTCAACACGTGACTATATTATTTTATTAAGTAAGATATGCCTAACATGGATTAATGGTGTAATTAGTCTTTAAAAATGAGGTTTAGGAATTCTAAAGAAAGTATAGCTCACAGTCAGCGGCCATATCTTCTGTGTCCTCCACCAAATCCTCCCCCAAATCCCCCTCCTCCTCCACGACCACCTCCAAAGCCGCCACCAAATCCTCCACCAAAGCCTCCTCCTTTTCCTCCACCGAAGCCTCCTCCTCCACCAAAACCACCGCCTTTACCACGGACAGCTTCTATAAGGTCAACCATCAGAACAGTGGTAATAAGAACAATGACGAGAACCAAGTTTGTCTTCATTTCTGTTTCTCACCTGAAAACCCAGCAGTGAAAACTTCAAATGTGCGAACTTTCTTTGCTGATTTTATTTCAATTTTAATTCTTTATTCAATGTTTTAGAACACGTATTTATTTTTGATTTTTTTTATTATTTTCACTGCAAAGTGAAACTAGATAAATATACAAGAATCGCCGAACATCTCTCTATGAAACAACTTCTGAGATTGAAGACAGATCACATCCGTCATTAATTCATTACGATTTCCGAAGGAATAGAAATAACATTCATTAAGTGTCTTTAAACTTACCATCACAGGATCAAAATTGACGTTAATATAGTGAGTACTTTGACTTAACGGTTCTCATTGTTTCCTTTGTTAATTCTTGTGAACCCCACAGACAAACCTATAGCTTTCTGAATGAGAATTGGTCGTGGTTAAAATTGCTTCTTGTAAGTTACTTGCTAAGTACAGCTGTATGTATGTTTTGTTTTCTTCAGTTGAGACTAAATGATTTGAATAATTTCTAACAGGAAACACATTGAAATCGTAGTTGAAAACTTAAAACCTCATCGAAACTCTATAATAAGAAATATCTAACTTGTCAAATAACGTGACGGAGTGTACCTATTTCATGAACCATCAGAAGGCAGCATAGTTATTATCTACTGAAGGACGAAAACCTTTCATTATCAGCAATTACAGAGTATCACTTATTTTATTCCCCAAGAAAAAATCAAATTTGATTGATAAGAAAAAAATGAACCCTTACTTTTAAAAAAAAATACACTTTTAATTCTGCGCATTAAGATTCAAAATATTTCCACATAAGATATATTTAATCTTATTTAAGTAAACA
This sequence comes from Carcinoscorpius rotundicauda, assembly GCA_011833715.1. Lineage (NCBI taxonomy): Eukaryota > Metazoa > Arthropoda > Merostomata > Xiphosura > Limulidae > Carcinoscorpius > Carcinoscorpius rotundicauda. The sequence continues at coordinate 383,158 of CM022404.1, read as the reverse complement.
CATTAAAATAACTCACTAAGTCGTGATATATACAAAGCTCGTCCTTTGTTATAGTTAGTACAAAATAGTTTCGATTTTAGATAATCTTAAATCGTTTAGATGAAATAAAAGCGATTGTTACCTGGGCAACACGATGTCCACTGGGGTGAAGCAGAACGGGATTCTGATCTATGTCTGTACCTTAGACGGGATGACTGAGCAGCATTTATATCATCAACATGATTACGTCAAATTTGTGAAATTCACTTATTGTTTCATGTCATTATCTTTGTTACAGTGAAGACTTCAGTCAATCTAGTATTGAACACGTATGTACTTATGGCTATTTTCTGGCGCCACTTTTATTTACTTTACACAAGAAGAAAGCCTAATAAAATATAATCCTCTCTTTGATCACATTTGTCATTTGATTATGTTAAAGTGAAATGTAGAAAAAAAGAATAATTTATGACAAATTAAATACGACACACAATAGGACAGCCTTCATTTGTTCAGTGTTCGTTTTGTTTTTTAAAGCCACTAAAATTATTTGTTTTGGCACGTTTAAATCAAGATCCTGAAATCTGTATTTTCACCAGGATTACCAAATATGTTGGCTAAATATAAATATATATGTTACTGTTAATTATCGTACAACTGACAGTTTTTTTACTCCTACGGAAAGATTAGTGGTTAGAGAGTGTGGTTACTGAAGAAAAAGTTCCAAGGTTCATGTCGCTATGTGTATCTAAACACGCACGTACTCTTACCGTAAAACTAAAATTTGTAACAGTATTGGTGTATGTGGATGCTAACCCTTATTCTGGTTTCACATTATAAAGTGGGAACAATTGTTCTTGTAACAGTATAGTGGTATATGGTTGTTTCACATTTTATAGTGGGAACAATTGTTATTGTAACAGTATAGTAGTAATGGTTGTTTTACATCATAAAGTGGGAACAATTGTTCTTGTAACGGTATAGTGGTATATGGTTGTTTCACAATATAAAGTGGGAACAATTGTTCTTGTAACAGTATAGTAGTAATGGTTGTTTTACATCATAAAGTGGGAACAATTGCTCTTGTAACAGTATAGTGGTATATGGTTGTTTCACATTATAAAGTGGGAACAATTGTTCTTGTAACAGTATAGTAGTAATGGTTGTTTTACATCATAAAGTGGGAACAATTGTTCTTGTAACGGTATAGTGGTATATGGTTGTTTCACAATATAAAGTGGGAACAATTGTTCTTGTAACAGTATAGTAGTAATGGTTGTTTTACATCATAAAGTGGGAACAATTGTTCTTGTAACAGTGTAGTGCTATATGGTTGTTAACCCGTTTCCTGATTATACATTACAATATAACGACATTTGCGCCTAAACATCGTCGTTTCTGATCACATCGTTTAGTCAACATATTGCGTAAAGTCTGATAATAACAAAAATAAAATACCTTACAGCTTTACAAACAAGATTGATAATACGAAAATACATCACTGAATTATAATGAAAACTGATATTACAGAAATAAATCTTTGCTCCGTATCAAAGACTGATATTACAAAAGTACATCACTACTTTATAATGAATACTGATATTACAAAATGCATCACTGCTTTACATCACAGCTTTATAATGACGACTGATATTACAAAAGTACATCACTACTTTATAATGAATACTGATATTACAAAAATGCATCACTGCTTTACATCACAGCTTTATAACGACGACTGATATTACAAAAGTACATCATTGCTTCTAATGATGTTTGCTAAGAAAATACATCACTGCTTTACATCACAGCTTTATAATGACGACTGATATTACAAAAGTACATCATTTCTTCTAATGATGTTTGCTAAGAAAATACATCACTGCTTTACATCACAGCTTTATAATGACGACTGATATTACAAAAGTACATCATTGCTTCTAATGATGTTTGCTAAGAAAATACATCACTGCTTTACATCACAGCTTTATAATGACGACTGATATTACAAAAGTACATCATTGCTTCTAATGATGTTTGCTAAGAAAATACATCACTGCTTTATAATGACGACTGATATTAGAAAAGTACATAATTGCTTCTAATGATGTTTGCTAAGAAAATACATCACTGGTTTATAATGACGACTGATATTAGAAATGTATATCACTGATTTATAATGATGACTGACATTACAAAAATAATCACTTCTTTATAATGAGACTGATTAAAAACCCTGCTTTATAATAAAGACTACTATAAAAAGTCACTGTTATATTATGACGACTGCTAATAAAAATAAAACACTGCTTTATAATGAAGAATGATACTATAAAAGGATATTACTGCTTAATAATGTAGACTAATATTATAAAAGTACATCACTGTTTTATCATGAAGACTAATGTTAGAAAAAATACATCACTGTTTATAATGAAGGCAAATATTAAAATACATTACAACTTTATAATAAACACTGATACCATAAAAATACATTACTGCTTTATAACAAAGACTGATATCATAAAAATACGTTGCGGCTTTATAATAATAACATCACTGTTTTATATTAAAGACTGAAACTACAAAAATAGATCACTGCTTTATAATGAAGACTGATATTACAAAAGTACATCACTCCTTCTAATGAAGTTTGCTAATAAAATACATCACTGCTTTATAATGATGACAGATATTAGAAATGTACATCACTGCTTTATAATGAAGACTGATATTACAAAAGTACATCACTCCTTCTAATGAAGTTTGCTAATAAAATACATCACTGCTTTATTATGATGACAGATATTAGAAATGTACATCACTGCTTTATAATGAAGACTAATATTACAAAAATACACCTCTGATTTATAATGAAGACAACTATAAAAAATCACTGCTATATTATGAAGATTGCTGATAAAAATAAAACTCTTTTATAATCAAGAATGATATTATAAAAGAAGATCACTGCTTTGTGATGAAACTGATATTACAAAAATACATCATTGCTTTATAATAAATAGTAATATTACAAAAGTGCATCACTGTTTTACAATGAAGACTGATATTTTTAAAATACATAACTGCTTTATAAAAAAGAATAATATCACAAAATACATCCCTGCTTTGAGTGATGAACGAAAAATAAGTTAATGATTTGTAAGAAAGAATGCTATTAAAATACATCACTGCTTCGTTATGAAGACTGATATTAAAATACGTAAATGCTTTATATAAGACTGATATAAGAAATTGGCACAATGGGCTATCTGTGCTCTGCCCACCGCGGGTATCGAAACCCGGATTGTAGCGTGTAAGTCCGCAGACATACCCCTGAGCCACTGGGGGGCGATATAAGAAATACATAACTACTTTATATTGAAAACAAATATCACAAAATTACTTCACTACTTTATAATGAAGACTGATATTACAAAAGTACATTATTGCTGCATGATGAAGACTGATGTAACAAAAATGTATCACTGCTTTATAATGAAGACTGATGCTACAAAAATACATCACTACTTTATTTTCAATACTACTATTAACAATACATCACTGTGATGTAATGAAGACTGATATCATTAAAATACCACACTGCTTTATAATTGCAACTGATATAAAAATACAACATTGCTTTATAATTGCGACTGTTATCACAAAAGTACATTACTGGTTTCTAATGAAAACTGTTATTAAAAGTACATCACTGGTTTATAATGAAAACTGCTATTAAAAGTACAATACTGGTTTATAATGAAAGCTGCTGTTAAAAGTACATCACTGGTTTCTAATGAAAGCTGTTATTAAAAGTACATCACTGGTTTATAATGAAGGCTGCTATTAAAAGTACATCACTGGTTTATAATGAAAGCTGCTATTAAAAGTACATTACTGGTTTCTTATGAAAACTGCTATTAAAAGTACAATACTGGTTTATAATGAAAGCTGCTGTTAAAAGTACATTACTGGTTTCTAATGAAAACTGCTATTAAAAGTACATTACTGGTTTCTTATGAAAACTGCTATTAAAAGTACAATACTGGTTTATAATGAAGACTCTTGTTAAAAGTACAATACTGGTTTATAATGAAAGCTGCTGTTAAAAGTACATTACTGGTTTCTAATGAAAACTGCTATTAAAAGTACATTACTGGTTTCTTATGAAAACTGCTATTAAAAGTACATTGCTGGTTTCTAATGAAAACTGCTATTAAAAGTACATCACTGGTTTATAATGAAAGCTGTTATTAAAAGTACATTAGTGGTTTATAATGAAAGCTGCTATTAAAAGTACATTACTGGTTTCCTATGAAAACTGCTATTAAAAGTGCAATACTGGTTTATAATGAAAACTGCTATTAAAAGTACAATACTGGTTTATAATGAAAGCTGCTGTTAAAAGTACATTACTGGTTTCTAATGAAAACTGCTATTAAAAGTACATTACTGGTTTCTTATGAAAACTGCTATTAAAAGTACATTGCTGGTTTCTAATGAAAACTGCTATTAAAAGTACATCAATAGTTTATAATGAAAGCTGCTATTAAAAGTACATCACTGGTTTATAATGAAAGCTGATTTTAAAAGTACATTACTGGTTTATAATGAAGACTGGTTCCAGAAAAATACATCAATGATTTATAGTGAAGAGTGATATTACTAAAATACATCACTACTTTATAAAGAAGACTGATATTAGAAAAATACATAACTGTTTCTAATGAAGACTGCTATAAAAATCACTTCTATATAATAGACTGCTATTAAAAATACATCATTGCTTTATAAGGAGATTGATATAACAAAAGTACACAATTGTTTTAAAATAAAGACTGATATTACAAAAATACATACTGCTTTATAATAATGACTAATGTTAAAATACATCACTGTTTAATAATGAAGACTGATATTAACAAATACAGCACTAATTTATTTTGAGGACCACAATTGAAAAACGTACCTGCTATATGATGAAAAATGATATTATTAAAATGCATTCCTTGTTAATAATCAAGACGGATATCATAAAAATATATCACTACTTTATAGTAAAGAATGATGTTAGAAAAATACATCGCTTTACAGTTTACTGCTCTGTAGCACTTGATAAAAATGAGAAACGAAAGATAATATTGGTTAAGTTATAATATATTTCTACAGTTTACTAATTTGTTGCAATTGGTAAAAATGAAAAACTTACAGATAATATTACTAATGTCATAACAGATTTCTAGAGTTTACTGTTTTATAAAAAATGATAAATATGAGAAACGATAGATAACATTATACTGTTTACTGCACTGTAGAAACTGATAAAAGTGAGAACCGATAAATAATTTTATTAATGTTATAATACATTATACTGTTTACTGCACTGTAGAAACTGATAAAAGTGAGAACCGATAAATAATTTTATTAATGTTATAATACATTATACTGTTTACTGCACTGTAGAAACTGATAAAAGTGAGAACCGATAGATAATATTACTAATGTTATATATTTCTATAGTTTATTACTTTGTATGGACTGATAAAAGTTGGAAACGATATATAATATTACTAATGTTATATATTTCTATAGTTTTTTACTTTGTATGGACTGATAAAAGTTGGAAACGATATATAATATTACTAATGTTATATATTTCTATAGTTTATTGCTCTGTATGGACTGATAAAAGTTGGAAACGATATATAATATTACTAGTGTTATATATTTCTACAGATTACTGTTTCATAACAACAGGTTAAAGTGAGAGACGATAGATGACATTGTTAATTTTATAGTACATTTCTCCAGCGTTATAAGTTTAAATACACCCTAGAGTGTTTGAATGTAAATCTTTTATCCTTATCTTTATTTAGCTGTTTAGTATTTTTGTGAGACTTTGCTATTTTAATGTGTTAAATACTTTTTGAGTTAATCTCTTGTTTTAGCACAGATAGATGGCTTCCCTCTTGTCTAACACTGCTAAATAAGGGACGGCGACCACAGGTAGCCCTCTAGTAGCTTTGTGCAAAATTCAAAAAATATAGAAACAATATCTTTTTACTATTATATATCTTTAACGAATACATCATTTTCTTAACTATTAGGTATGTTTAATGAGTCCATCCATTTCTTAACTATTAGGTATGTTTAATGAGTCAATCCATTTCTTAACTATTAGGTATGTTTAATGAGTCCAGTCCATCCTTTTCTTAACTGTTAGGTATCTTTAATAAGTCCATCCTTTTCTTAACTATTAGTATCTTTAATGAGTCCATCCATTTCTTAACTATTAGGTGTCTTGAACGAGTTCATCCTTTTCTTAACTATTAGGTATCTTTAATAAGTCCATCCTTTTCTTAACTATTAGTATCTTTAATGAGTCCATCCATTTCTTAACTATTAGGTGTCTTGAACGAGTCCATCCTTTTCTTAACTATTAGGTATCTTTAATAAGTCCATCCTTTTCTTAACTATTAGTATCTTTAATGAGTCCATCCATTTCTTAACTATTAGGTGTCTTGAATGAGTCCATCCTTTTCTTAACTATTAGTATCTTTAATGAGTTCATCCTTTTCTTAACTATTAAGTATCTTTAATAAGTCCATCCTTTTCTTAACTATTAGGTGTCTTGAATGAGTCCATCCTTTTCTTAACTATTAGGTATCTCGAATTAGTCCATCCTTTTCTTAACTATTAGGTATCTTTAATGAGTCCATCCATTTCTTAATTGCCAGATTGCCCTACTTGTTTTGTTTCCATTATTATTGTGAAGTGCACAATCAACTTGTTAACATCTCTTTATTTTATATTTTCTGTTAGAAACTTACAGTTTGTTATATTCTTTGATAATAAAAACCAAAGTATCCATTCTTCTACACTGTTAAATTACAAATACTTGAACGACTTTTTTTGCGGGTTTCTTAATGCTGTGAATTATTATATCGGGTTTTCTTCCACTCCTAAACGGAACTAACCTCTCGAACTACAGGTTCTAAATCTCGAAGGCCGACAAGATACTTGTATTTCTTTGTAAGTCTAACTTCTAAAGTTTCAAGAACAGTTTTTCCTGTATATTTTTGTTGTGGAATTTCTACATTGTTCACTTTTTCACACAATCCAATGATGTTTTACTGAAATAAGAAAAGCCACTTGAATTGAAATGTCACGCAAACACTTTTGGTTAAAATTGTACAGTATTACTCAGTAATGTCCACTAAGAAGACCTAAGTCAAGCGCTTTATAGTTAAGAAAGATTACGAATGTTTGAAGCAATGTTTAAACAAGCAGCCTTCAGTTCTAAAGTATTTCAAACATCGAACACTTTAAAACTATAAAAATTAACTACGTGTTTGTTGAAACAACAACTTAAGATTCAAATTTTACAAGCCGAATATTAATTAGTTTCTGATAACTATTATGATAACTTGCTTGACAGTCTGTATACAATAACAGGACAAGTAGTATTTTATAGTATTATTGTGATGTGTGGAATGTTTTAAACTTCATACAATAACATAACGAGTAATATTTTATAATATTATTGAGTTGGATAGAACTTATAATACTGTAAAGAATAACAAAACAAATAATATTTTACAGTATTTTTGTGCTGGATAAAACTGTAAAATATAGTAGTTAATAATGGGATAAGTAATATTTTGTAGTATTATTGTGTTGGATAAGATTGTGAACTATTGTATTTCATAATAGAACGAATAATATTTTACAGTATTAATATGGTGGATAGAACTTTGAAATACTGCATACAGTAATAGAACGAGAACAATTTTATAGTGTTATTGTGTTGGTGAGAACTGTAAAATACTGTATAGAATAACAGCACATGTAACATTTCATAGAATTATTGTGTTGGTGAGAACTGTAAAATACTGAATAGAATAACAGCACATGTAACATTCATAGTGTTATTGTGTTGGTGAGAACTGTAAAATACTGTATAGAATAACAGCACATGTAACATTTAATAGTATTATTGTGTTGGTGAAAACTATAAAATACTGTATAGAATAACAGGACATGTAACATTTCATTTGTTGTTGTTTTGAATTAAGCACAAAGCTACACAATGGGCTATCTGTGCTCTGCCCACCACGGGTATCGAAACCCGGATTTTAGCGTGTAAGTCCGCAGACATACCGCTGAGCCACTTGGGGGCGTAACATTTCATAGTGTTATTGTGTTGGTGAGAACTGTAAAATACTGTATAGAATAACAGCACATGTAACACTTCATAGTGTTATTGTGTTGGTGAGAACTGTAAAATACTGTATAGAATAACAACACATGTAACATTTCATAGTGTTATTGTGTTGGATATACAGTGGAGCACCATTAAGCCGCGGACCAGTAAACCGCGAAATCGCTTAAGCCGCCGTGGCAAATCTTGTCCCAAAATTTTTGATGTATTAAATCTACTACCTGGCTTTTTAAAGTTTCTCACTTTCCTTGTCGTTGACGTGACAAATGTGAACGAGGATTACCGCGGTTCACCGCTAATTTAAGAACGTGTAAAAACACGGCTAACGAATTTAATCTTATAACTTCAAGGGGATATTTAAAAAGGATCCAGACCCTAGATCAAGGAATTATTTCAGCTTTTAAGTCCAATTACAGAAAAGAGTTAATCAAGTCCATGGTAGAAGAAGACAAGAGCGTCCCCGAGTTTCTCAAGAAGGTACGGGTTAAACAAGCGCTTTATTTATCAGAGACAGCGTGACAAGAGGTAAAGACAGAATCGATCCAGAAGTGTTGGAACAAGGCAATAGAGAAGAAGACTCAGATGATGATGATGAAGAATTCCTTGGTTTCACCCCAGCAGAAGTGAATGAAAGCTGTCCACTCAACTGTTCCCATCCAAGAAATTCTGTCAGCGTGATTCTCCATTGATGACGATGTACCAGTAGCTTCTTCAATTTTAGCAGAAGAGACCATGAGCGAAGATGATGAAGATCCTGCCCCAGTACCTCCAACAAGAACTGCAGATGAAGCCGTCAAAGGACTTGAGGCAGCCCTAGAGTACTACGAGCGTGAGGGAGACAAGCTGAAAACGCTATAACTAAAGTCCATGATTAGAAGAGGGCAACAATGAGCAAGAAGCAACCAACAATAACGTCATACTTTACCAAGAAATTAACTGTATTTGAACCATATTATCTGTATTTGTAATTTTTAAAATTAATAAATTGAATAAAATTTTTGTGATAATAATGTAAAAAGTGGATACAAATTTAATGTGGTTTCGTATATATTCGTAAGAATTTAAAATGTAATAACTCGGCACTTGTCAATTATATCTGAATAGTCTATACATTAATATTATAATGATCACGCAATGGCCCGGATGAGGCTCCTCGGCGAAGCTGTTGGCGACTTCGGCTATTCAGTCACAAAGGTTTAAGCCGCGGTTAAACAGGTTGACCTCCCAAACACTGCGGCTTAACGGCGCTCCACTGTACCTGTGAAATACTGTACAAAATAAAAGGACTAGTAATATTTCATACATGATTGTTATCGGTGGAACTGTTAAATGCTGTATTTAATAAGAGAACGAGTAATATTTCATAGTATCATTGTTGTGGAGAGAAATGTGAAAATATGTATTCAGTAACAGGACAAGTAATATTTTATGTGTTATTGTGTTGGATAGAATTGTGAAATGCAGTATTCAGTAACAGAACAAGTAATATTTTATGTGTTATTATGTTGGATATAACTGTGAGATACAGTATTCAGTAACAGGACAAGTAATATTTTATGTATTATTGTGTTGGATAGAACTGTGAAATTCTTTATACAGTAGCAGGACAAGTAATATTTTATTTTATCATTGTATTTAATACAACTGTGAAATACTGTATGCAAAAACAAAACTAGTAATATTTTACAGTATTATTGTGTTATATAAAACTGTCAAATACAGTATTCAACAATGGAATAAGTAATATTTTATAGTTTTGTTGGGTTTGATAGAATTGTAAAATTCTGTATACAACAACAAGGGAAGTGATATTTTATAGTATTATTGTGTTGGATAGAATTGTGAAATTCTATGTACAACAACAAGGGAAGTGATATTTTAAAGTATTATTGTGTTGGATAGAATTGTGAAATTCTGTATACAACAACAAGAGAAGTGATATTTTATATTATTATTGTGTTGGAGAGAATTGTGAAATTTTGTATACAACAACAAGGGAAGTGATATTTTATAGAATTATTGTGTTGAAGAGGATTGTGATATTCTGTATACAACAACAAGAGAAGTGATATTTTATAGTGTTATTGTGTTGGATAGAATTGTGAAATTTTGTATACAACAGCAAGAACTGTTGTATAGAACTGTGTAGGTTTGTGTACAATAACTGGTTAAGTAATATTAAACAACAACATTAAATATTAAAGAAGCCTTACTTGTACAATAACTCAAGCCCAAAATAAACCAATACAATGAAACACGTTTATATTAATAAATATAATCAAACATCAATCACGCCTTCTACATTAATACACTAAATTTAACAACCCTATTAAACATATCTTCAGCTATCGGTCAGTGACCTTTCTTTTTTGTGAACATGACAATGACCGAAGATGGTCGAAACGTTGTTCATTCCTCTAAATAGAATTTTCTCAATCCATACCAGCCGTTTTTTACATAAATATTTTGTAGTATCATTGTGTTGGATAGTTCTTTGCAATACAGTATTCAGTAATAGGACAAGTAATATTTTATAGTGTCATTGTGTTGGATAGAACTGTGAAATACAGTATTCAGTAATAGGACAAGTAATATTTTATAGTATTATTGTGTTGGATAAAATTGTGAAATGTAGGTATGTTATACGTAGTACGTCGGTTAAGAAGCTTGTGAAGTAATTTTTGCGCGAGCTACTTGTTTTTTGTGCTAAGTATTCTGAGAAATATTTTTTGTAGGGCATCCAGGTGGGTTCTTGAGATAATGGCTTCTTTTTTTATTTCATTGGGAATGAGCTGTTATATTGTTTACACTGGTCCAACATTATCAATGCGAGAATCCAACTTGAGATTTATTCATCGTAGAAACGATCCCATGCGAAATCATCTCAGTTTGGATCAAGGGGTGTCAAGTGAATGAGGATATAATTTACCGTATTTTCCGGTTGATAAGCCGAATCGCCGAATAAGCCGAGGCCAATTTTCAGCTCTGAAAATGAGGGTTTTTTCTTATTACCGCCCAATAAGCCGAGGTTTCGAATTTTTTTTCGATATGGTTGGAAACAAAACCGTTAATAAAGCTGGCGAGAAAACCGTTTGGGTCAAGACAACGGGCTACGAGAAACAATGTTTCACTGTAGTCTTAACGTGCTTTGCTGATGGGACAAAATTACCGCCTATGGTAATTTTCAAAAGAAAAACATTTCCTAAGAAGAAGAAATTTCCGAAAGGAGTGATCGTCCATGTACAAGAAAACGGATGGATGGATGACGAAGGATGCATCAAGTGGATTAACGAAATGGCGGACTGATGAAATCTAGATCTCTGCTCGTTTGGGATATGTTTAAGTCCCACCTGTGTGAAAACGTTAAAGCCGCGATCAAAAGATGTAATACCGATATTTCAGTTTTTCCAGATGGGCTGACATCTGTGATACAGCCCTTAGATGTGTGTTTAAATAAACCTTTTAAAGACAGGCTCCGTCAATGCTGGAATGAGTGGATGGTTTCCGGCAGTCAAAGTTTTACTGCTGCCGGAAATATGCGCGCTGCATCACTCGTAAAATCGTGGGACGATATTAGTGTTGAAACTGTAGAGAAGTCATTTAAAAAATGCAGCATCTCAAATGCAATGGATGGAACGGAAGATAATATGTTGTGGTTGGACGACGACGAGGAAGACAACATTCCACTCACTCAGCTAATAACACCAGAGAATGACCCGTATGACGACCACGTCTCTGCCGAGGATTGGAATCTATTATTTGGTGCTTCTGACGATGAAGATGATGAATTTGATGGATTTTAATAAATTTCTGAGATTAAAGTGTGTATTTTTTATGAATTTTGTTATTTCTATGAATACATGTCATTCGTAATGTATGACCTTTTTCTATTGATAAATAAAGTTTATTCAACTGAAATAACTCTGCCGTAGCTGTGAGATCAAAGGTATGATTTTGGGACCAATTTTGGTCTTCGGTATTTTTTGGTCCAAAGTTGGTGATCGGCCAATAAGCCGACCCCCAAAAATCAGGTCCAAAATTTAGGACAAGAAATTCGGCTTATTAGGCGGAAAATACGGTATATGAAAACTAATAATTTTATTTATTCTCTTGTGTTCAGTGTTTCTTTATTTATCTAATATAACTAGTGAGAGAACACAGAGTTATTTAACAGTAGATATGTTGATGTTATTGTGTGTACTCGTCTGGTAACCCTTAGGTGAAGTCAGTTTCACTTGAAAATAACCCATTCTCATCTCGATATATATATATATATATATAATTAATTCAAACTATAATAGATTTGGAAATAATATTTGCTCATTAGAGTAGTGGACTAACTGAACGATGTTTCCAATAAAAGCAAATATACCCTAGTCAGGATATTTTTATAACATTAGTAGAGAAATATTTTAATAAATTTGTCACTTTAATTATTACATGGGAAATTGTTGAACAATCGAATCCCAGACAACATGTAGAATTTGTGCAATTTAATGGCCCATTCGTGTTGTAGTTCCCAATGTCTTGAATGTAAGTCTAAGTTCTTAGAACAATAAACACACAGTTTCAACTCGACAGTTGTTTAAATATTATGTTATATATTACATATGATATAGTGTTTTAAGTATGATATTATATTTTATACATGATATGATATTTGAAATATGATATTGTATTTTATATATGATATAATATTTGAAATATGATATTATATTTTATATATGATATAGTATTGGAAATATGATATTTATTTTACATATGATATAGTAATTGAAATATGATATTATATTTTACATATGATATAGTGTTTGAAATATGATATTATATTTTACATATGATATAGGATTTGAAATATGGTATTATATTTTGCATATGATATAGTATTTGAAATATGATATTGTATTATATATTTTATATACGATATAGTGTTTGAAATATATTATAGTGTATATATAATATTTTTATATATGATATAATATTTGAAACATGATATTATATTTTACATATGATATAGTATTTGAAATATATTATAGTGTATATATAATATTTTTACACATGATATAATATTTGAAATACAATAATATATTTTATATATGATATAGCATTTGAAATATGATATTATATTTTACATATGATACAGTGTTCGAAATATGATATTATAATTTACATATGATATGGTATTTGAAATATGATATTTTATTTATATATGATATAGTATTTGAAATATGATTTATATCCTACATATGATATAGTATTTGAAATAGGATATTATGTTTTACATATGATATAGTATTTGAAATGTGATATATTTTATATTTGATATAGTATATGAAATATAATATTATATTTTATATATGATTTAGTGTTTGAAATGTGATATATTTTACATATGATAGAGTATTTGAAATATGATATTGTATTTTATATATGATATAATATTTCAAATATGTTATTATATTTTATATGTTATATAATATTTCGGTGAAGTAATTTTTATAGGAAATGTGTTTAATATAATTAAAAAGTAAAAATTAAGTAAAAAGTTAACTTTAATAAAACATTTAAAGATTTAATAAATAATGTGATACATTTAATGATATGACATGAGTACTTTTAACTGTAAGTGAAATTTAAAAAAAAATTCCACTTTTTTCATGCACTTATTATAATATGAAAATATATTTTATTTCCAGAAGACAGCGCTAAAGACATAATTTAACAAATATTATTGGGTGAAGTTGCAAACCTGTAAGTCTGGTTTTAGGTACAAGATGGGGCTACGTGTAAAAATTAACTTTGGTACAGAAATATTTTTAGAAATATTTAATAAAAACATTTGTTCATTGGCAAATGTCAGCAGAAAAATCAAAATAATGATCATTTTATGAATATGTGAAACCAAAGAAAATTTTATAGCAATGATAGCAGGCTGATATGTGTACCTGATTAAGTAAAACGCTAAAAATACTAATTATATTAAGTATACTTTCTATTTTATTATATTAAGTATACTTTCTATTTTATTATATTAAGTATACTTTCTATTTTATTATATTAAGTATATTTTTTATCTAATTATATTAAGTGTACTTTCTATCTAATTATATTAAGTGTACTTTCTATTTTATTATATTAAGTATACTTTTTATCTAATTATATTATGTGTACTTTCTATCTAATTATATTAAGTGTACTTTCTATCTAATTATATTAAGTGTACTTTCTATCTAATTATATTAAGTGTACTTTCTATCTAATTATATTATGTGTACTTTCTATCTAATTATATTAAGTGTACTTTCTCTCTAATTATATTAAGTGTACTTTCTATCTAATTATATTAAGTGTACTTTCTATCTAATTATATTATGTGTACTTTCTATCTAATTATATTAAGTATACTTTCTATCTAATTATATTAAGTGTACTTTCTATTTAATTATATTAAGTGTACTTTCTATCTAAACATATTTATGTTGTATAAAGGAACACCTATTATGTTATTAATTAGCATATTTATAAAGGAACACCTTTATACCTACACTAATTGATAACATCCAATTGTTTAGAGTAAGTTCGGTTGGTTTAGTTTTTGTTTCATGACATTTTTTTACTTGAATTTTAATCACGTTATATCTAGTTAGATTAATTCATTAGAAATGCTTATTCTTTAGTGACATTAATTCATTAGCAATGTTTATTATTGAGTTAGATTAATTATTTTGAAATGTTTTTTATTTAGTTACATTAATTCAGTTAAACTGTTGGCACAGCCAAGTGTTAATGTGATACATTTAATGATATGACATGAATACTTTTAACTGTAAGTGAAATTAAAAAAAAAAAATCCACTTAATTCATGCACTTATTATAATATGAAAATATATTTTATTTCCAGAAGATAGCGCTAAAGACATTATTATGCACTCGACTCCTAATTCGAGGGTCGCGGGTTCGGATCTCTGTCACACCAAACATACTCGTTTTTTCAGCCGTGGAAACGTTATAATATGACGGTAAATCCCACTATTCGTTGATAAATGAGTAACTCGAGAGTTAGCGGTGAGTTGTAATGACAAGCTGCCTTTTCTCTAGTCCACACTTAAAAAGGGACGGCTAGCGCAGATAGCTCTCGTGTAGCTTTACACAAAATTCAAACTTGAACTATTCGACATTTATTTAAATTAATTTAGCATTAAATGTGTAATATTTTACCGTTAAAATAGTAATATTTAACATTAAAAGTATAACACGTTGACATAGAAATGTAGTACTTTAACATTAAAAGTAGTAATATGGTAACAATAAAAGAGTAAAGTTTTACCATTAAAAGTATATAATGTTACAATTGAAGTTCTGATATGTTAACGTTATAAGTGTTGTATGTTACGATTAAAATTTTATACGTTAACGTTAAAATTGTAATATGTTACCATTAAAGTTCTAAGATGTAAAGGTTAAAAGTGTAATGTTATTACATTAAATGTAAAATATATTACCTTTAAAAGAGTACTATTTGAACATTAAAAGAGTAATATTTAATATTAAATATGTGATATTTTATCTTTAAAAGTGAAATATCTTACCACTAAAAGTGTAAAATTTTAACATTAAAAGTTGCAATATTTAACACTAAGTGTAATATGTTAACATTAACAGTGTAATGTTTTACATTAAATGTTTAATAATTTAACATTAAAAGTAGTAATATGTTAAAATTAAAGGTGTAATATTTTAAGATCAAAAGTGTAATATTTAAACATTAATATTTGCAATATATGAACATTAAAAGTGTAATATTTTAAAACTAAAAAGTAATATTTTACCATTAAAATATTAATATTTAACATTAAACTCAATTTGTTAACATAAAAGTGCAATATTTTAACATTAAAAATTGTGATATGTTAAAATTAAAAGTTGTAACATTTTAACATTAAAAGTGGAATATTTTAGCATTAAATGTCAATATATTTTAACATTAAAAATGTAATATTCTAATATTATAAGTACAATATTTTACCTTTAAAAATGTAATATTTTAATATTAAAAGTTGTAATATTTAACATTAAGTGTGTAATATGTTAACATTAAAATTGTAATAATTTAACATTGAAAGTGAAATATTTTACCATTAAAAGTGTAATAATTTAACATTAACAGTTCTAATAACATTAAAAGTGTAAAATTTTAACATTAAAAGTTGAAATATTCATTCATTACTCTGTTATTATTTGGACTGTCACACTATCTTTCTTTATTTCTACTGTTTACTGTAATTGTTACACTATTTTGTGTTATTTAACATTTGTAGTGACTTTAAACTATTCGTTTTGCACATGATACGTCATTAACTTATGTGAAATAATTTTAAATTTAAATTGTTACGTATAATGTTTAATTTTATTTTTTCGACTTGATTTCAGTGGTTGTTATGTGTAATTTTTATATTTCTCGTATTTATTTAAATAGTTGTCAGGTGTAAACAATTTTGGTTAAGGCTGTGGCTAACATGGTCGGGCATTAGGGCTCTTGACTTCCACTCTCAGGGTCATGGGCTTGATTCCCTATTCCAAAAAACTTGCGCGGCCTTTCAACATAGGTCAGTTTTACTATTCATTAATAAAAGAGTTCCATAACAGTTGAGTTGCAAGGGACGAATGGCGTAGGTGGCTTTACGCGAAATCGATGAAAAACGAAATTTCTCTTTTTTTTTTGATTTTGAAGAAAGGCGTAAGAAAGTGAACACGATGTTTATTTTGTGAAATTCAAAGTAATATCTTATGTTTTGAAAGTGAAACGCGGGACGAAACCTATATGATATATTTTTATATTTAGTTCGTTAACAGAAAGAAAACCAAAATTATATCTTTTTGTGAAATTAATGTTTCGAGTGAAAAACGTATAAGAAACTTTTACTTGCTTTTGTTTTCAGTTCATTTTATTAGAGTGAATGACAGACGGACGATCTTATTGGTTGGGATGAAGGGCACATTGACAATGTTATTGGTTTTCCTGAGTGCCAATCGTAGCTTGACGCCTACAAAATATTCAATTAATGTTAACTGTACGAGCAGAAATACCGCATATGGCCGCTAACACTTACTAATCGTTTATTCACTCTTTATTGAAATATACTTGAAAAGTTGAAATTTTGTATCAGAAAAAAGTTTATTGTATTTTTTTCTTATGGGAAGTACTGTGCGGGAAGAATGTTCAGATTGTAGTTATATAAACTTTAATGTTTTTACATATTAGAAATAATTCTCTTTATTGAAAAAAATAACTTCATTTTAAGAACTCCGTTTTTGCACTGTATTTATATATTATATAGATAAAAATATAATCAAATACACACGTACTAAAACTAATGGACTTCAAGTAAAGAGACTACTTTTATTTAAAACAATGATAAAGAAATGTTTTCCCGCATACCACAGTTGTTTCTCTAATTGTCAAAATCTTGAAAAACCAAAGTTTATGGATTTTTGTTTGTGTTGCTATTCAGTAGATGGCGCCATGTTGAAATTATTGTTTCGTGGTATTTGGTTTGGTTTGGTTTGATTTTCGCGCAAAGCTACACAAGGGCTATCTGCACTAGCCGTTCCTAATTTAGCAGTGTAAGACTAGAGGGAAGGCAGCTAGTCATCACCACTTACCGCCAACTCTTGGGATACTCCTTTAACAACCCACTTGAAGTAAAAATGTTGTCTCAAGACGGCTGGTATGAGTATTAAAACCTTAATTAAGTAAAGTAGAGAACAATGTTTTAATACCCATAAGATCATGATAATTGTTTCTGTCATGAATCATCAAAATACAGTAAAAGTTTTATTGTAATTCACTTACTGGATTATATCAGTTAATTATCACAATATCTTTTTACATCATCAGTTTATATTATTCTCATATTCTTCGATTTCTGTATCCGTTTCTTGGATCGACGGTTTCTATAATCTGTGTATTTTTTTTGGATCGTTGGCATATATTCTTTCTCTGATAACCAATATACGTTGGTTACATTCTAAATAGTTCAAGTATGCACTCTCACGTTTTATATTATCAGTATCCACTCTTATTACATCACTATATTTCCTTAATTAACCAATGTCTATTCACATGGGTAACATTTATTGTCACTTTCTTAGAACACCAGTGCCTGTTCTAACTTTCTATAGATCGTCAGTGCCTTTTCTATCCTTAATGAACCGTTAGTATCTGATCTAACTCCAAAACAGCCTGCACGACACACGATATGTTATCAACATTTTCACTTACTGCAGTATTTGGGCAAATTTTAAATGAATGACCGCTACTGGAACATTTTCTTCACATATCAAATTTGAAGACAATCCATTGAAAATAAACGATATATATGTGTATATATATATACTTCAAAGTCCCAAGTTTGATTTCTTGCATTTTCCCAAGGATGAGAGACACATAAACCGGCTCTAAGTTTGATGTGCATTTTGTTTTTCAAGTACAAATGTCTTAGCTTGTAGCTCCATCTCTTTACCGATTAGAGATCTAAAAAAGTTTTCAATTGAGGAAATAAAAAAAACTTTTGATTGATGTATTTGACCATGCTTAAACTTTCATAGATTAATTTATACTAATCTTGCCTAAAATAATTTAAATTTGTGTGTAGTCTTACAGAATTTCTGATGAGTAACAAAATCAAATCGGGCATACTTGAGCCCCACACTTGTTGTAGCTGTCGTAAAAACTATAGCTAATAACCAGGGAAATAATTGTATAATAGGTTAAGTTACTTAAACTATAGCTCATAACCAGGGAAATAATTGTATAATAGGTTAAGTTACTTAAACTATAGCTAACAACCAGGAAAATAATTGTATAATAGGTTAAGTTACTTAAACTATAGCTGATAACCAGGGAAATAATGAAATAATAGGTTAAGTTACTCAAACTATAGCTGATAACCAGGGAAATAATGGTATAATAGGCTAAGTTAGTTAAACTATAGCTGATAACCAGGGAAATAATTGTGTAATAGGTTAAGTTACTCAAACTATAGCTGATAACCAGGGAAATAATTGTATAATAGGTTAAGTTACTTAAACTATAGCTAATAACCAGGGAAATAATTGTATAATAGGTTAAGTTACTCAAACTATAGCTGATAACCAGGGAAATAATGGTATAATAGGCTAAGTTACTCAAACTATAGCTGATAACCAGAAAAATAATTGTATAATAGGTTAAGTTACTTAAACTATAACTAATAACCAGAGAAATAATGGTATAATAGGCTAAGTTATTTAAACTATAGCTGACAACCAGGGAAATAATGATATAATAGGTTAAGGTACCTAAACTATAACTAATTACCAGAGAAATAATGGTATAATAGGCTAAGTTACTTAAACTATAGCTGATAACCAGGGAAATAATGATATAATAGGTTAAGGTACCTAAACTATAACTAATTACCAGAGAAATAATGGTATAATAGGCTAAGTTACTTAAACTATAGCTGATAACCAGGGAAATAATGATATAATAGGTTAAGGTACCTAAACTATAACTAATTACCAGAGAAATAATGGTATAATAGGCTAAGTTACTTAAACTATAGCTGATAACCAGGGAAATAATGATATAATAGGTTAAGGTACCTAAACTATAACTAATTACCAGAGAAATAATGGTATAATAGGCTAAGTTACTTGAACTATAGCTGATAACCAGGAAAATAATGGTATAATAGGTTAAGTTACTTGAACTATAGCTGATAACCAGGAAAATAATGGTATAATAGGTTAAGTTACTTAAACTATAGCTAATAACCAGAAAAAGAATGGTATAATAGGCTATGTTATGTAAATGTCATTTATATGTTTTGTAAACGACAACATGTCGTGTTGTGTTTAAATTTTCATTTCTATTATTTATATTTCCATATTTATATTATTGTTTCAAAGTTTAAACCAATTAAAAATATGTTGTTAGTCATTTTAAATAACATTTAGAAATTTCTAGAATTAGGTAGATCAAATATATGAATATAAACGGAAATGTATGGCGGCCTAGTGTCTAGACGTTGAGTTTCGTGCAAGAACGGACATGCGCGGATTGCTCTGAAGTTCTGTAGAAGTTACGCGATTGTTCGAGAAGAGGCCTACTAATATATAAACAGACGGAGACGCGAGAAATGGGAAGAGTCATTAGTTTTTATTCGAAGAAAAGAATAAGAAGAGTCAGTCATTCGTTTGAGAAAGTTTAAGTGTTTGCTGTGATTTTATTCAACTTGAATTTGTGACTGAAGCTAGATCTACAGAAGCTGTGATTTTGTCTCGTCAATCTTTGCGATTCATTCGAATTACTGGTTGTGCTGAGAGTCGTCACGTACCGACTATTTAGGGGAGACTGGGAAAATTGGAAGGCGGCAAATTTTAGACGTTCATCAAGAAGCACCGTAAAAAGAACTTCGTCATTCTCCATTTAAACTTCGGTATTTCTTCGTGGGACCAAATTCACACCCTAGACCGGAATTTTGGATTTCTGATCTGAACTTTTGGACTTTCATTCTAGATCATATTATTAGATACAGGCCAGTACCATTTTGTATTGTAATTAATTTTGAAGGTTTAAACTGAATATCTGTCATTGTTGTTATGTAATTTATGTAAAATCTCTTACATATATAATAGTTTAGTGCAATAAATTAAACAAGCTGTTATCTGTGTCTTTCTGTTGCGTTTAGTCTACGAAAAACATAAAAAGAAAAACGTAACAGCTAAGGTACTTAAACTATAGCTGATAACCAGAGAAATAATAGTATAATAGGCTAAGTTACTTAAACTATAGCTGATAACCAGGGAAATAATGATATAATAGGTTAAGTTACTTAAGCTATAGCTGATAACCAGGTAAATAATGGTATAATAGGCTAAATTACTTTAATTCCTTCTGAAAGAATGTTAAGTGACCCATCAGTGATGTCGAGATAATCCACTTGTAGAGTAAAATATACATGTAAAAACGGCTTGTTAAGTGACGCAGCTGTTGTGGATTGCCTCTCATTTTTACCTTCGCATCGGAAATACGGAAACTTTATTTTACAGAAGAAAAAATTTTTCATGGATGTTTTTCGAATTTCTTTCTGTAATACATTCTTTCAATCTACAATTAGGAGTCATATGTGGTGTAAATATGTCACCTGTTCAAAATTGTTAAACAAAAACTACATGAAAAGTCACGTGAGCTATCGGTCTGATATTTCTATTTTAACATCACCTAACAGAGTCGCCAGCAGCTAGTACAGCGATAAGTCTACGGATTTACAACGCCACAATCAGGGGTTTAATTCCCTTAGGTAACCACAGCTGATAGCCCGATATGGCTTTACTAAAAGAAGAACACACAACTAACAGAAAAATTAACAGTTTTTCATTTTATTTATTAGGATGGCTGATTTAAAACACCAAAACTATAAGGTGAAAACATGCAGATACATAAATGTTGGTTAGGCCAAGCAAACTAGTTGAGAGTTTTGGAAAGGATTATATGAGTGGACCGTTATTATTAATTATTTATTTCCAAGTTATGAGCACAAATTTACTAAATTTGATGAACTTATCCTACTTGAAGAGCATTTAGCATCACTTGATATTAATGATAATAATAATGATGCTTTATACGACTGTGCCAATTTACATAGGGGTGATGACAAGAAACTGTTAATCTAAATTCTATGGCGTTACTATAAAGGAAGCTAAGCTATTAACCCTATTTTAAAGAGGAAAAACTACCACCATACATCTTAAAGAACCAATTCTGTAAAGTAAAGGTCTGTTCATAATAATAGAGTCACAATCTCAAAGCTAAAGATGTTACTGTTTTACTTTTTGTGGCTTGTCATAATATATGACAAAAAAGATATGAAGAAATAAAGATGCTGCCAAAATCTGTGACTTAAAGGATTGAAAACAAAATTTGTGGTCAAACTGTTACTTACACGATCATAAGAATTTTACGGCAAATATTAATTCATTAGTTAACAACGTCACGTTTTTTTAAGTAACTTGGTGGTTAAAATAAAATCATAAATTAAAGGTTTACTAGAAAAGAAATGTTATTTTTTTCGTTTGATAACTCTAAGATTGTCTACCCAACACAAAAGAACAAGAAGGCTACTGTTAAATGTCACTGATTGCGGACTCTACAATCTGGACTACATTATTATAAGGTAATTGTTAAATGTCACTGACTACGGACTCTATAATCTGGACTACATTATTATAAGGTAATTGTTAAATGTCACTGACTACGGACTATATAATCTAGACTACATTATTAAAAGATAATTGTTAAATATCACTGACTACGGACTCTATAATCTGGACTACATTATTATAAGGTAGTTGTTAAATGTCACAGGTTGTTAAACGTATAATTTGGTTCTGAAAGAAAAGAACTTTCAGAAGATTTATTTTTAATACATTCGTTAGATACCTTCTGAAAACCGATAAATTATTTCAGTTGTAAATAAAAAACGAATCAGCGGGTTAACTGAGAGAACTTCTTCCAGGTAGTGGTTTGCAATTAGGTGGCTTAGTTGATACATTAAATTTATTTAGATATACGCTACTGATGTACGGTTGTCTTATTTAGATATACGCTACTATATTTGTTGGTACTGATGTACGGTTTTCTTATTTAGATGTACGCTACTATATTTGTTGGTACTGATGTACGGTTTTCTTATTTAGATATGTTCCATTTACTTTTTATCTCAAATGAATGTGTGCATAAAGGTCGAAAACTTGTCAACAGAGTGGCGTATTTTAGAAAAATATTGCGGATCGAAGCTTTATCGCAATATTTCTAGGATTTTCTCGAAGCATTTAATACATCTGGTGAAATCTGTAGACAGGAATAATGGTGCAAATGAAATTGTTAAGTTTTATAATTAAAGAAGGTTCCATGAAATAAAATTTAAAATAATAACACTTTCAAACGTCTTTATAATGTTTTTATTCTCTTCCAGGGTTTTTGATCTAAAAAAATGACAAATTAAAGATTTTGTTTTGAATTAAGCACAAAGCTACACAATGGGCTATCTGTGCTCTGCCTACCACAGGTATCGAAACCCGGATTTTAGCGTGTAAGTCCGCAGACATACAGCTGAGCCACTGGGGGGCATAAATTAAAGAAAATAATTGTATGATTTCAGAGCACTAAATAATAATATTTAACAATAATATTTAAAAATAATATTAAATAATAATATTTATTAATAATATTTAAAAATGATATTTAAGAATAATACTTAACAATAATATTTGATAATAATATTTGATAATAATATTTGACAATAATATTTGATAATAGTATTTAATGATGATTTTCAAATTTAAGTTAGATAATTGAAAAGTGTTCTTCGATTAACTTCCATGTTCTTGTCACCGATTTCGAAAAATACAATCTTCAACATCTTATTGCTTAAAACCGTTCTTCGTATGTATCACCCGTGACAAGTAGCTCTGATTTAAAAACTGTTCTTTGTAAGTATCATCCGTGATCCATCAAATCCAAAAGAATTTTGGAAAAAAAATTCAAGAGTATTGCTTCAGACGAAAACACAAATCACATGCTACAACATATCACACACAACAATAAAATCGCAAGGACGGACGTAGAGAAAGCCGACCTATTAGCTGACGACTACGAATCCTCATTTAGCGACCTAAATTCGGTAGATCTTGACACACAACACCAACATCATGTTGACAAGTTCGTAAATACAAACCAAGCTTCATTCTCACAACGATTCTCTGGCGAGACACTAGAAGCATACTCAAGTTCAATCAATAGAAAAATAACCGTAACCGAACTAAAAATTAATATCAAAAACTTGAAGAATACTTCCCCCGGACATGACCAAATACCAAATATTATTCTGAAAAAAAGCTCCACTCTCCTATTACAACACCTCACAAACATCATCAACATTCCACTAGCGACTGGATATTACCCTGACACTCGGAAAAAAGCCACCATAATCACAATCCCAAAGAAACAAACCAACAGAACCAATCCAGATAATTTCCGCCCCATCAGTCTGTTAAGCTGCCTTGGCAAACTGATGGAGAGAATTATCTCCAACCGTCTCCTCTATATTTGAGAATCAAATAACATCCTTCCAGAATCTCAAAATGCCTCCAGGAAAAATAGGCAAACAACAGATCACCTCACGCCACTCACAGAATCAATCTATAAAGCTTTCAGCAACAATCAAGTAACCATCGGGGTATTCCTAGATGTCAAAAAAGCATTCGACAGCGTATAGCACAAAGCCATTAAATACAAACTAAAACACCTGCAAATAAATTCCACGATAGTTAAATGGATTTCAAATTTCTTAACAGATAGAACAGCACAAGTAAAAGTCAATAAAACTATATCCAAATTATTTAATATAACCACAGGAGTGCCCCAAGGATCAGTCCACTCTCCACTTCTACACATAATTTTCGTCAGTGACATACCTTTTCCAAATCTAACATACATGCATAATTCACAATACCCAGACGACATCGCTATCTGGAGCACCTCCAGAAACCCAGTGATGGCCATGTCTCGTGTACAAGAATCACTAAACAACATCTCAACATGGAGTAACAAGTGGAGAGTTGTGTTAAATCCAACCAAAACACAAGCAATCACCTTCCACAGGAAATTAAAAAAGCAAAGAAAAAATCTAGAAAAAATAAAATTATTACTCGGAAATACAACCATTAACATGAGCAAAAACATCACATTCCTTGGCGTCACTTTCGACACAAAACTAACATGGAAAAAACATGGAAACAATATACACTCATCAATTAGAAAAAGGATTTCACGCCTAATAACTCTAACCAGTAGACAATCGAAATGTTCACCAAACACCATTATACAAATATACAAGGCTTACATTCGTCCACTAATAGAGTATGGATGTCAAGTAACATACAATGTCAAACAACACACTCCAGAAAATCCAAGTTCAACAGAACAGAGTACTAAGATCTGCATTCAGTCTACCGTCATTCACGCCAGTAAATTATATACATCAAATTAGCAATTTACCAACACTAAGAGATAGACTAACGGAAATATCACACAAATATTATCTAAAAGCAGAAAACAGAAACAAATTAACGGCATCTCTATACAAATTATCAAGTGCACCAACAAAATACATTTCACCGAACAATATATTTAAAGAATCATAAATTACACAAGAAAGTATCTAAAGAAATTAATTCATGTCAATAATATGTATTCCATTTTTTTCAGATATCTGGCACAGAACAGGCAAAACTTTCGGCGCCTGTCCTGTAAAAGTGGGTTTTCTCGGGGCACTCCCGTTTCCCCCACAGAAAAAACTTAGGCATTGGATTTTTAGATTCCAGCCCAAACAACTTTATTGCCAGAGCCTGAGTCGGGTCGTTTAAATTAAATTCATGTTCATATTTGCTTGACTTCTGCCTTTCGGGACGGGACCTGGCCATTCTCTCCGGTGATGACTTTGCCTACGTCCAAGATAACATTTAGGGTAACATCCTCCACCCAAAAAAGAGTAAAAAATTATTTAATAAATGAAAAAATAAATAAAACTAAACCTAATAAAAATTCACGAAAGGGGGCAAAGATGAACCACAACGTTCCTGAACACCCCATTTGAAAAGAGAATTCTTACGAATTCTCTCTCATTAGACTAAACCCCTGCCACATTTGTTTGCGTTTCCGTAATCACCCTTGACAAGTAGCTTTCATTTGAAAACCATTCTTTGTATGTACCACCCGTGACAAGTAGATCTGATTTGAAAACCGTTCATCGTATGTATCACCCGTGAAAAGTAACTCTGATTTGAAAACCGTTCTTCGTATGTATCACCTGTGACAAGTATCTCTGATTTTAAAACTGTTCTTCGTATGCATCACTGTGACAAGAAGATCTGACTTGAAAACCGTTCATAGTATGCATCACTGTGACAAGTAAATCTGATTTGAAAACCGTTTTTTGTAAGTGTCATCCGTGACAAGTAGCTTTGATTTGAAAACCGTTCTTCGTAAGCATCATCCGTGACAACTAGTTCTGATTTGAAAACCGTTCTTAGTATCTATGACCCGAGAAATCAGCTTTGATTTGAAACCCGTTCTTTGTATATATCATCTGTGACAAGTAGCTCTGATATGAAAACCGTTCTTCGCATGTATCACCCATGACAACTAGCTCTGATTTGAAAACCGTTCTTTGTATACATCACTGTGACAAGTAGCTCTGATTTTAAAACCGTTCTTCGTATGTATCACTGTGACAAGCAGCTCTGATTTGAAAACCGTTCATCGTATGAATAACCCGTGAAAAGTAACTCTGATTTGAAAACCGTTCTTCGTATGCATCACTGTGACAAGAAGATCTGACTTGAAAACCGTTTTTTGTAAGTGTCATCCGTGACAAGTAGCTTTGATTTGAAAACCGTTCTTCGTAACTATCATCGTAAGCATTTTAAAACCGTTCATGTTATGTATCACCCGCGAAAAGTAGTTCTTATTTTAAAACCGTTCTTTGTATATATCACTCGTGACAAGTATCTCTGATTTGAAAACCGTTCTTTGATGTGTCACACGTGAAAAGTAGCTTTGATTTAAAAACAGTTCATCGAATGTATCACCCGCTACAAGTAGCTCTGATTTTAAAACCGTTGTTCGTATGTATCATTCGTGACAATTATTTTTGATTTTAAAACCGTTCTTCGTATGAATCACCCTTGACAAGTAGCTCTGATTTCAAAAACTGTTCTTCGTATGAATCACCTGTGACAAGTAGCTCTGATGTGAAAACCGTTCTTTTTAAAGGTCATTCGTGACAAGTAGCTCTGATTTTAAATTTTTTCTTGCTATGTATCACCCGCGATAAATAGCTCTGATTTGAAAAACGTTCTTCCTATGTTTCACCCGTGAAAAGTAGCTCTGATTTGAAAACCGTTCTTCGTATGTATCACCTGTGACAATAAGCTCTGATTTTAAAACCGTTCTTCGTATGTATCACCCGTGACAAGTAGCTCTGATTTGAAACCGTTCTTTGTTAGTATGATTCGTGACAAGGAGCTCTGATTTGAAAACCGTTTTTTGATGTATCACCTGTGACAAGTAGCTCTTATTTGAAAACCGTTCTTCGTATGTATCACTCGTGAGAAGTAGCTCTTATTTTAAAACTGTTCTTTGAAAGTATCACTGTGACAAGTAGCTCTGATTTGGAAATCGTTCTCTTTAAGTGTCATTCGTAACAAATAGCTCTTATTTTAAAATTTTTCTTGTTATGTATCACCCGCTACAAATAGCTCTGATTTTAAAACCGTTCTTCGCATGTATGAATCTGACAAGTAGCTCTTATTTGAAAACCGTTCTTCGTATGTATCACCCGGAACAAGAAGCTCTGATTTAAAAACCGTTCTTCGTATGTATCATCCGTGAGAAGTAGCTCTGATTTGAAAACTATTCTTCGTATATTTCATTCGTGACGATTATCTCTGATTTTAAAAGCGTTCTTTGTTTGTATGATTCGTGACAAGTAACTCTGATTTTAAAACAGTTCATCGAATGTGTCACCCGTAACAAGTAGATTTGATTTTAAAAACGTTCTTCGTATGTATCACCTGTAACAAGTAGCTCTGATTTGAAAACCGTTTTTCACATGTATGAATCTGACAGGTAGCTCTTATTTGAAAACCGTTCTTCGTATGTATTACCTGTGACAATTAGCTCTTATTTGAAAACCGTTCTTTGTTTGTATGATTCGTGACAAGTAGCTCTGATTTGAAAATCGTTCTCTTTAAGTGTCATTCGTAACAAATAGCTCTTATTTTAAAATTTTTCTTGTTATGTATCACCCGCTACAAATAGCTCTGATTTTAAAACCGTTCTTCGCATGTATGAATCTGACAAGTAGCTCTTATTTGATAACCGTTCTTCGTATGTATCACCCGGAACAAGAAGCTCTGATTTAAAAACCGTTCTTCGTATGTATCATCCGTGAGAAGTAGCTCTGATTTGAAAACTATTCTTCGTATATTTCATTCGTGACGATTATCTCTGATTTTAAAAGCGTTCTTTGTTTGTATGATTCGTGACAAGTAACTCTGATTTTAAAACAGTTCATCGAATGTGTCACCCGTAACAAGTAGATTTGATTTTAAAAACGCTCTTCGTATGGATCACCTGTAACAAGTAGCTCTGATTTGAAAACCGTTTTTCACATGTATGAATCTGACAGGTAGCTCTTATTTGAAAACCGTTTTTTGTTTGTATGATTCGTGACAAGTAGCTTTGATTTGAAAACCGTTCTTTATATGTATCACCCGTGAGAAGTAGCTCTTATTTTAAAACTGTTCTTTGTAAGTATCATCCGTGACAAGTCGCTTTTATTTGAAATCCGTTCTTAGTATGTGTGACCCGTGATAAAAAGCTTTGATTTGAAACCCGTTCATTGTATGTATTCCCGTGACAAGTAGCTCTTATTTTGAAACCCTTCTTTGTTTGTATCACTGTGAGAAGTTGTTCTGATTTGAAAACCGTTCTTCGTATGTTTCATTCGTAACAAGTAGCTCTGATTTCAAAAACTATTCTTCGTATGTATCACTCGTGACAAGTAGTTCTTATTTGAAAACCGTTCTTCGTATGTATTACCTGTGACAATTAGCTCTGATTTGAAAAAACGTTCTTCGTATGTTTCACCCGTGACAATTAGCTCTGATTTGAAAACCATTCTTCGTATGTATCATCCGTGATAAGTAGCTCTGATTTGAAAACAGTTTTTCGCATGTATCACTGTGACAAGTAGCTCTGATTTGAAAACCGTTCTTCGTATGTGTCACCTGTGACGATAAGCTCTGATCTGAAAACCGTTCTTCGTATGTATCACCCGTGACAAGTAGCTCTGATTTGAGAACCTTTTTTTGTATGTCTCACCCGTGAAAAGTAGCTCTGATGTAAAAACCGTTCTTTGTTAGTATCATCCCTGACAAAGAGCTCTGATTTGAAAACCTTTCTTCGTATGAGTCACCTGTGACAAGTAGCTATGATTGAAAACCGTTGTTTGTATATATTACTGTGAGAAATACCTCTGATTTGAAAACCGTTTTTTGTAAGTGTCACCCGTGACACGTAGCTCTGATTTGAAAACTGCTAATTGTATGTATTACCTGTGACAAGTACCTCTGATTTGAAAACCTCTTTTTGTATGTATCATTGTGACAACAGCTTGGATTTTAAAACCGTTCATCGTATTTTTCACCCACGACAAGTAGCTCTGATTTAAAACCGTTGTTTTTAAGTTTCATTGGTGACAAGTAACTCTTATTTTAAAATTTTTCTTCTTATGTATCACCCGCTACAAATAGCTCTGATTTTAAAACCGTTCTTCGCATGTATGAATCTGACAAGTAGCTCTTATTTGAAAACCGTTCTTTGTTTTTATGACCCGTGACAACTAGGTCTGATTTGAAATGCGTTTTTTGTAAGTGTCACCCGTGAGAATTAGCTCTGATTTGAAAATCGTTTTTCGTATTTATCACCCGTGAGAAGTAGCTCTGATTTTTAAACCGTTCTTCGCATGTATCAATGTGACAAGTAGCTCTGATTTGAAATCCGTTCTTAGTATGTATGACCCGTGATAAAAAGCTTTTATTTGAAACCCATTCTTTGTATGTGTCACCCGTGACATAGTAGCTCTGATTTTAAAACAGTTCATGGAATGTGTCACCCGTAACAAGTAGCTTTGATTTTAAAAACGTTCTTCGTATGTATCACTGTGACAAGTAGCTCTGATTTTAAAACAGTTCATGGAATGTGTCACCCGTAACAAGTAGCTTTGATTTTAAAAACGTTCTTCGTATGTATCACTGTGACAAGTAGCTCTGATTTGAAAACCGTTTTTCGTATGGATCACCTGTGACAAGTAGCTCTGATTTGAAAACCGTTTTTCACATGTATGAATCTGATAAGTAGCTGTTTTTTGAAAACCGTTCTTCGTATGTATCATCTGTGACAATTAGATCTGATTTAAAAACCGTTCTTTGTATGTATCACCCGGAACAAGTAGCTCTGATTTGAAAACTATTCTTCGTATATTTCTTTCGTGACAAGTATCACTGATTTTAAAATCGTTCTTTGTTTGTATGATTCGTGACAAGTAGCTCTGATATTAAAACCGTTCTTCGTATATATCACCCGTGACAAGTGGCTCTAATTTTTTTCAACGTTAAATCGAGTTAAGATATTCCTCGTCTCATTATTGACTTCGGTTTCAAATAATGTAGTGCAATCAAAGTTCAATTATAAATAATGTAGTGCAATCAAAGTTCAATTATAAATAATGTAGTGCAATCAAAGTTCAATTATAAATAATGTAGTGCAATCAAAGTTCAATTATAAATAATGTAGTGCAATCAAAGTTCAATTATAAATAATGTAGTGCAATCAAAGTTCAATTATAAATAATACAGTGGAATCAAAGTTCAATTATAAATAATGCAGTGTAATCAAAGTTCAATTATAAATAATGCAGTGGAATCAAAGTTCAATTATAAATAATGCAGTGTAATCAAAGTTCAATTATAAATAATACAGTGCAATCAAAGTTCAATTATAAATAATACAGTGCAATCAAAGTTCAATTATAAATAATGCAGTGTAATCAAAGTTCAATTATAAATAATACAGTGCAATCAAAGTTCAATTATAAATAATGCAGTGTAATCAAAGTTCAATTATAAATAATGCAGTGGAATCAAAGTTCAATTATAAATAATGCAGTGTAATCAAAGTTCAATTATAAATAATGTAGTGTAATCAAAGTTCAATTATAAATAATGCAGTGGAATCAAAGTTCAATTATAAATAATGTAGTGCAATCAAAGTTCAATTATAAATAATGTAGTGCAATCAAAGTTCAATTATAAATAATACAGTGCAATCAAAGTTCAATTGTAAATAATGCAGTGTAATCAAAGTTCAATTATAAATAATGCAGTGGAATCAAAGTTCAATTATAAATAATATAGTGTAATCCAACGTTTGTTATAAACACTATTTGGTAATCAAACTTCTATTACAAATAATATAGCGTAATGAAACGTTTCTTGTAAGCAGTATAAAATAACCAACCTTTTGTTATAAACAGTGTATTTTAATGAAATTTCGGTTACAAGCAGTACAGCGTGTTCAGATTTTCATTATAAGCAACTTATTTTTATGAACAATATTTTGAAATTAACAGAAAATTTCAGATGCCCAATCAACAGATGGTGGAACTGATGTAACACAACACATTACGTGATATATTTTGTGAGTTAATAAAAATGAAGAAATTCAAATACAGTAAAAATGAATTATTGGAGCTGATTAATTCATTTATATTTCAGTTTCATTCTTTTTTAATCCTTTCTGACGTCATAGTTCTCTTGTCCAGTGTTATGCAGAGACTGGTAGCATACATGTCAGACTTGATGTGGCTATAAATTGAGTTTCACTGCGGTCCTGATTGACCTCTGTACAAAAAAAAAGATATTTTTTCATTCGATTGATCCAAGCCTTGCGAGGATTTCGCCAGCCGATACAAGTGGACCTCTCACCCGAGTTGAATGGATATTTGTGCGAGTTCGGCCCCCTCACGGATCAGATGATCCATTAGGTACTACTATAATAGCACGTGGAGAGACGCCCCTCGTGCTGCACGCAAAAGTGGTCCGTCACAATGATGGATTTAATCCGCAATCAGTTTCTTGCTTGTCAGTAAATATCTTATCTCACCGCAAACTTCGCCATTCATTAATAAATCTCCAACATAATGTAGGTAATAGAGGATAAAATGGGGTTTTCCTCACGCTGACGCCAAAACCTCCATTATGAATTTTATGTCAAGTACGTCCCTATTACTTCGCTCTAACAGCAGATATGTCATTATTTTCCGTTCTTCAGAAAACCTTTGTACCAAGCACACTTTCACAAGAGACGCCACTGTTGTTTAAGTTATAAAGCATTAGATATGCCTCTTGATGTGTTCCGGGGCAATAACACAGATGCCTATGATAACATCAGATAAACTGGCGGGAAAGTTTCATTCGGGAAACAGGTGGTCTTCGGACCAAACTTCTGAAATGTAAAAGAAGTGAGGCACATCCCGCTAACCTTTGGAAATTGAGTTCGTCATCAATTTGAATTCCCATGCATGCATTAAGAAAGCTTAGCAACCATTTCATTGGATATTTTTTATCGGAAATGTTCACAGATTAATCGGTTTGGATCGAAAAGGCTATTTAAATAAAGAGCGATGTATAAAACCGCAAAGAAAAAAAAACTAAATAATAGTTTGAAGGTGTAAAGATAAGAGAACACAACACTGGAGAAACTGTGTCAGGTATTGCAAATAGATCTGATCTGACAGAAAACATCCCAGGCACGTAATCGGTGAATTTTCAGTAAAGAAAGTGCTCACAATAGAGACATCTGTGCACTTTCACTTCAACAGGACTGTTTGTATCGATGTAGAGAACCATTCATACTTGTACGAATGAAACGAAGAATGTAATAAAAAGTTATTTACTTTTTTATTTATCGAAACCTGAAGAGAAGTTATACTCGGTTAGCCCTAACGTCGAAGTTTTCTTTAATCAAACGTGGTATAGCCAAAACTCTAAAATATTGTTTCTCGTTTGAGAGGTTTTCTGGTAGGTGTATTGAAAGAATAGAAGTAAAACATACCGACTTGTTGTAAATCCCAGAGACCGGAGGTATATTTATTCTTATTTAAACATTAAATAGATGATATTTTAACATCAATAAGTCCGTAACTTTTACAGAACTGCATGAAAGAAAAACGTGTTTTCATCAAATTAAAAGCTTTTTAATAACAAAACATTTTTCCTACTTACAGAAAATGGATTATTATAAATAAAATAATTTATAAAATCATATTAATATTTTCATATCATTCTAATTATTTTGAGCAGAGAAACGAAAAACAAATATAACTAGCGTGAAAAATCAGAATGCATGTCTCGTAAAGACATTTGTATATAATAATTATTGATTGATTTGTAAATACCTGAGCGACTTATGTTCGAAACTCAGAAAATCATGGAACTGGTAATTTCTAGAATTGTAAAAAGCTGTCTTAACATCTTATATTTAAATCTCACGAAATGTTTGTAATGTAAAGAGAAAAATACATAGAAAGAGAACCAAACACTATACATATCCAATCAATATATTTATTACTGATATGATAATATCTGTTTTATCAAGAAACCAGGTATTACCACAATATCTGTTTCATCCAGAAACCAGGTTTTACCACAATATCTGTTTCATCCAGAAACCAGGTTTTACCACAATATCTGTTTTATTAGGTAAACACGTTTTACCACAATATCTGTTTTATCAGATAAACAGGTTTTACCACAGTATCTGTTTAATCAGATAAACAGGTTTTACCACAATGGCATCTGTTTTATCAGATAAACAGGTTTTACCACAATGACATCTGTTTTATTACGTAAACAGGTTTTACAACAATGACATCTCTTTATTAGGTAAACAGGTTTTACTACAATGATATCTCTTTATAAGGTAAACAGGTTTTACTACAATGATATCTCTTTATTAGGTAAACAGGTTTTACTACAATGATATCTCTTTATTACGTAAACAGGTTTTACCACAATGATATCTCTTTATTACGTAAACAGGTTTTACTACAATGATATCTCTTTATTACGTAAACAGGTTTTACCACAATGACACCTGTTTTATTACGTAAACAGGTTTTACTACAATGATATCTCTTTATTACGTAAACAGGTTTTACCACAATGACACCTGTTTTATTACGTAAACAGGTTTTACTACAATGATATCTCTTTATTACGTAAACAGGTTTTACCACAATGACATCTGTTTTATTACGTAAACAGGTTTTACTACAATGATATCTCTTTATTAGGTAAACAGGTTTTACTACAATGATATCTCTTTATTAGGTAAACAGGTTTTACCACAATGACATCTGTTTTATTACGTAAACACATTTTACTACAATGATATCTCTTTATTAGGTAAACAGGTTTTACTACAATAATATCTCTTTATTAGGTAAACAGGTTTTACTAAATATCATTTTTAGCTAATGAACAACGTTTATCACAGAGATCGTACTAGTGATACCCAGTGTGAAAGTTTTATTACGGTACTAATACCTGTCTTATCCACTGAACAAGGTTTACTATAAAGCGGATGTCAATAGTATTTAGTGAATAAGGTTTATTGAAATATGCTGTCTTATGAGTAAATTTCATTATAACTTTTATTACGGTACTAATACCATGATGTTCGTGTTGTATTAACAACAATAAAACTTATCTTACCATATAGTATGTAGAGAAGTTAATGTATGTATTGTATTCACTACAATAACACTTATCTTACCACATAATTACGAAGAAAAATTAACATAGATATTAAATAAAAACACAATAACCCTTATAGAATCATGAAGAAAACTTTATGTGCGTATTGTATTAACAAGAAAAATCATCTTACTATATACGTATTTAGAAAAGTTAATGTTGGTATTGTATTAACAACAATGAGAGATATCATTTTAAAAGTATTTAGAAAAGTTACATAATTTATAAACAAAAACAAGAATTTTCTTACCATAGAATTAAGAAGTGTTGACATTTTATCACAATATTAAGACTTACCTTAACGTAGAAGTATGAATAAAAAAGTTAATGTTCTTATTGAATTCACAACAATAAGACTTATCTTACAATAGAAGTATGAAAAAAGTTAATGTACGTATTGTATTAACAACAATAAAACTTATCTTACCATAGAAGTACGTAGAAAAGTTAATGTTCATATTTTATTAAGACGGATAAGACTTATCTTACAATAGATAAGTTAATGTTCTTATTGTATTAACAACAATAAGAGTTATCGTACAATACAAGTATAAAGGAAAATTAATGTACGTATTGTATTCACAACAATAATGCTTATCTTACCACAGAAGTATGTAGAAAAGTTAATATACGTATTGTATTAACAACAATAAGACTTCTCTTAATACAGAAGTATGTAGACAAGTTAATGTACTTATTATATTAAGAACAATAAGCGTTCTCTTACCCTAGAAGTATGAAGAAAATTTATGTTACATATTATATTAACAACAATAAGACTTGTTTTAATAAAAAAAATTGAAGAAAAGTTAACATTCGTATTGTATTTAGAACAACAAAATTTATCTTACCATAGAAGAATAAAGAAACATTAATATACGTATTGTATTAACAACAATGAGACTTATCTTACTATAGAAGTATGTAAAAAAGTTAATGTTTGTATTGCATTCACATCAATAAGACTTATCTGACCATAAAGATATGTACAAAAGTTAATATACGTATTGTATTAACAACAATGAGACTTATCTTACTATAGAAGTATGTAAAAAAGTTAATGTTTGTATTGCATTCACATCAATAAGACTTATCTGACCATAAAGATATGTACAAAAGTTAATGTACATATTGTATTAACAACAATGAGACTTATCTTTCTATAGAAGTATGTAAAAAAGTTAATGTTTGTATTGCATTCACATCAATAAGACTTATCTGACCATAAAGATATGTACAAAAGTTAATATACGTATTGTATTAACAACAATGAGACTTATCTTACTATAGAAGTATGTAAAAAAGTTAATGTTTGTATTGCATTCACATCAATAAGACTTATCTGACCATAAAGATATGTACAAAAGTTAATGTACATATTGTATTAACAACAATGAGACTTATCTTACTATAGAAGTATGTAAAAAAGTTAATGTTTGTATTGCATTCACATCAATAAGACTTATCTGACCATAAAGATATGTACAAGAGTTAATATACGTATTGTATTAACAACAATGAGACTTATCTTACTATAGAAGTATGTAAAAAAGTTAATGTTTGTATTGCATTCACATCAATAAGACTTATCTGACCATAAAGATATGTACAAAAGTTAATATACGTATTGTATTAACGACAATGAGACTTATCTTACTATAGAAGTATGTAAAAAAGTTAATGTTTGTATTGCATTCACATCAATAAGACTTATCTGACCATAAAGATATGTACAAAAGTTAATGTACATATTGTATTAACAACAATGAGACTTATCTTACTATAGAAGTATGTAAAAAAGTTAATGTTTGTATTGCATTCACATCAATAAGACTTATCTGACCATAAAGATATGTACAAAAGTTAATATACGTATTGTATTAACAACAATGAGACTTATCTTACTATAGAAGTATTAAGAAAAGTTAATGTACCTATTGTATTTACAACAATAAAAGTTATATTAGAATAGAAGTAAATATAAAAGTTAATGTACATATTGTATTTACAACAATAAAAGTTATATTAGAATAGAAGTAAATATAAAAGTTAATGTACATATTGTATTTACAACAATAAAAGTTATATTAGAATAGAAGTAAATATAAAAGTTTATGTACATATTGTATTTACAACAATAAAAGTTATATTAGAATAGAAGTAAATATAAAAGTTAATGTACATATTGTATTTACAACAATAAAAGTTATATTAGAATAGAAGTAAATATAAAAGTTAATATACGTATTGTATTTACAACAATAAAATTTATATTACAATAGTAATAGAAGTTAATGTAAATATTGTGATGACAACAATAAGATTTACTTTCCACAGAAGTTAATATATCTATTGTATTTACAAAAAATAAAAGTTATCTTACAATAGAAGTAGATACAAAAGTTTATATACGTATTGCATTCACAACAACAAGAGTTATATTACCAAAGATTTATATAAAAATGTTAATGATCTGTTGTATTAACAACAATAAGACTTATATTACTATAAAATGTGAAGAAAAGTTAATGTATGTCCTGTTTTAACAAGAATAAGACTTACGTTACCCTAGAAGTAAGTTAAGAAGTTAATGTGAGTATTGTATTGATAACAGTTATTTTACCATTGCCTTATCTTAATATGTTAATTAGTTGTCATTAATTCATTAAAATGAATAATTGGGTTCTACGTATTCCTGTAGCGTCTTGCTCTGTTACTTTACATTGGCGATAAATCATATTATGTCTACGACGAACAACAATTCAGATAACTATTAATATTGCAGTTTCAATAGATGTCTTTTCAAATTTAAGTTTTCTAATGTTATAACTGGTTTACTGGAGAGCATTAAATTATGCTTTAGGAAAGAGATTATATTTTTTTAAGCAGAGTGAAATTAATTCGTTTTGTAAGTGTTAACTGAGATGTAGTTTGCTTTTTGATGAATCTCGTCATTAGATGAGCAGATTAAATGTTTATATAAATGTCTGTATATTTAACGTGAATGCAAAACTAGGACAGCTGATACCAAAGGCTTTGCTTCTGGTGTTACTAAACAAGTTTTCTCTGTGACAATACAAATTGAACAGAATTTACATTGAAGGCGGATAGAATGAGAAAACTTCGTGAGAGTGTAACAGCAGCGTTCCAACGTCACTTGGTACACTTCTAGAGACAAAGCACTCGTCTAGTGTGGCTCTGGTACAGATGTTTATTGTTCAATTAGAGAACTTGCCTCGCCCCATCGAAAACAGCCCTAAAGTAGTTATACACTTTCAAACTGTTTTGCGCCTATCTCATTTGCAGAGGGAATTGGGCTCAAGTTTGACCACACTCTTGCTGGTGGGAGGGGATAACCCATCGAGTGGCAACACGGGCTCTTGCTAGTTTAGTAGGTAATAGATGCTGGCAGTCTCGCGCAGCGCGTGCTGAAATGTACCGGTGATGAACGATCATTGATCGCCGTCCGCGAATCCAGGTGGTCGTTTCTCACGGTAACCTCCTCCTATTCTGTAGCCTAATTACTTTCTCTCTGCATTGGACTGCAGTAATGCATCAGCACTGGACCTAGTCCGTCCCGTTAAAGGTGTAAACTTCGAGCCCTTAACAGCCATCCAGACAATAGGTTTGCTTTGAACACGCTGCTCCTAAAGGCCCAGCCACGAGATATCATTTAGGATCTTTCTCTGATATTGTCGTTCTTCCTGGCAGACGATTCACACGGAGAGTATTGTTACCAGAAGGCGAAATGTTGTTTTCAGTAAAATCTTGCTGTGCACACAATACCCGTCACATTAATCCAAACGTCAAGCTAATAGAGGTGACCAACAACGTTTTTCATAAGATCCGTGGAATTGCTTCTTCCTTCTATTGGCAATAACCATTTTTTACACGGTAGTAACAGTAATTGGTTTTTTTTTCCTTTCCAGCTTTAATCTAGAAAACCATCGAAAACAAAGTTAATATGGCCATTACTGTTGAGAAGGATAGAATTGGCTGTTTCAATTGTCTCAATTTTTCCGTTTTACTTGTATCTTTCCGATTTTGTATTTAATATATAGTTGATGTGTGAGGGTTCTTATCGCATCACTTTAGATAAGCAATTTCTTCGATCTACACGCAGCTCAAATATTACTTCAATAAAACTTTCGCTTGTAATAAGAAAAAAGTATTTAACGCAATCAAAATGACGTAACTTGCCTCGTGTGTTCTTGATATGTGTTATGATTCTTACATTAAAAGAAGCTTTTGAAAAAACAAAACAAACTAGTTCTTGAAAAACCCTGCACTAATGGTAATGTAACATTCGACTTCCCAAAATATTAAATTCCTCAAATTAATACGATATATTCTAAACGTGAGAAGCGTGAAAACAATATAATTCCAATGTAAAACAGATATAAACAGAATCTATGAAACTCTTGAGTAAAAGAGATATGAACAGGAACAATGTAACTTCTGTGTACAAGAGATGTAAACAGGAACAATGTAACTAGTATGTAAATCAGAAACAATGTAACCGCTGCACGAAACAGATGTGAAAAGAAACAATGTCACTTCTGGGTAAAACTGACATAAGGAGGTACCAGGTAATTCCTGGGTAAAACAGATGTAAACAGAAACAATGTAATTAGTATGTAAACCAGAAACAATGTTACCCCTGCACAAAAAAGATGTAAAACAGAAGTAAACAAAAAAGTAACCTCTGCGTAAAACAGGTCTAAACAGGAACAATTTAACTCCTGTGTAAAATAGAGGTAAATAAAAAATTAACTCTGGTGTTAAACAGATGAAAAGAGAAACAATGTAACTTCTGTGTAAAATTGATATAAACATCAAGAAGGTAATTGCCGTGTAAAATAGATGTAAACAGCAACAGTGTAAAACAGATACAAAAAGGAAAAATGTAACTCCTATGTAAAACAGATATAATAAGGAACAATGGAACTTCTAGGTAAAACAGATGTAAACAGGAATAACGTAAGTCCTGGGTAAAGCAGGTATTAACAGGAACAATGTAACTTTTGTAAAACAGATACAAACAAAAACAAGGAAACTTTTGTAAAATAGATCTAAACAGAAACAATGTAACTTCTGTTTTAAACAGATGTAAAAGAAACAATGTAACTTCTAAATAAAACTGACATAAAGAGGTACAAGGTAATTTCTGTGTAAAACAGATGTAAACCGGAACATTATAACTCCTGGGTAAAAGAGATGTAAACAAGAACAATGTAACTAGTATGTAAACAGAAACAACGTAACTCCTTTGCAAAATAGATCTGAAAAGAAACAATATAACTGCTCTGTAAAACAAATATAAAGAGAAACAGTGTAGCTCTTGTGTAAAGGTGATATAAAAAGGAATAATGTAACTCCTGTCTAAAACAGATGTAAACAGAAACAATGTACCTCATTTCTAAAAAAGATGTAAACAAAAGCAATGTAACTTGTATAAAACATGTAAATAGGAACAATCTAACTCATGTGCAATACATGTACAAACAGAAACAAAGTAACTCGTGTATAAAACAAAGGTAAACACGAACAAGTTAACTCATGTGACAACAGATTTAATCAGAAACTTGATATAAACAGGTATCACCTGTGTAAACCAAATGTAAAAAGGGACAATGTATTTTGTGTGAAACAGATATAAACAGGAGTAATGTAACTCCTGTGTAAAACTGGAATACGAAGGAATAATGAAAGTTCTGGGTAAACAAAAAAAGATGTAAACAAAAAAATGTAACTTTTGTGTAAAACAGATGTAAACAAAACCAATATAACACCTGTGTAAAAAAGAGGTATAAACAGGAACCATGTAACTTATCTAAAACATATATAAATAGAAAAAAGGTAATTCCTGTGTAAAACAGTTGTAAACAGGAATAATGTAAATTGTTCCTAAAATAGATATAATAAGGAACAAAGTTACTACTGTGTGAAACTGATATGAAAATTAATTCTAACTTCTGTGTAAAACAGATGAAAACAAGAACAATGTGAATTGTGAAAAACAGGTGTAAACAAGAACAATGTGAATTGTGAAAAACAGATGTAAACAGGAACAATGTGAATTGTGTAAAACAGATGTAAACAGAAACAATTTCACTTGTTCCTAAAACAAATCTAACAAGGAACAGTGTAACATCTGTGTAAGACTGATATCAAAATAAATAATGTAATTCCTGTGTAAAAAAAATCTTTACAGAATCAATGTAATTTCTGAGTTAAACAAATGTATAAAGGAACAAACTAGCTCTTATGTAAAAAAATGCAAAGAGTAAAAGTGTAACTTCTGTGTAAAACAGATGTAAATAGGAACAGTGTAATTCTTGTATAAAACAGACCTGAAAGGAAACCACGAAACTCTTGTGTAAAACAGATATAAACAGGATGAAGATACCAATTGTGTAAATCAGACGTAAACAGGAACAATGTATTTCGTTTAAAATAGATCTAAACGGAAAAATAAAACTCTTGTGTAAAACAGATATAATAAGAAACAATTTAACTCCTGTGTAAATCTGATATAAAAAGGAATAATGTAATTCCTGGGTCAAACAGATGGAAACAAAAAATGAAACTCTGTTATGAATAGGAACAAGGTATCATCTGTGTAAAACAGATGTAAAGAACAACAATGTAACTTTTACAAAATAGATCTAAACGGAAACAAGGTATCATCTGTGTAAAACAGATGTAAAGAACAACAATGTAACTTTTACAAAATAGATCTAAACGGAAACAATGTAACTCTTGTGTAAAACAAATGAACGCTAACAGTGTAACGTCTGTGTAAAACTGATATAAAGAGGAAGAAGGTAATTCCTGTGTAAAACATCTAACTCAAGTGTAACTTGAGTGAAATATATGTAAACAGGAACAATATAACTTGTATTAAACAAATGTAAACAAAAACAATAAAAATTGTTTCTAAAACAGATATAAAGAACTAATTTAAAACCATAATTAAAATCTTTATAAGAGAAAACATTACTAACCTTAAACCACAATTCAAATCATTATAACACAAAGTGCTGTTATAAACAAAGTTTTATATCAAAAAGTACTGTTAACCTTGAATCACCATGAAAATCTTTGTAACATAAACTACTGTTAACCTTGAATTACAATTAAAATATTTGTATCGCTAAGTGCTACAAACCTTCAACCGTAATTAAAATATTCATAACAGAAAGTACTGCTAACCTTGAATTACAATTAAAATATTTGTATCGCTAAGTGCTGCAAACCTTCAACCGTAATTAAAATATTCATAACAGAAAGTACTGCTAACCTTGAATTACAATTAAAATATTTGTATCGCTTAGTGCTGCAAACCTTCAACCGTAATTAAAATCTTTAGAACAGAAAGTACTGCTAACCTTGAATTACAATTAAAATAT
This sequence comes from Carcinoscorpius rotundicauda, assembly GCA_011833715.1. Lineage (NCBI taxonomy): Eukaryota > Metazoa > Arthropoda > Merostomata > Xiphosura > Limulidae > Carcinoscorpius > Carcinoscorpius rotundicauda. Next base: position 341,056 of record CM022404.1, on the reverse strand, counting down.
TTGTATCGCTTAGTGCTGCAAACCTTCAACCGTAATTAAAATCTTTAGAACAGAAAGTACTGCTAACCTTGAATTACAATTAAAATATTTGTATCGCTAAGTGCTGCAAACCTTCAACCGTAATTAAAATATTCATAACAGAAAGTACCGCTAACCTTGAATTACAATTAAAATATTTGTATCGCTAAGTGCTGCAAACCTTCAACCATAATTAAAATGTTCATAACAGAAAGTACTGCTAACCTTGAATTACAATTAAAATATTTGTATCGCTTAGTGCTGCAAACCTTCAACCGTAATTAAAATCTTTAGAACAGAAAGTACTGCTAACCTTGAATTACAATTAAAATATTTGTATCGCTTAGTGCTGCAAACCTTCAACCGTAATTAAAATCTTTAGAACAGAAAGTACTGCTAACCTTGAATTACAATTAAAATATTTGTATCGCTAAGTGCTGCAAACCTTCAACCGTAATTAAAATCTTTAGAACAGAAAGTACCGCTAACCTTGAATTACAATTAAAATATTTGTATCGCTAAGTGCTGCAAACCTTCAACCATAATTAAAATGTTCATAACAGAAAGTACTGCTAACCTTGAATTACAATTAAAATATTTGTATCGCTTAGTGCTGCAAACCTTCAACCGTAATTAAAATCTTTAGAACAGAAAGTACCGCTAACCTTGAATTACAATTAAAATATTTGTATCGCTTAGTGCTGCAAACCTTCAACCGTAATTAAAATATTCATAACAGAAAGTACTGCTAACCTTGAATTACAATTAAAATATTTGTATCGCTAAGTGCTGCAAACCTTCAACCATAATTAAAATGTTCATAACAGAAAGTACTGCTAACCTTGAATTACAATTAAAATATTTGTATCGCTTAGTGCTGCAAACCTTCAACCGTAATTAAAATCTTTAGAACAGAAAGTACTGCTAACCTTGAATTACAATTAAAATATTTGTATCGCTTAGTGCTGCAAACCTTCAACCGTAATTAAAATCTTTAGAACAGAAAGTACTGCTAACCTTGAATTACAATTAAAATATTTGTATCGCTAAGTGCTGCAAACCTTCAACCGTAATTAAAATCTTTAGAACAGAAAGTACCGCTAACCTTGAATTACAATTAAAATATTTGTATCGCTAAGTGCTGCAAACCTTCAACCATAATTAAAATGTTCATAACAGAAAGTACTGCTAACCTTGAATTACAATTAAAATATTTGTATCGCTTAGTGCTGCAAACCTTCAACCGTAATTAAAATCTTTAGAACAGAAAGTACTGCTAACCTTGAATTACAATTAAAATATTTGTATCGCTAAGTGCTGCAAACCTTCAACCGTAATTAAAATCTTTAGAACAGAAAGTACTGCTAACCTTGAATTACAATTAAAATATTTGTATCGCTAAGTGCTGCAAACCTTCAACCGTAATTAAAATCTTTAGAACAGAAAGTACTGCTAACTTTGAATTACAATTAAAATATTTGTATCGCTAAGTGCTGCAAACCTTCAACCATAATTAAAATCTTTAGAACAGAAAGTACTGCTAACCTTGAATTACAATTAAAATGACGAGTATAGAATGTTCGAAATGTTTATATATCTGCTGTACAAACATTACGGTTTCCGTATGATATTAGTAAATTATTGGCAAGTTTGCATCCGCATGTTCTAATAACGTTTAGGTTCTACTCCTGTTTGCTTTAATTATGTGCTATATAAATAGAGAACTGTCTAAGTGTATCGAATTCCGATATTCAGCTTTTTTCACACCAAGTGAGGGGAAGTCCTTTAGTTACTAACAATACCAGAATGAACGCTGTCATCTCGAGACGTTCAGCATAAGCCGTTGATTTGTGCTTCGTAGTTGAACGCCTGGAAAAGAGTCGCTCGTGTTTCCTTTTTCAGGGTGTTGACAATTGTGAGTTGTTGCCAGAGTGGGCGTGCCTAACTAAGTTTCGACACCTGTAATTAGCCCTGTAAATGAAGGACAACCATTCTCCTACTACAGAAACGAGTTCCAATCAATTCAAAGGAACCGCTAATCGGAGAATATTGGACACTTCTTAGAAACGAGCACTCTCTGTATCACCTCGTGGATTGGCCGAGCGTCACGCTAGGTGTAGCGGGAAACTCAGCCTGAATGAATATGAAGTGAATTTTGGACTTTCACAGATATCGTTCGCACACCTGTTACCATGATACAAATTTGTCTTCCTGCATGAGGTGGTGAAACCGCTGAATCACTTTGTTGGTAAGTGTTGGCTCTATATAAGCAATATAAGCCCGTAATCAGTGCATGTAAATTCTAAACAAAAAGTACTTATATGAATATAATTAAATAAACATTATAAGGGAAATTGTTTGCACGATAAATTACAAGGTTAAACCTGAGTGGTATCTCGACAGCTCTGTAAGTGAGAAAAATATTCAAAATCATGTAACTGTCAAGAATAATGTACACATATTATGGCCACGTGTCTTTTCTGGCTAATTCTGTTTCAGTGTGGTTACTTAAAGCCTTACATATCTTCGGTAATTGAGCGTTTCTAAAAAGATAATATTTAGTTATTTTCGTCAATATCTGCTGAAAATACGACATAATTTGTTAAAACACTGATAGCTTCTCTTCAGTGATTGTTTGAGGACGTAACTAACTGTGGAAAAATTCATCATTTCTCTTCAATGACTGAGGAAATAATGACTTGTTGATATAACTGGATATCAGAAATAAGGTACATTTTGATAAGCTAATAAAATAACAACAATACTGGACAGAATTATATCTAGTGGGTTACCTTTAAAAGAATCCAATGAAACTGTAAACATTTTTAATTATAGACCTTATCGGTAAATGTCCTTGAAATGTTAACTCTATTAAGAGCTGTAGATTTTATTGTTAATTGTGCTGGTTATATATTCACTATACAAGGAGTTTTATACTTAGTTGTATTGGTTATAAGTTAGCTTTATAAGGAGTTTTATTGTTAATTCTGCCAGTTATATGTTAACTGTATAAGCAGTTTTATTCTTAATTGTGCTAGCTATTTATCAACTGTATAAAGAGTTTTATTGTTAATTGTGCTAGTTATTTATTAACTATATAAGGAATTTTATTGTTAATTGTGTTGGTCATATGTTAACTGTATAAGTAGTTTTATTCTTAATTGTGCTGGTTACAAGTTAACTATATAACGAATTTTATTGTTAGTTGTGGTGGTCACACGTTAACTCTGTAGTGAGTTGCATGTTACCTTTAGTTGTGGAAAGAGAATTGACTGGGTTTAGAAGTGTGTGAAAGTGTTTGGTATAGTAATATACAAAACTTTGAATATTGGAACTTAACGTTTTTAGAGCACACATTCGTCGCATACAATTTGTTTGTTCTTGCCATCCAACCTTTCCATAACGTAATGTATAATAGAAGTGTAGAGGATCGCTGTATGAATTGTCTTTTCTTGTAATAAACAAGCGTCAAATATTATCTGTTTCGCTTAATCTATTGTTTTGTCCAATCAACTACAAACCCACATTGATAGAAACCAATAATGATATGATTTCCAGTCCCTGTTTAGAAACACATTTCTTGTTTAAACACCTTACATAAAGTTACTGTTACCAACTGACACATGTACATACATCATGTACCTTACACAATATTACTGTTACCAACTGACACAGGTACATACATCATGTACCATACAGAAGGTTACTGTTACCAACTGACACATGTACATACATCATGTACCATACAGAAGGTTACTGCTACCAACTGACACAGGTACATACATCATGTACCATACAGAAGGTTACTGTTACCAACTGACACATGTACATACATCACGTACCATACAGAAGGTTACTGTTACCAACTGACACATGTACATACATCATGTACCTTACAGAATGTTACTGTTACCTACTGATACATGTACATACATCACGTACCTTACAGAAGGTTACTGTTACCAACTGACACATGTACATACATCATGTACCAGACAGAAGGTTACTGTTACCAACTGACACATGTACATACATCATGTACCTTACAGAATGTTACTGTTACCTACTGATACATGTACATACATCATGTACCATACTAAAGGTTACTGTTACCAACTGATACAAGCATATGCTTTATATAAATTGCCAGAGGTTAGTTTTGCCAACTGATAACATTAAAACAGTTCTATATGTAAAACATTATAAAAATAGGTTCTCACGATTACAATCTATTATGTTTAGAAGATTGATGGCGTCCAACGTTGAAGATGTCATCAGCTTCTCCATAGATACTATCCTGGGGTCTGTGAAGAAGCACAGAACCAACAATCCGTCGCTCTGTGTAAGTGACACGTCAGTCCAACCGAAGCCCTACCCTGTGCTTTCCAGCTGTCTTCGACCGACTCCCATTACTTTGTCAACTCTTTACCATCCAGGGATAGTGTCGTCACAGACACAACTTCACGTCGGATATATTTCCAACTATTTGGGACTTGGCGCGTTCTCTCCTTCAACCATTCCTTCGAGTGTTGGATTAGAATCTGATATGGCCGGACATTACGGAAACTCTGCCTTGAGCCAAACCTCTGGGCTTGGCTACTGGTTAGGCAGATCTCCATTTCTTACGTTATCAGGTAAGACTGTAGTAAACAATTCTTCATTTTCTCGAAGTTAGTCTTAACATGGTCCCAGTTTCCTAGAGAGATTATGTTGCTGTATTCATTTAAAACCTCCAAATCATAAACCAAAAACTAGCTCTGATTTTAAGTGATGATCTTTCATAATTATGTTTTAAATCTACTCGTATAAATATGTACAGAAAGAACCTAAAAATGTATGTGTGTGTGTGTGAATAGGTATTCATGTTTTAAGTTTCAAAATACATGTTATTATGCGTGCCATATGATTCTGTATTTAACGTACAATTCGGCCTGCAACATGTGATTCAACGTGCAACATTTTGTTTTGCATGATTCATCAATTAACATACAGTTGTGATTGTGTTTCTACGTGTGACGCTAACTGTCAGACAGTCGACGTGATGAAACAGAACTTGTCCTTTATAAAAATTTCTTGATGGATTCAAAATAATTGGAGGGCGCTGATCACGGATCTCCCATTTTTCAAATTTGAGCATGTTTAGATATTCAAGATCTCGACTTTTACATAATCCAGAATAATGGCGTATTCATCTAGGTTTACAAAGTCTAAAAGTTCAAATGTGAAACCAAAAAGCTAATTTTTTTTAATAATTCAAAAATTAAGATAGCTTCCAGATAAATAGACAACTCTTTGTGCTTAATTGTACATACCATTGAGAAATCATCTGATATAGGTGTTCAGGTCTATATAATTCATTTGTAAATGTATCCTTATGAAATGTGAAATATTAAAGATGGCGGCCATATAACCACTTAAAGTAAGAAGATTCCGTATAGTAGTGGTAGAAGGCTCTTTGCACCTAGGTTTTAGCCACATAATAATCCAAATATACATGAATTAGAATATCAATTAATTTTCATCATTTGAAAGTAAATGTGACCCCTCTGTTTATGACCACCGTCATAAGAGGATGTACCCTCGTGGACACTGTCCTGCAAACAACGTAATCCTATATTACTTAAACAAATTAATTATAACCGTTACATTGTGTCGCCCCCAGCTAGTACAGCGGAAAGTTCACGGATTTGCAACGCTAAAATCAGGGGTTTGATTCCCCTCGGTGGGCTCAACAAATAGCTCGATGTGGTTTTGCTATAAGAAAACACACACACATATACAATGTGTCATTTGTGAAATAATTGTAACCGTTACATTGTTACCTGTGGGATAATTATAATTATTGTATTGTTGTTTGTAATATAAGTGGAACCATTATATTGTGTTATCTATATGGAAGTAACGTAGATACGGTCATTATGCAAATTATACGACAAAAAATAGTTCATAAACTAAACTAACCACCAGACCTCATTTTATAATCTACCTGTTTATTGTTATCATTTTATAATGTACCTGTTTACTGTTATCTTTTTATAATTTACCTGTTTACTGTTATATTTTAATAATGAGTACTCTACCTGTTTACTGTTATGATTTTATAATGGGCACTCTACCTGTTTACTGTTATCTTTTTATAACGGGTACTCTACCTGTTTACTGTTATCTTTTTATAATGGATACTCTACCTATTTACTGTTATCTTTTTGTAATGGGCACTCTACCTGTTTACTGCTATCTTTTTATAATGGGTACTCTACCTGTTGACTGTTATCTTTTTATAATGGGTACTCTACCTGTTGACTGTTATCTTTTTATAATGGGCACTCTACTTGTTTACTGCTATCTTTTTATAATGGGCACTCTACCTGTTTACTTTTATCTTTTTATAATGGGTACTCTACCTGTTTACTGTTATCTTTTTATAATGGGTACTCTACCTGTTCACTGTTATCTTTTTATAATGGGCACTCTACTTGTTTACTGCTATCTTTTTATAATGGGCACCCTACCTGTTTACTGTTATATTTTTATAATGGGCACTCTACCTGTTTACTGTTATCTTTTTATAACGGGTACTCTACCTGTTTACTGTTATCTTTTTATAATGGGCACTCTACCTGTTTACTGTTATCTTTTTATAATGGGTACTCTACCTATTTACTGTTATCTTTTTATAATGGGCACTCTACCTATTTACTGTTATCTTTTTATAATGGGCACTCTACCTGTTTACTGTTATCTTTTTATAATGGGTACTCTACCTGTAAACTGTTATCTTTTTATAATTGGTACTCTACCTGTTGACTGTTATCTTTTTATAATGGGTACTCTACCTGTTAACTGTTATCTTTTTATAATGAGTACTCTACCTGTAAACTGTTATCTTTTTATAATGGGTACTCTACCTGTTGACTGTTATCTTTTTATAATGGGTACTCTACCTGTTAACTGTTATCTTTTTATAATGGGTACTCTACCTGTTGACTGTTATCTTTTTATAATGGGTACTCTACCTGTTAACTGTTATCTTTTTATAATGGGTACTCTACCTGTTAACTGTTATCTTTTTATAATGGGTACTCTACCTGTTTACTGTTATCTCTTCCTAAGATCTAAAGTAATTAGAATGGAGGACTACGTTACACTCACCTAAGATGTCTTGTCTTAATTGTAAGCATGAACTACTTATATGGTAATAATTATGTTTTGATACCCGTGGTGAGCAGGAAATAATATATATACGCTGTGTTTATTACACTCGAAGGTATAAACGTTACACTGACTTAAACTATATATGATGTAAATGTTGTTATAACACAACCATGAATAGTTGTCACCTAAATACTGTAATCATAAAAGTAGAGACCAGTTACGAAATAGAACATAAGGTAGGGAAACAAAGTCACCGTAACATATGCATTTGATAATAGTAAAGTGTGATAATTACATGTTGCAGTCACTTGAATGGAACATTCAATTATAAAACAAAAGTGTTCACTACACAATATCAAGCAACAATAAACAAAACATAAGTATATGTCACAACACATGTAAAGATATACTTTTAAAAGAGAATACACTACAGGTCACACTTAACTACAACCAAGAGCGAATACACTGCAATTTAAAATCAATTATAATTAAGAGTGAATACACTATAGTTTAGAATCAACTATAATTAAGAGTAAAGAAACTACACCTTAGGATCAACTTTAACTTAGAGTAAATACACTACAGTTTGGAATCAACTATAATTAAGAGTGAATAAACTACAGTTTAGGATCAACTATAACTAAGAGTGAATAAACTACAGTTTAGGATCAACTATAACTAAAAGTAAATACACTACAGGTTAGGATCAACTATAATTAATATTGAATAAACTACAGTTTAGAATCAACTATAATTAAGAGTGAATAAACTACAGTTTAGGATCAACTATAACTAAGAGTGAATAAAATACAGTTTAGGATCAACTATAACTAAGAGTAAATACACTACAGTTTAGGATCAACTTTAACTAAGAGTAAATACACTACAAGTTAGGATCAACTATAATTAAGAGTGAATAAACTACAGTTTAGGATCAACTATAATTAAGAGTGAATAAACTACAGTTTAGGATCAACTATAATTAAGAGTGAATAAACTACAGTTTAGGATCAACTATAATCAAGAGTGAATAAACTACAGTTTAGGATCAACTATAAATAAGAGTGAATAAACTACAGTTTAGGATCAACTATAACTAAGAGTAAATACACTACAGTTTAGGATCAACTTTAACTAAGAGTAAATACACTACAAGTTAGGACCAACTATAATTAAGAGTGAATAAACTACAGTTTAGGATCAACTATAATTAAGAGTGAATAAACTACAGTTTAGGATCAACTATAACTAAGAGTAAATAAACTACAGTTTAGGATCAACTATAATTAAGAGTGAATAAACTACAGTTTAGGATCAACTATAATTAAGAGTGAATAAACTACAGTTTAGGATCAACTCTAACTAAGAGTAAGTACACTACAATTTAGGATCAACTGTAACTAAGAGTAAATACACTACAAGTTAGGATCAACTATAATTACGAGTGAATAAACTACAGTTTAGGATCAACTATAACTAAGAGTAAATACACTACAGTTTAGGATGAACTTTAACTAAGAGTAAATACACTACAAGTTAGGATCAACTATAACTAAGAGTAAATACACTACAGTTTAGGATCAACTATAAATAAGAGTGAATAAACTACAGTTTAGGATCAACTATAACTAAGAGTAAATACACTACAGTTTAGGATCAACTTTAACTAAGAGTAAATACACTACAAGTTAGGATCAACTATAATTAAGAGTGAATAAACTACAGTTTAGGATCAACTATAATTAAGAGTGAATAAACTACAGTTTAGGATCAACTATAATTAAGAGTGAATAAACTACAGTTTAGGATCAACTATAATCAAGAGTGAATAAACTACAGTTTAGGATCAACTATAAATAAGAGTGAATAAACTACAGTTTAGGATCAACTATAACTAAGAGTAAATACACTACAGTTTAGGATCAACTTTAACTAAGAGTAAATACACTACAAGTTAGGACCAACTATAATTAAGAGTGAATAAACTACAGTTTAGGATCAACTATAATTAAGAGTGAATAAACTACAGTTTAGGATCAACTATAACTAAGAGTAAATAAACTACAGTTTAGGATCAACTATAATTAAGAGTGAATAAACTACAGTTTAGGATCAACTATAATTAAGAGTGAATAAACTACAGTTTAGGATCAACTCTAACTAAGAGTAAGTACACTACAATTTAGGATCAACTGTAACTAAGAGTAAATACACTACAAGTTAGGATCAACTATAATTACGAGTGAATAAACTACAGTTTAGGATCAACTATAACTAAGAGTAAATACACTACAGTTTAGGATGAACTTTAACTAAGAGTAAATACACTACAAGTTAGGATCAACTATAACTAAGAGTAAATACACTACAGTTTAGGATCAACTATAAATAAGAGTGAATAAACTACAGTTTAGGATCAACTATAACTAAGAGTAAATACACTACAGTTTAGGATCAACTTTAACTAAGAGTAAATACACTACAAGTTAGGATCAACTATAATTAAGAGTGAATAAACTACAGTTTAGGATCAACTATAATTAAGAGTGAATAAACTACAGTTTAGGATCAACTATAACTAAGAGTAAATAAACTACAGTTTAGGATCAACTATAATTAAGAGTGAATAAACTACAGTTTAGGATCAACTATAATTAAGAGTGAATAAACTACAGTTTAGGATCAACTCTAACTAAGAGTAAATACACTACAAGTTAGGATCAACTATAATCAAGAGTGAATAAACTACAGTTTAGGATCAACTATAAATAAGAGTGAATAAACTACAGTTTAGGATCAACTATAACTAAGAGTAAATACACTACAATTTAGGATCAACTGTAACTAAGAGTAAATACACTACAAGTTAGGATCAACTATAATCAAGAGTGAATAAACTACAGTTTAGGATCAACTATAAATAAGAGTGAATAAACTACAGTTTAGGATCAACTATAACTAAGAGTAAATACACTACAGTTTAGGATCAACTTTAACTAAGAGTAAATACACTACAAGTTCGGACCAACTATAATTAAGAGTGAATAAACTACAGTTTAGGATCAACTATAATTAAGAGTGAATAAACTACAGTTTAGGATCAACTGTAACTAAGAGTAAATAAACTACAGTTTAGGATCAACTATAATTAAGAGTGAATAAACTACAGTTTAGGATCAACTATAACTAAGAGTAAATACACTACAGTTTAGGATCAGCTATAACTAAGAATAAATACACGACAGGTTATATTCAGCTATAATTAAGATCAAAGGTAAAATAGTATATATTTAATTAGGATCAAGCGAACAATTGTGAATATTTTACTATTACATCACTGAATACATATTTGAAATTTACTGTTCTGAAGGTAATAAAGAATCCTTGAAATAAAACAATTACCTTTATTAAAGTGTTAGTAAAGAAGATATTGAAACATGTTTTCTTTGAAGTTAATCGAGTTAAAATTTGAAAAGAAACCCATTAATTGCTCAATCAACACAACTCACAAAAAATGTCATGTTGGTGTTATTCTAATAGTCTGAAAATCAAATATAAAACGTTAAACTTAAAAATAAAATACAATATTCAATGGTAATTATTGACAACTGAACAATTTCTTAGTTTCCGCAATTCGTTAATCAATCGTAAAAGGAAAGGTATTAATTATTTTGATTAACTTATCGTCCTTACGCCCTCTGTATTAATTCCACCAAACACAAGTCAATTATATTTTAGTAATGTGTGTCGTCAATACAAGCTCGGCCACAAACAGGAGATCCACATGTATTTTCTGGTAAAAGCGCATGCAATACCGCGATAAAAACCACATATTGTTTAATAAAACGGAAGAAAATCTTTTTAATCACAGTAACGATTGAAACCAGACTGTTTCTACGTCACTCTTCCCATATAAATGAATTTTCTTCTCTTAGTTGAATGTTCGCTGGTTGCATGTTTAATTATGAACCAAATTCGAACATAAACAAGATATTCCAGCAGTCCTATCAAGGCGTGTTGATAGTGCTTGGAAAAAAACAGTATATAAACCTTTGGTTTCAAGCATTCATTTTAAAGAGCAAAATTATTAATTTTTTTCTCAATAGAGATACAGCAAACATTAAAATGAGCCATCAATCAGTTTTTCTCACCTTTTACAGATGGATACATTAACGACACCAAATGACAAGGAGTACATGAACATATAACGTTCTATATTTATTGAATTCTATGATTAATTTGAATTAACTTTACAGTTTTAAATAAAGGTTAAACTGAAGAATATGTGTCTGTAACAAGGTATCGAAAGCCTGTTTACTTATTAAAAGATAAGTCGACTCTCTCTCTTCATTAAAAGTTGAAACTTTTAAAGACTTCAGACCCCTAGAAGTGTTGTAAAAATGAAAACCCCGAATAAATAAGTGTCAGCACAATTAGGTTTAATTAGGTTTCTCTAGTTTTGTAAAACACATTCTGAAACTAAGTGTTTTCACAAAACAGAAAACTTCTGTTATATTAAGTTTTTAGCAAAAAGACTAGCGATGGTGGAAACATAAACAGCTAAGACACAATGCTTTTCATGATAACTGCCATATAAGATACCAATTAATATGTATAAGATGCTATTTCAATACTATAAGTATAAGGAAATGAATCTTAGTTTCCAAAAACAACGTTAAATTTATTGTAATTAGAAAGCAAGAAATCCAATAATCAGAGCTGAGAATTCAATTTACTTAACATTACATTAAAATGAGGATATCACTTCTAGTCAAGACCGAAACCACAGATATCTTAACTTCTTTTAGTGACTATTTCTTAATTGTAAAGTTATGAATAAACTTCGTGTAGGAATGTGTTTAAAGACTCTTATGTGTGGTCTGTTTATTAAAGATAAAATTATCATTAACCTTGGTGTAAGAAAGAGTTAATAAATTGTTAGATATTGATTATTTGTTAATGTATAAGTTATTAATATCATTGGTGTAGGAAACAAGTTTGTTGGTTGTTGAATGACTATTCATGGTAAAGTTAATGATAAGTTTAAAATAAGAAAGATCTTAAAGTGTGTTGGTTCCTGAGTGTCTGTTAATGTTAAAGTTATTAATAACTTTGGTGAAGGAAAGTGTTTAAAGAGTGTCAGGTGTTGATTGTATGTTAATGGTATGGTTATTAATAACATAAGTCTGAAAAAGTATATTTATGTTTTGGTTGTTGATTGTCTGTTAATGGTAAAGTTATTCATAAATTTGCAGTAAGACAGTTTTTAAGTTTGTTGGTTGTTGAATATCAGTTAATGGTAAAGTTATCACTAATACTGATGTGAGAAAGATTTTAAAGATTATTGGTTGTTGGCACTTTGCAAATGGTAAAGTTATTAATAACCTTAGTTTAAGAAAGTGTTTAATTTTTTTTGGTTGTTGATTGTCTGTTAATGGAAAAATTATAAATAACCTTGATTGGTGAATTGTTTAAAGTTTCTTGGTTGTTGATTGTCTGTTAATGGTCATGTTATTAATAACCTTGGTGTAGTGAATTGTTTAAATTTTCTTGGTTATTGATTATAATTATCTGTTAATGGCCATGTTATCAGTAACCTTGGTGTAGTGAATTGTTTAAAGTTTTTTGGCTGTTGATTGTCTGTTAATGGTCATGTTATTAATAACCTTGGTTAGTGAATTGTTTAAAGTTTCTTGGTTGTTGATTGTCTGTTGTGGAAAAAGATATTTATAATCTTAGTTTAGAAATGTGTTTGAAGTTATTTGGTTGTTTACTGTATGTAAATAGTTATTAGTAACCTTGGCCTAAGAAAGGGCATAAAGTTTGTTGGTTTGACTGTTTCTTAATGGTAAAGTTACTAACAACATTGATCTGAAAAACGACTACAATTTTTTCGTTGTTGAATATTTGTTAATGGTAATGTTTTTCAGAAATTTGAAATAAGAAAGAACTTAAATTTGTTTTTGTTAATGTTAAAGTTGTTATAAACATTGTTCTAAGAATGGATTTAAAGTATTTTGTTGTTGACTGCTGGTTAATGGTAACATTATTAATAACCCGTGTTCAGGAAATTGTTTAAAGACTGTTTGGCGTTGACTTTCTATTAACTGTAAAGTTTTCAATAGCCTTGGTCCGAGAAAAGTCCTAAAGTTTTTTGGTTTTTGACTGTGTATTAATGGTAAAGTTATCAAAAACCTTTGCGTTGGAAAGTGTTTAAAGTTTGTTGGTTCTTGACTGTCTGTTAATGGTAATATTATTAATATCCTTGGTGTAGTAAAGTGTTTAAAGTTTCTTGGTTTTTTGATTGTCTGTTAATTGGAAGTTATTAATAACCTCAGTTTAGAAAGGTGTTAAAACTTACTTCGTTGTTTACTGCCTGTTAATAGTAAAGTTATTAATAAATCTGGTGTAAGAAAGTGTTTAAAGAGTCTTGGTTGCTTTCTCTCCTTCAATGGGAAACTTATTACAAACCCTGGTTTAAGAAAGGACTTAAAGTTTTTGTTTGTTGATTATCTGTTAAACGTAAAGTTATTACTAACCTTGGCCGAAGAAAATACTTAAGTTTGTTGGTTTTGACTGTGTCTTAATGGTTTTTAACAACATTGGTGTAAGAAAGGACTTTTGTTGTTGATTGTCTATTAATGGTAAAATTGTTAAAAATCTTGGTCTAAGAAAAATTTTTATGTTGTTTACTGCCTGTTAATGGTAATGTTATTCATTACCTCTGTGTATGAAATTGTTCAAAGTTTGTTTGCTGTGCGGTGTCTGTTAATGTTATTAATAACATAGGTATAGAAATGTGTTTGAAGACTCTTAGGTGTTCACTGTCTGTTAATGTTATTAATAACATAGGTATAGAAATGTGTTTGAAGACTCTTAGGTGTTCACTGTCTGTTAATGTTATTAATAACATAGGTATAGAAATGTGTTTGAAGACTCTTAGGTGTTCACTGTCTGTTAATGTTATTAATAACATAGGTATAGAAATGTGTTTGAAGACTCTTAGGTGTTCACTGTCTGTTAATGTTATTAATAACATAGGTATAGAAATGTGTTTAAAGACTCTTAGGTGTTCACTGTCTGTTAATGTTATTAATAACACAGGTATAGAAATGTGTTTAAAGACTCCTTGGCGTTCACTGTCTGTTAATGTTATTAATAACACAGGTATAGAAATGTGTTTAAAGACTCTTAGGTGTTCACTGTCTGTTAATGTTATTAATAACATAGGTATAGAAATGTGTTTGAAGACTCTTAGGTGTTCACTGTCTGTTAATGTTATTAATAACATAGGTATAGAAATGTGTTTGAAGACTCTTAGTTGTTCACTGTCTGTTAATGTTATTAATAACATAGGTATAGAAATGTGTTTAAAGACTCTTAGGTGTTTACTGTCTGTTAATGGGAAAGTTATTAATAACCTTCGTGTAGAAAAGTGTTTAATATTTCAGTTTGTTTACTCTTTGTTAATAGTAAAGTTATCAATAATTTTGAAGTATGAAAGTTTTTCGGTTGTTGACTCTTTCTTAATGGTAAAGTTATTAAAACCTTGGTCTAAGAAACCATTTTAACTTTTTTCGTTGTTGGCTGCCTGTTAGTGGTAATGTTATTCATGACTTTAAGCAAGGACTTAAAGTTTGTTGTTTGCCGATTGTCTGTTAATGTTAAAGTTATAAACAACGTTGGTCTAAGAAACGAATTATTTTTTTGTTATTGTTCACTGTCAATTAATGGTAATGTCATTGATAACTTTAAAATAAGAGAGGATTTAAAGTTTGGTGGTTGTTGTCTGTCAATGGTAAAGTAATTGGTAACCTAGGTGTAAGAAAGTGCTTGTAGTCTGTTAAATGTTGTCTGTCTGTTAAAGATAATGTTATTATTAACCTTAGTGTATGAATGCGTTTAAAGAGTGGTAGATGATGACTGTGTTTGAATTTTTCTTATAGCAAAGCCACAAAGGGCTATCTGCTCAGCCCACCGAGGGGAATCGAACCCCTGATTTTCGCGTTGTAAATCCGGAGACACACCGCTGTACTAGTGGGGGGCAGGTGATGACTCTCTGGTAATGTTAAAGTAATAAATAACCTACGTGTTTACATTTGTTTGTATGTTGACTGCCTGTTAAGAGAAAAATTATTAATAACCTTGGTGAAGGAACGTGTTTAAAATATGTTGGTTTTTGACTGGTTAATGTTAAAGTAATTGATAACTTAGATTTGAGAAAGTGTTTAAAGATTTTTTAGAGTTAAGTGTTGGTGAAAGGTAAAGTAATTTTATTAAATGTGTAATAGTCAAGATAGTTTGTAAGCTTTAATGAAATGGATAAATAATGTCAAGATAATTTGTGAGTTTTATTAATTGAATAAAATGTATGAATAATAGTCAAGACGGTTTCTAAGTTTTTTATTAAATGAATGATATTTGAGCTTATAAGCTTCTAATAAATGAATAATAGTCAACATAGTTTTCAAGCTTAATTTAATTAAATAATAGTCAAGATGGTTTGTGTGCTTTTGTTAAATGAATAATAGGAAGGTAGTTTGTAAGCTTTCATTAAATTAATAGTGTTCAACATTGTTTGTAACCTTTTATTAAATAATAATCAGTTATTTTTCTAAGCTTTTATTAAATGAAAAATAATCAAGATAGTTTGTAAGCTTTTATTAAATAAATAAATGTCAATAGAGTTTAAGCTTTTTATAAATAAATAATAGTGAAGATAATTTGTAAGCTTTTATTAAAGGAATAATACTCAGAATGGTTTATAAGCTTTTAGTAAATGAGTTATAGTCAAGATACCATTTAAGCTTTTATTAAATGAATGATTTTCAAGGTAGCTGTAAGCTCTTATTAAATTAATGATATTCAAAATTGTAAGCTTTTATTAAATGAATAAAATTAAGTTAGTTTCAAAGTTTTTATCAAAGGAATTATATTCCAGATAGTTTGTAAATCGTTATTGTAGTCAAGGTTGTTTGTAAGCTTTTATTTAATGAATAAAAGTCAAGATAATTTAGATTTTATCAAAGGAATGATATTCCAGATAGTTTGTAAGCTTTTATTAAATGAATAATAGTCAAGATAGTTTTTATATTTTACTAAATGAATAATAGTCAAGTTAGTTTCAAAGCTTTTATCAAAGGAATGATATTCCAAATAGTTTGTAAATTGTTATTGTAGTCAAGGTTGTTTGTAAGCTTAACTGAATAATAGTCAAGATAATTGAAATTTTATTAAATGAATGATATTCAAGGATGTTTGTAAGCTTTTGTTAAATGAATGACTGACCAGATAGTTTTTATATTTTACTAAATGAATAATAGTCAAGATAGTTTCTAAGCTTTTATCAAAGGAAAAATATTCAAGCCTGTTTGTAAAGTTTTATTAAAGAAATGATATTCGAGGTTATTTGTAAGCTTTTGGAAGAAAGAAATTATGCCCAAATCTTATCACTCAGTTCTGATAAAATAAAATCGGTTGAATTATGGATATGCTTTATATTCGTTTTTATTAATCACTATGTAACTTGTATTTCAATAGAATACATTAATAAAAACATCACGTGCTTAACAAAGTATAAATGGTTCGAATTATAACAAAAAATAAATGTTTAATCCAAAATACAATTTCTTTTCATCAAATAGACTGATAAATTTTCTCTATTAAATAAAAGATTTTTAACAACGCAATACGGTATTTCACCTAACATTTGAGCTGATAAAGTGTGACGCTGAGGTTTCTAAACAATATATCAAGTATTACGAAAGCTGAGTTATTTTGTAGTTTTCTTTCTTTTAAATTAGAATAAGGTGTGTTGTCTACTTCTTTTGGCACTTCAAACTAAAAAATAACAGATGATTTTAATATAACTACATAAATTAGACCTAAGTGTTACAAGAAAACAATTATATCATATTTACGTCGCGAATTAACTATCAAAGTGAAAACGCATTAATAACGTGACATCTTTAGTAACGATTACCTTCCTTACGTAGAACTTAATTTATCAAAATGTATATGAAAACTATGTTTATCAATAAAGAACTATTTTAAAGTAAAAATTAGCACACAACGAGAAGTTTTCTTTAAATATCTACCTTATTAAAATGTAAGTGAAAACTACTAGGTTTGTGATTCATTCACATTTCTCACCAAGTTCGAAGCACGAACAAAACACATTACATGTTTTATTCCTTCAGGGAAATGTGTTAACACTTTTCGTTATTAATAACAAGCATAATTATTTCCCTGTAAGTTACCACTAGTTACAGGCAGTAATTACCAAACGAAACAACCATTTGTGATGATCGACCTTCTGTTAAAGAGGCGGCGGCCTTTGTTGTAGATTACTCAATGGCAGGATTTCTTAATTTCGTCACGTGATCTCAGAGTGAACAGTATCATTATGCAAAATTTACACAGCTGTAGAGAACGATCACATACTAAAGAACAGACAACGAAAGGTAGAATTACCAGTTTACAGCTGTAGAGAACGATCACATACTAAAGAACAGACAACGAAAGGTAGGATTACCAGTTTACAGCTGTAGAGAACGATCACGTACCAAAGAACAGACAACGAAAGGTAGGATTACCAGTTTACAGTCGTAGAGAACGATCACATACTAAAGAACAGACAACAAAAGGTAGGATTACCAGTTTACAGCTGTAGAGAACGATCACATACTAAAAAACAGACAACGAAGGGTAGGATTACCAGTTTACAGTTGTGGAGAACGATCACATACTAAGAAACAGACAACGAAAGGTAGGATTACCAGTTTACAGCTGTAGAGAACGATCACGTACCAAAGAACAGACAACGAAAGGTAGGATTACCAGTTTACAGTCGTAGAGAACGATCACATACTAAAGAACAGACAACAAAAGGTAGGATTACCAGTTTACAGCTGTAGAGAACGATCACATACTAAAAAACAGACAACGAAGGGTAGGATTACCAGTTTACAGTTGTGGAGAACGATCACATACTAAGAAACAGACAACGAAAGGTAGGATTACCAGTTTACAGCTGTAGAGAACGATCACGTACCAAAGAACAGACAACGAAGGGTAGGATTACCAGTTTACAGTCGTAGAGAACGATCACATACTAAAAAACAGACAATGAAAGGTAGGATTACCAGTTTACAGCTGTAGAGAACGATCACGTACCAAAGAACAGACAACAAAATGTAGGATTACCAGTTTACAGTTGTAGAAAACGATCACATACTAAAGAACGGACAACGAAAGGTAGGATTACCAGTTTACAGCTGTAGAAAACGATCACATACTAAAAAACAGACAATGAAAGGTAGGATTACCAGTTTACAGCTGTAGAGAACGATCACGTACCAAAGAACAGACAACGAAAGGTAGGATTACCAGTTTACAGTTGTAGAAAACGATCACATACTAAAGAACGGACAACGAAAGGTAGGATTACCAGTTTACAGCTGTAGAAAACGATCACATACTAAAGAACGGACAACGAAAGGTAGGATTACCAGTTTACAGTTGTAGAGAACGATCACATACTAAAGAACAGACAACGAAAGGTAGGATTACCAGTTTACAGTTGTAGAGAACGATCACATACTAAAAAACAGACAATGAAAGGTAGGATTACCAGTTTTCAGGAGAATCACTCGCAGACTAAAGCGATTTTAAGCCATTTATATTTTCTTGTACCTCTTACTTTGTTTAATGCTTTTATTATTAACACTAAATAATGAATTTCATAATAGAGCAAAAATTATGCCTCAAATACCCATCTCTACCATTAAAGTAGACATAAAACATCTTTAAAATAACTTACATCATATAGGAAAAATTAGAACCATCTCATCTTTAACACCAAGGTGAGCATAAAAACAATTTCTGTTCTTCAATCAGTGATGTCGAGAATCCCACTTGTTGATAATTTTATATGCAACAACGGCTCGTTTGAGTTCAGAAAATATTTTAAATAGAAGGGCGAACGACGTTTCGACCTTCTTCGGTCATCTGTTCTTACTTATATCATATACGAACAACAGCATTCATCTCATCTCTACCATCAAGGTAAACATAACATATGTACTTACTTATATCATATAGGAAAAATTGGATCTATCTCATCTTTATCATCAAGGACCACAAAAGGCATCTTTATAATAACTTATATCTTATAGCAACAATCAAATCCATCTCATCACCACCACCAAGGTAGACATAAAACATTTCTTCAGTAACTCATAGGAAAAATTACACTCATCTCAACTTCACCATTAAGATAAACATAAAAAACCCTTGTAATAACTAATATTAAATATTAATAAAATTAAATTCATATCATCATTACCATCAAGATAAAAATAAAATATATATATATATATTTACTTTTATCACAGAGGAACAATTAGATCCATCCGATCTTTACCACAAATGCAAACACAAATTATCTCTATACATATTTATATCATACAGGAGCAAAGAAATCTATCTCACCTTTACCATCAAGAAAAATATAAAACATATCTAAACTTACATATGTAGTATAGGAACAAATAAATCCATCTCATCTTTACTATCAGGATAAACGTAAAACAACTCTATGATTACTTACATTATGTAGCAAAAAGTAGACCCATCTCATCTTAACCATTAAAATAAATATAAAACATCTTTATACATACTTATGTCATATAGGAACAATAAGATTCATCTCAGCTTTACCATCAAGGTAAAAATAAAATATGTCCATACTTACTTATATCATAGAGGAACAGTTTGATTTATCTGATCTTTACCATCAATGTATACACAAATTATCTCTATGCTTACTTATATCATAAACAAACAATTAGACCCATCTCATGTTTATCATCAATGTAAATATTAAATATGTCTACACTTCCACATATAATACAGGTACATTTAAATCCAGTTCACATTTACCATCAAGGTAAACATAAAACATTTTTATACTTATATCATAAGGGAAAGATAAGTCCACCTCATCTTCACCATTAAGGTAAACATAAATATCTTCATAATAACATATCACATAGGAAAAATTAGTTTCATTTTATCTTCTACCATTAAGAAAGGACATCTTTATAATACCTTATATCATTTACGAACATTTAGATCCATTTTTACTTTACTATCAATGCAAACAAAAATTATATCTGTATGTACTTATATCATACAGAAACAATGAAATCCATCTCATCTTTACCATCCAAGAAAACATAAAACATCTCTGTACTTACATATACTTTGTAGGAATAATTAGATCCATCTAATCTTTACCATCAAGATAACCATAAAACATTTCAATTCTTACTTATATTATGTAGAAAAAAATTACATCCATCTCATATTTACTGTCAAGGTAAACATAAAACATCTGTATGGTTACTTACACCATATAGGAGAAATTAGATCGATCTCATCTTTACTATAAAGAGAAATATCTTTATACTTAAAGACACAGATAGCAGCTTGTATAATTTTTTATAATGATCTACCTATATGATAGACACAAAATATATTATCTAATGGCAATAACAGATATCCAGTTTCAACCATCAAAACAACTTACAATACAAAAAAGGTACTGGCCTGTGCTTAATAATATGATCCAGAAAAAATGTCCAAATCCGAAATCCAAAGTTCCAATCTAGGCGTTGAATTCAGTCCCACGGAGAAATTTTTCGAAGTTTGAATGGGTAATTTCAAACAAAAGTTCATAGTCCAATTCCTATTGACTTTCGATATAATCCGTAATCCGACTGAATTGTAAAGATTGACGGAATAAAAATTTCACCGCTTTAGTCGATCTAGCTCTAATCACAAATTCAGTTTAAACTTTCTTAAACGAGACAAACTTCTTGATCCGAGTAAAAATGGATGATTCACTTCTTGACCCGAGTAAAAGTGGATGACTCCTTCTCTCGCATTGCCGTCTGTTTATATACTATATCACGCAACTTCCCAGAATTCCACGGTACAAACACCAGGCCAATACAAGTGATCAATCTACCTGGTTTTAATAATTTCTACATGAATAATTCTAAATGAATTTTAATTAATTCGAAATATTATTTTAAATTTCACTGGTTTAAACCTCGAAAATATAAATATAAATAATAGAATTATAAATAATAAATATGGGAATTCAAACACGACATCACATTATATTTACATAACATATGCATGATATTTACATGACATTTACATAACACTCGACATGGTTGTCGTTTACATGACATTTACATAACACTCTCGACAACATTTACATGATATTTACATAACACTCTCCCCCTTAAAAGTAAAAAAAAAGTTTGAACTTGTGAAAACCTTTTTTTGTTTGTTTTTTAAACCAACTTAAAAGGGTTAAATCCAGTCGGTTCTTGAATAACCTCACAAACTGCAAACAACAACAAGGGAACACCCTCATCCCAGTTCTTTGAGTGTTCGTGGCAGTAATTTGGTGGAAACGTTCAAGGACACCTTGTGACTCAGGATGGAATGCACTGGATGAAACTTGATGGATGTTTAGTTCATGCATGGCTTGTTGAAATATCTTGGACATAAAAGTTAAGTCTTGATCTGATTGCACAACTTTTGGAATCCCGAACATGGTAAAGAATTTGACAAGAGCCTTGACAATGTTGGGAGCAGTGATTTTTTTTCAAAGGGATAGCCTCAGGGAAACGTGTAGAAGCACACATGATCGTCAAGAGGTATTCATTTCCTGCTTTGCTGTTTGGCATTGGGCCAACACAGTCGATAATGACCCTAGAGAACGGTTCTTCAAAGGCAGGAATAGGGTCCAGTGGTGCTTTGGGAATCCCTTGATTTGGTTTTCCAGTCATTTGGCAAGAATGGCATGTCCTACAAAAGTCAACAACATCTTGGCGCATCTTTGGCCAATAGAAATGTCGTCGGATACGATCTAGTGTCTTTCTTATATCTAAGTGTCCTGACAACACATGATCATGAGTAAGACTAAGAATATCATTCCGATAGCATTTTGGAATGACGATTTGGTGAATAACATTCCACTCTTCATCAGCAGCAACGTCAGGAGGTCTGTATTTTCTCATTAGCACACATGACTTCTGGTAGTAACAAATAGGGACAGTTCCTATTTCATTTTCATCAACAGCCAGTTGTAGAAGAGAACGAGTTTCAGGATCATTCTCCTGTTCCTCAATAAGTTTGTTTCGATGAAGAGAGTCGAAAAATGTCTTAGAGTCATCAGCAGAACTTAAAGTTGAGTCAGAAATCTCACCGATGCGAGACATGAACGTATCAGATAAAGAAAAATCCTCTTTGGGCTCTTGAGAACGTGTTTGAGGACGAGTAACAGCACAGGCGGGAAAACATCAGGAAACTCTTCAACGAGTTGCTCTGTACTGGGAGTAATAACAGGTGCTTCAACAACATGGACCTCTGGTACCACCTTACTACCAGCAAAATCATTTCCCAAAAGCAAAGACACACCTTCAACAGGTAATGAAGATTTAATATCCACAGTCACTGGGCCTGAAACTAATTCCGAATGCAAATCCAATCTATGAAGAGGAATAGAAACGACGCCACCTTCTACACCAGAAATGAGCACATTGGCCCCAATGGATGACTTTTCAGAAAACGGAAGTACACTTTCCAAAATCAAACTCTGAAAAGCTCCAGTATCCCGCAGGATTTTAATTGGTTGTAGATGTGAATCGCCAACAAAAGAAACAAAACCTTCAATGATGAAAGGCTTAAATTTGTCCTCAACACGATCTTCAGGTACATCAAGAATATTGGAATCCACAGTGGACTGGACAGGGTCAAAATCATTGGGAACCAATGATGTATCCAACGAGGGTAAAATGAAATTATGGGGTGATGGCTTGTTTTTGAGCTTATAGCACTCAGAAATCAGATGGCCAGGTTTCCTACAATAAGCACATGTTTTGGATGAGAATGGCACGTTTGTTGTAGATGATGAGCTTTGAGAATAAGATGGAGTCTCTGTTTGAGAATTAGAGGTTTGCTCCTTTTTGTCTCTGTCGACATTTGCATAATATTTGAATGAGTCATTGGTTTCTTTGCTGTGTGGTTTGTTTTGCTTTTGTATGAGAAATCTTTGAGAGTTAAAGCATACTCGTCTGCCAAGACAGCAGCATCATGAATTTTGGAAGCTTTTTGTTCATCAATACAAGTTTTGAGCTCTACGGGAATACATCTTTTAAACTCTTCAACTAACATGAGTTCTCTGAGTTTTGTGTAATCATCTTTGATTTCTTTGGAATCACACCACCTGTCGAATAGAGTTTCTTTTTCGCGAGCAAATTCGACATAAGTTTGGCTGTCAAACTTTTTCTAACCACGAAATTTTTGTCTATACGCCTCTGGCACTAATTCATAAGCATTCAAAATGCATTTTTTGACATGCTCATAATCATAACTTTGTTCGGTCGTGAGTTTGGAAAATACTTCCTGAGCTTTACCCTTGAGAACACTCTGAATTAATACTGTCTAATATTCGGTAGGCCATTTTAGTCTAAGGGCCAATTTTTCAAATTGTTGAAAATATTTATCCACAGCCTTCTCATTGAATGGAGGCACTAAACGAATTTGTTTGGAAGCATCAAAATTTTCCAACTGCATTTGGACAACCTTTTCTTCTGTCTGTGCCCTTCTCAGACTGATTTTCTTATCAGCTTTAATGTGTTCTATTTGTATTTTGGCATCAAGGCGTTTGTTTTCTTGTTCTGCCTCAAGACGTTTGGTTTCAATTTCTAAACGAAATTTCATTTCCATTTCTATTCTTTTTAATTCAAAATCTGGGTCAAAATGAGAGGCAGGCAATTGTTGTACAACTTTTTGAGGTAAAACGTTTTGGTTAACCAAATGTTCAAAAACAATTCTTTTGATATCTGTTTTCTTCATTGCTTGCTTTACTTCCAAATTGAAATGTTTTCCAACATCAAGCAATTCAGATTTTCTTAATTCACTGATCAATTCCAAAGAGGGATTCTGATTAAATTTGTCAATAAAATCTGCAAGTGGGAATGCCATTTTAAATACACAAGTTGTCTCTCTGTATAGAATATAAATACAATATTGGAATAGGATTAAACTGTTTGTTCAGATCCCGGACGAGTCCCCAATTTTCTGTTACGTTTTTTATGCGGACTGAACGCAACAGAAAGACACAGATAGCAGCTTGTATGATTTATGATAATGATCTACCTATATGATAGACACAAAATATATTATCTAATGGCAATAACAGATATCCAGTTTCAATCATCAAAACAACTTACAATACAAAAAAGGTACTGGCCTGTGCTTAATAATATAATCCAGGATAAGTGTCCAAATCCGAAATCCAAAGTTCCAATCTAGGCGTTGAATTCAGTCCCACGGAGAAATTTTTCGAAGTTTGAATGGGTAATTTCAAACAAAAGTTCACAGTCCAATTCCTATTGACTTTCGATATAATCCGTAATCCGACTGAATTGTAAAGATTGACGGAATAAAAATTTCACCGCTTTAGTCGATCTAGCTCTAATCACAAATTCAGTTTAAACTTTCTTAAACGAGACAAACTTCTTGATCCGAGTAAAAATGGATGATTCACTTCTTGACCCGAGTAAAAGTGGATGACTCCTTCTCTCGCATTGCCGTCTGTTTATATACTATATCACGCAACTTCCCAGAATTCCACGGTACAAACATCAGACCAATACAAGTGATCAATCTATCTGGTTTTAAAAATTTCTACATGAATAATTCTAAATGAATTTTAATTAATTCGAAATATTATTTTAAATTTCACTGGTTTAAACCTCGAAAATATAAATATAAATAATAGAATTATAAAAGTAAATATGGGAATTCAAACACGACATCACATTATATTTACATAACATATGCATGATATTTACATGACATTTACATAACACTCGACATGGTTGTCGTTTACATAACATTTACATAACACTCTCGACAACATTTACATGATATTTACATAACATGTCACCATTAAAGTAAACATGAATAACTTGTATCACATCGAAAAACTTAGTTCCATCTCATCTTCTGCATTAAGATAAACATAAAATACCTTTATAATAATTTATATCATACAGGAAAAATTAGATCCATCCCATCTTACAATCAATGTAAGCATAAAACATCTTTATAATAGATTATACAATATAGGAATAATTAGATTAATCTCATCTTTACCATCATGGCAAACACAAAACATCTTTATAATTACCTTTTCATATAGGGAAAATTAAATCCATCTCATCTATACCATCATGGTAAACATAATATGTTTCTATACTTACTTCTACCATATATGAAGAATTAATTTCATCTGATACTTTATATCTCTACTAACTTATATCACATAGGAATAATTAGATCCATCTCATATTTACCATCAAGGTTAAAATTACATATGTCTATACTTACTTATATCATATAGAAACAATTAGATCCATCTCATCTATATATTCATGGTAAAAATAAAATACGACTAATCTTACTGATCCCACATACGAATAATTATACCCATCTTATCTTTACCGTCAAAACTATTTGAAGACACATGTAGTAATAATCTGTTTACTTATTTATGACACCCTTGATACGAGGACTAGTTTGAAGATACATGTGGTAATAATATCTTTATTTTGCTTGTTCGTAACATTCTTGATTCAAGGACCAGTTTGAAGACACATGTAGTAACAATATCTTTAATTTACTTCTGGTAACACTCTTGGTTCATGGACCAAGATATATGTAGTAATAATCTCTTTATTTTACTTGTTTATTACGCCCTTGTTTGAAGAACTTGGTTGAAGATACATGTTGTTGTAATTTCTTTATTTTACTTGTTTAAAACTCTCTTGATTCAGTGAATAATTTTAAGACAGATGTAACAGTACTCTAATTATTTTTCTTGTTGATAACACCTTGATTCATAGACTAGTTTGTAGATATACTTAATAATAATTTCTTTGTTTTGCTTGTTTATAGCACCCATGGTTGAAGAAATACTTTGAAGATGCATGTAGTGATAATCTGTTTACATTTTCCTGTTTATGACAACCTCGATTCGAGAACTAGTTTGAAGATACATGTAGTAATAATCTGTTTACTTTACTTTTTTATACGAAACTTGATCAAGGCACTAGTTTCTATATACATGGATAAATAATCTCTTTATTTTACTTCTTTATAACACCCTTGTTTCAAGGACTCGTGTTAAGATGGGTTTAGTAAAAATATATTTATTTTAGTTTTTATAACCCCCTTGATGAAAGAACTAGTCTCAAGATACGTGTAGCAATAACCTTTTTATTATACTTCTTTATAACACCCTTGATTCAAATATGAGTTTGACATTACATATGGTAATGATCTGTTTATTTTACTTGTTTATATCACCCTTCATTCAATTACTGGTTTGAAAACATTTGTAGTAATAATCTCTTTATTTTGCTTGTTTGTAACACCTTTTATTCAAATTACTGGTTTGAAGATGCATGTAGTAAAAATCTCTTTATTTTACTTCCTTATAAAACCTTGGTTCAAGGACTACTTAAAAGACAGACGTTGTGTATATCTTTTTGTTTTACTTTTTGATAATACCCTTTATTGAAAGACTAATTTAAAAATAAGTGTGGTAATAATCTATTTGTTTTACTTGTCAGGTACTAGTTTGAAGATACGTGTGGTAATAATCTCTTTATTTTACCTCTGTATAATACCCTTTATTCAAAGACTAGTTTGAAGATACATGAAGTGGCAATCTCTTTATTTTACTCGTTTGTAACATCCTTTATTGAAGATACACATAGTAAAAATCTTTATTTTACTCCTTCATAAAACTGTTGATTCAAGGGCTACTTTAAAGACAGATGTTGTGGTAATCTCTTTATTTTACTTGTTTAAAACACCCATGTTTGACTGATAACTTTGAAGACGGATGTAATAATTATCCATCCATTTTACTTGTTTATAACATCCTTGATTCAAGGATTATTTTGATGTTACATGTAGAAATAAAATCTTAATTTTACTAGTTTAAGACAACCATGACTCATATATTACTTTGAAGAGAGATGTAATACTGATTTGTGTTTTTACTTGCTTATAACATTCTTCATGCAAGGACAAGTTTTACTTTTTCATAACACTCTTGATTCAAGGTTTATTTTAATTGTTTTTAACACCATGGATATAACAACTAGCATGAAGACAGAAGTAGTAATAATCACGTTATTGTACTTGTTTATAGCACCGTTTATTTAATGTCTAATTTGAAAATATATTTAGTTATAATATCTTTATTTTAGTTGTTTATAACGCAATTGATTCAAGGACTACTTTAAAGATGTATGTAGTAATAAACTCATTATTCTACTCCTTTACAACACCTTTCATTCAAGCTCTATTTCCAAGATGCACGTAAAATTAATCTCTTCATTTTACTTGCTTATAACAATCTGGATTCAAGACTGGTTTGATGGTATATGTAATAATAATCACTTTGTTTTATTTGTTTATAACACCCTTGATTCATAGTCTGGTTTGAAGATACGTGTAGTTATAATATATTTATTTTACTTGTTTATAACACCCTTGATTCAATGATTAGTTTGAAAGCAAGTGTAGTAATAATCTTTCTACTTTACTTGTTTATAATATCCATTATTTAAGGACTAGTGTAAAGATACAGGTAGGAATAATCTCTTTATTTTACTTGTTTATAACATCCTTGATTCAAGGACTACTTTGAAGACAGATGTTGTAATAGTCTTCTTTTCTTAGTTGATTATTTCACCGTTAATTCAAGGACTACTTTGAAGACAGATGCTGTGGTAATCTCTTTATTTTACTTTTTGATAATACCCTTTATTCAAAAACTAGTTTGTAGACAAATGTAGTAATATTCTCTTTGTTTTGCTTGCTTTTATCTGTCTTGATTCAAGTACTAATTTGAATATACATGCATTAATAATGTCTTTATTTTAGTTGTTTATGACACCCTTGATTCAAGGACTAGGTTGAAGATATGCGTATTAATAATCTCTTTATTTTAGTTGTTTATGACACTCTTGATTCAAGGATTACTATGAAGACAGATTAGTAATAATCCTTTTTCTTTTACTTGTTTATAACCCTTGTTATAAACTAGTTTGAAGATAGACGTAATAATAATCCATTTATTTTACTTATAACATCGTTCATAGTTCAAGGACAGATGTAGTAGCGATGTCTATATTTTACTTGTTTTTAACAACCATGATTCAAGGATAATTTTGAAGTGAGATGCATTAATAATATATTTATTTTACTTTTTATATCTCTCTTGGTTCAAGAACTAGTCTTAAGGCAGATTTAGTATTAATCTCTTTATTTTACTCGTTTATAAAACTTTGATTCAAGGACTAGTTCGAACATAGATGCAATAATAATCTCTTTATTTTACTTGTTTATAACATCCTTAATGCAAGGACTAGTTTAATGATTAATCTTGTAATAATTTATTTATTTTACTTGCTTAAGACAAAATATTTCAAGCATTACTTTGAAGAGAGATATAATAATCATTTGTTTATTTTACTTGTTTATAACACCCATGATTCAGGGATCACTTTGAAGATAGATGTAGTAATAATCTCTTTATTTTAATTTTTATAGCTTTTTTGGTTCAAGGACTGATTTGAAGACAAGTATAGTAATAATCTGTTTATATTACTTGTTTATAACATCCTTGATTGAAGGACTAGTTTTAAGAGAGATGTGGTATTAACCTTTCTACTTTACTTGTTTATAAAACCTTTGATTCAAAGACTAGATTAGGAACAAATGTAATAGTAATCTATTTTATTTTTCCTTTTTTATAACACCTTTGATTCAATGACTGCTTTGAAGATACATGTTGTAAAACACTCGTAATTGAAGTACTAGTTTGAAGACAGATGTAGTAAGATTCTCTTGATATTCTTGTTTATAACTCTCTTGATTCAAGGACTAGTTTCAAGACAGGTATGATAATAATCTCTTTATTTTACTTGTTTATAACACACTTGGTTGAAGTATTAGTTTGAAGACAGGTATGATAATACGCTAATAAAAATAATATTTAATCTTCTCTTCACAAACATATTACTGAGTCTTTCGGAATATTGTATTTTCACACTTTGGTAAACAAGTTTGGACATAGCTCCCACTATATTTCACGTAATCTAGTAAACAAGTTTGGACACAGATACCGCTATATTTCACGTAATCTAGTAAACAAGTTTGGACATAGATACCGCTATATTTCACGTAATCTAGTAAACAAGTTTGGACATAGATACCGCTATATTTCACTTAATCTAGTAAACAAGTTTGGACATAGATACCACTATATTTCACGTAATCTAGTAAACAAGTTTGGACATAGATGCCACTATATTTCACATAATCTAGTAAACAAGTTTGGACATAGATACCACTATATTTCACGTAATCTAGTAAACAAGTTTGGACATAGATGCCACTATATTTCACGTAATCTAGTAAACAAGTTTGGACATAGATGCCACTATATTTCACATAATCTAGTAAACAAGTTTGGACATAGATACCGCTATATTTCACGTAATCTAGTAAACAAGTTTGGACATAGATACCGCTATATTTCACGTAATCTAGTAAACAAGTTTGGACATAGATACCGCTATATTTCACTTAATCTAGTAAACAAGTTTGGACATAGATACCACTATATTTCACGTAATCTAGTAAACAAGTTTGGACATAGATGCCACTATATTTCACATAATCTAGTAAACAAGTTTGGACATAGATACCACTATATTTCACGTAATCTAGTAAACAAGTTTGGACATAGATGCCACTATATTTCACGTAATCTAGTAAACAAGTTTGGACATAGATGCCACTATATTTCACATAATCTAGTAAACAAGTTTGGACATAGATGCCACTATATTTCACGTAATTGTTTTTTTTCGAATATCAACCTTGTGTTCTGCTTTCTTAGCTCCAAAGCCATCAGGACGACGTCCGCGTAAACCGGGAGTAGAACGTAAGCCACGCCAGGCCTACAGTGCTAAACAGCTGGAGAGACTAGAAGCAGAGTTTAAGGTTAGCTATTTATTTTTCAGTAGTGAGTTCAAGATAAAAATGAATACGTTTTTACTACAACGAAATCACTGTTACATTAGAAACGTAAAGTTCTGACAGAATATTGTTTTAACTACACAAACATTTCGTAAGCTAAGATTTTTAAAGTACATTAATTTCTTAAAGTTATTTGGTGACTTTCGTAGTCACTTAATTGCGTATTGTGAAGTGTATGTTTACAATATTCAGTGATATCCATGGTAAATTACTGCATATTGTACAGTATGTGTTTATAATATTGAGCGAAGTTCATGGTAGCTTTACTTATATTGCACAGTGGGAGTTTATAATATTCAGTGACGTCCATGGTAGCTATACTGTGTATTGTACGATGTGTGTTACAATATACAGTGACTTCTTGTGTAATTTTACTGCGTATTGTACACAGTGTCTGTTTATAATATTCAGTGACATTCAATAGTCAGGTCGTCCATGGTACGTATATAGTATGTTATTTACATGAAACCAGTTTACGATTAGTTAAATGACTAATTAATTTATCGATTCAATTTAATATGAACAAAACATAAAAAAACACTTTCAATGTGATATGTCTTAATTTCATTTCGAATTGAGTTGTAACAATAACTTTACAATGTATGAAAATAATTGTAATGGTTCTTGTTTCTTTCTTCTATTAATGTTTTCTGATATATTTTATTGATTATTCTTTTCTTGTGAGTTTTTATGTTGCATGTTTTTAATAAACATATTTTTTCAATAGTCATTACAAAGAATCTTGAATAAAGAAATAATTACATGTGATAAATACGTAGGTCTTATCCCTAAAGTTTTCAATACTTTTCGCACTATTTTAGAAGTTTAATATTCCCTGCCAACCATTCATATGCAGAGTTTGACAAAAACTATCAATTATTTCTTTCATAAATAATCGTATATAATTGTAATTCTTATCTTATGTTTCAGTCTTACATTGAATGCGATCATTATAATCTGTTTCAAATTTTCTGAATTTACAAAACATTTATTGAATAGTATTCCTTCTTCAAACATTTTAGAAATCACTCATTTTTATAACAATCTGCTAAAGTGTATTAAAAATAGATAAACGTACAAAAACATGTAGCAACTATCCTAAATTTACAGACATTATATTAGTATTGAAACATATGTTGTTAATATATCTTTTTATGCTGCTAAGTGCAATGTATTTGTTTTGGTCTTTTGTTGTTTGTATTAAATAGACGTTTGACAACTATAATTACCTAGACGGTTCTAAGTATTATTTTTTTATAAGTCTATTGTTATTGATTTTTTTATATATCACAATGAGTTGAAAACTACCTTTGTGTCTCTACAGGTATTATATTTGTGCTGTAACGTTGTTCTCTCTTTGGTGAATTTTTTAAAGTTATTTCCTGGAAATAATTCAGAGTCTAGTCCATACAGAATACAACAAATTAACTGATTTCTTAATTAACGTTTCTACAGACTGCCTTCACTGTCCACAGTTGTAGTTCAAGCTTACAAATTATTAAGAAATAAGCAAACTTGTACAAATTCATGGTTGATGCACACAAACAAAAATATTCACTCTAATAGTTATAAAAACTATATCTCCTTACAGTATTCTCTCGGCTTCACTATCGATGCTTTAGTGACACTTAATTCATGATATATCCTTCAAAGTACCAAAAAATTTGATATCAAATTACTTAGAACGTTCTAAGCCTACTTATTGTTAACATGATCATTCTCGCTGAAGAAACAAAGTTAAAAACTTAACCTACAACACTGTTCTTGCTCTGTTTCTAAACTGTGAATCCAACTAAGTTTTCTTAAGGTTTTGTTAACTTCGTATTTTTTTAGTTGAACTTTATACCCTCCCCTTAAAGAAACCTGTTGACTTCTTACATTCTCGGTTTAATGCTTGATTCGAATCTTATAACAATTTCCTTATTTTGATAGAAGTAGTTTTATTGCAGTTTTTGGCAACGTTACACTTCATGTTATACTCAAAATATTGTTTTATAGTTTATTTCAAATTAACTAATTCTAAAACTAATATTTACTTTGAATTAACTCAAGTTTAACTGGTACATATTTTACACGAAGAGTAGTTTTGTTTTAGTGTTACAACATCTAATATTCACGTGACTGTCAGTAGTCTACCTACATCTAAAATGGGCTCATCACCAGCTGGAGACGTTAATGTTTTACCTGATCCTCTAATGTTCATATGCTACAAATAGGTCCCTTGCCTACAAATCTTCCTGGCTAAGATAATAGAACAAGCCTTTCTCAGTCTCCAGCTCAGGTCTCTTCTTTCCTCCTTATCAGAACTTTGCTCTAGATGTTTCTTTGTGGAACGACACTTCAAACCTGTTGAACATTGCAACTTCCAATGTTTGATACCTGTTATGGTTCTCGGATGGAAGGTTACTTAAGATTCGCAAAGTAATCCTTTTTTTATGGACAGTCAGGTGTGTGGTTTTTGTTGTCCATTACTCCACTTCTTCACTCTGAAAATTATTTTTTACTGTGGTATCTTTCCATCGTAGTTCGTTGGTTTCACTGATGACCATTCTTGAACTGGCTAACTGTATATTGAAATTGGATTTAGTGGTGTCATGTTTGGACTGGTCAAAGAATGTCATTCAGTAACAAGTAACACAGCAGTAGTGGTTATATGTGTTGATTAGATGAGATATCTTATTTCATATTAAGTAATAATATACGGTGTTTTCATGTCTCGCAGCTCCCTCTAGTTGACACAAATTAAATTACATATATCCTTTACAAGTTTTACATGGGTCTACTATTAAGGATTTTTTTTTTATTTCAGTGTAGCTTCTCTGTGTTTCTGCAGACAATATTCATATTCTTACTGATTTTATATTTCGTACCAGTCCGACAAGTAACCCAGCGTTTTTACATTAACGAAATTTAATGTAAACTACTTTCTTTAGTTTAACCAACTTTGACAATAAACTTTATGTGTTAAAACAAACATTATCATTGTATATTGAATTTTTAAAGAATATTTAAAATTATTTTCACATACACTCACGTGTTTCAACAGACATTGCAGTTGTAAAGATCGACTCATATTAATTTAGTCTAACTTGAGAAGTACATTTATCTTTCTGCAAACATTATTTTATCGTTCTATACTTGTTATATTTAAGATTACTTGGTAAGTAACTTTATCTCTCTCGAGACATTAAATTTATATATTCATTGTTTTTATTATTTCGGAATAGGTTGACAAGTACCTTAGTGTTAATAAAAGAATGGAGTTATCAGCAGCTTTGAGTCTAACTGAGGTTCAAATAAAAACTTGGTTCCAGAACCGCAGGTAAGTAAAATAATAAGTTTTTAATTAACTCCTACCTCCATGAAACCGATATACTAAATCATTTCTTCTTACACCTACCTCCGTGAAACCGTTATACTAAATCACTTTATCTCACACCTACCTCCGTGAAACCGATATACTAAATCACTTTATCTCACACCTACCTCCGTGAAACCGATATACTAAATCACTACATCTCACACCTACCTCCGTGAAACCGATGTACTAAATCACTTTATCTCACACCTACCTCCGTGAAACCGATATACTAAATCACTTTATCTCACACCTACCTCCGTGAAACCGATATACTAAATCACTTTATCTCACACCCACCTCTGATATATTCACATCTTAAAATCACTCACATTACTGAATTTTGTAATTTATGGTCTATTAATATCCAAAAAATACCCACATTTCTGTATTCTGTAATACTGAACTTATTACATCCTGAAATTTTCACATTTCGGTAGCTCGTAATTCAGGCTATATTAATATCATGAAAACAACCACATTTTTCTTTTTTATAATTCAGACTATCTAAACATCCTGAAATTCCCCAAATTCGTGTTTTTTTAATTGAGGCTATCATCACATTATGAAAATCCCCCATTCCTGTGTTTCGTAATTCAGGCTATTTTCACATCGTGAAAATACCCACATTCCATGTTTTGTAATTCAGGCAAAATTAACATCTTGAAAACTCCCACATTTCTGAGTTTTGTAATTCAGACTATATTAGCATCCTCAAAACATCCTCATTCCGTATTTTGTAATTCAGGCTATATTAACATTCTGAAAATCTCCATATTCCGTGTTTTGTAATTCAGGCTATATTAACATTCTGAAAATCCCCATATTCCGTGTTTTGTAATTCAGACTAGATTCGCATCCTAAAAACATTCACATTTTTGTATTTTGTAATTCAGGATATATTAACAATCTGAATATTCCGTTTTTTCAGTATTTTGTATTTCAGACTATATTAATATCTCAAAAACACCCACATTTCTGTATTTTGTAATACAGGCTGTTGTAACATTCTGTAAACGACCAAATTTCTTTATTTTAAAATTCAGGCAATATTAACATCCAGAAAACCTCCAGATTTTTATATTTTGAAATTCAGCCTGCTTTAACATCCTGCAAACACCCACATTCCTCTGTTTTGTATTTTAGGGTATCTTCACTTCTCCACTTTCTGAAAACCTCCATATTCAGTGTTTATAATTCAGGCTATATTAGCATCCTAAAAATCTCCATATTACGTGTTTTGTAATTCAGGCTATATTTACATCCTGAAAAACCCTCACATTTCGTGTTTTGTTATTGACACTATATTAACATCCTGAAAAACTCGATATTTCTGTATTTTGTAATTTAGGCTATATTAACATTCTATAATCTCCCACATTTCTCTGTTTTGTGATTTAGGCTATCTGCACTTGTGGAAAACCTTCATATACCGTGTTTTATAATTCAGGCTGTATTTGCATTCTAAAAAAACCCAATTCCATGTTTTGTAACTCAGGCTATCGTCACATTCTGAAAACATCCACATTCCTATGTTTTGTAATTCAGGTTATATTAACATCCTAAAACATCCACATTCCTATGTTTTGTAATTCAGGTTATATTAACATACTATAAAACCCCACATTCCGTATTTTGTAATTCAAGCTATATTAGCATTCTTAAAACACTTATGTTCCTGTGTTTTGTAATTCTTGCTATCTGTAAACTTCCACATTCCCTGTTTTGTAATTCAAGTTCGCCTCACATACTGAAAACACTCACATTTCTGTTGGGATTTTTTTTGTAATTCAGGCGAATTTAACATCTTAAAATTCCCCACATATCGTGTTTTATAAATCAAGCTACATTAACATCCCGAAATCCCCCATATTACTTTGTTTTGTATTTCAGGCTATTCTCACATACTGAAAACACCCACTTTACCTTGGTTTGTAATTCAAGCTATTCTCACATCGTAAAAACACCCACTTTACCTTGGTTTGTATTTCAAGCTATTCTCACATCGTGAAAACACCCACTTTACCTTGGTTTGTATTTCAAGCTATTCTCACATCGTGAAAACACCCACTTTACCTTGGTTTGTATTTCAAGCTATTCTCACATCGTGAAAACACCCACTTTACCTTGGTTTGTAATTCAAGCTATTCTCACGTCGTGAAAAGATCCACACTCCGTATTTTGTAATTGAGACGATATTAAAATCCTGAAACCTCCGACGTTTATGTATTTTGTAATTCAGACTATATTATTATCCTGAAAACTCCAACATTCCTTTTTTTGTAATTCAGGCTAAATTAAATCCTTGAATCCCACACATTTCTGTATTTTGTAATCCAGGCTATCTGCACAATCTGAAAACCTCCACATTCCGTGTTTTATAATACAGGGTTTATTAGCATCATAAAAATCCCTAATTCCGTGTTTTGTAATCCAAGATATGCTCAAAACCCCAACATTACGTGTTTAGTAATTCAAGCTATATTCACATTCTATAATCCCCCACATTTCTCTGTTTTGTGATTTAGGCTATCTGCACTTTTGGAAACCTTCAATATACCTTGTTTTATAATTCAGGCTGTATTTGCATTCTAAAAACACCCAGTTCCATGTTTTGTAATTCAGGCTGTCGTCACATTCGTATGTTTTGTAATTCAGGTTATATTAACATCCTGAAACATCCACATTCCTATGTTTTGTAATTTAGGTTATATTAACATCCTAAAACATCCACATTCCTATGTTTTGTAATTCAGGTTATATTAACATCCTAAAACATCCACATCCTATATTTTGTAATTCGGGTTATATTAACATCATAAAACACCCACATTTCTATATTTTGTATTTCAGACTGTATTAACATCCTGAAAAACCCCACATTCCGTGAGTTGTAATTCAGGCTATATTAACATTCTGAAAACAGCCACATTCCTATGTTTTATAATTCAGGTTATATTAACATCTTAAAACATCCACATTCCTATGTTTTATAATTCCGGCTATATTAACATTCTGAAAACAGCCACATTCCTATGTTTTATAATTCAGGCTATATTAATATTCTGAAAACAGCCACATTCCTATGTTTTATAATTCAGGCTATATTAACATTCTGAAAACATCCACATTCCTATGTTTTATAATTCAGGCTATATTAACATCCTGAAAACATCCACATTCCTATGTTTTATAATTCAGGCTATATTAACATCATAAAACATCCACATTCCTATGTTTTATAATTCAGGCTATATTAACATTCTGAAAACAGACACATTCCTATGTTTTATAATTCAGGCTAATTAACATTCTGAAAACAGCCACATTCCTATGTTTTATAATCCAAGCTATATTAACATTCTGAAAACAGCCACATTCCTATGTTTTATAATTCAGGCTATATTAAAATCATAAAACAGCCACATTCCTATGTTTTATAGTTCAGGCTATATTAACATTCTGAAAACAGCCACATTCCTATGTTTTATAATTCAGGCTAATTAACATTCTGAAAACAGCCACATTCCTATGTTTTATAATTCAGGCTATATTAACATCATAAAACAGCCACATTCCTATGTTTTATAATTCAGGCTATATTAACATTCTGAAAACAGCCACATTCCTATGTTTTATAATTCAGGCTATATTAACATTCTGAAAACAGACACATTCCTATGTTTTATAATTCAGGTTATCCTCATATCCTAAAAAAAGATACCAGATTCATGTGCTTTTAATTTTGTTTATTCTCACATCTTAAAGAAACAAACATGTCTGTGTTTATAATTCAGTTTATCTTTACATTGTAGTGTCGCTAGTATCGTAATTATTTTATCATAAAGTTGTTCGATTTTATTGTTGTTTTAATTAGGAATGACAACATATATATTTCCTATCTTGTATCGATTTCCAAACTAGAACGAAATGGAAAAAACAGATGACCGCTCGTATGAAGATGACCCAACGACAAGGCATCTGGTCAGCACCGTACTTAACAGCAAGTCATGCCTTTAGTCCTTTTCTAGGTTCCGCAGGAATAAGACCTCTTCTGGCCTCGGAAGAGCCTACTTCTGCTATGGGTCTTGTCTGTGGAAATGATTCTCCGGTGTCAGAGCAGGGGAAAAAAAAAGAAATACCCTAACAAGAACAACAAAATGGAAACATACTTATAAATGTGCACATGTGTATATAATAATTTATTATTTGGACTTTCTACTCCAAATGACTGGCAATGAAAACAATTGATTTTTTTACACTACAAACATGTTTGTCAATTAGCACTGGTCAGTGTTGCGGCAACACATCACTTCGTGGTTTAGACAGAAGTGAAGATTAGTTCAAACAGATATGTTTAATCTGCTGTGCAAGATGAAAGTAAAAGACAATTTGTTAACCACTCATGTTGTTTGTCCGTAATTATTTTGGCAAACTTCCAAAATTTTCCGTTTGATATGTCTTGATAATCTTAGAATACGTGTTTCAGTAGAAGCAATATCTTACGTAAAGTAGACAAATCACGGACGAAATACTTTCTCTCATCGTGTTTGTCTTTCCCCCGAAAAAATAAGTGATGTTACAATATTTAACTATATGTTAAGAAAAATTGCTCTAAGTCTATGAACTTTACTGTGTTTGAAAGGAAATGTATTGTATGTACCTTTAGCGTGATTTTTCATTTTGTTGTTATGCTGTTACAATTGCATTAGTTTTGTGCTCCATTTTGTTATATTGTTATTATGAAACTGATTTTTAGTAAATTAAGTTTCACGATTTAGTTTGGTACACGTTTTATAAAAATACCACAAGAACTTAAGCTCCCATATATTCTATATTCAACACAAATAGTACTACAACTCTGAATACATAACTTATGATTTCATTTACGTTTATACAAATGTCTTACTACAAATTACGTTAAACAGTCAAGGATATTAAACGTTAAACTGTTTACCTTATTTTTTAAACACAAATCACGAAGAAGATTCAAACCAAACTTTTCTTTCGTTAACAACAACAATTTAAATGATACTAAAAACAGAACATTTCCAGCTGGAGATAGCTTTAAAAAACAAGATCAAAGTTTACAACACAAGATGGTCAGTTCGATTCATTGTTCAAACGCAGTTACTGTACCTGAGTGTAAGTGGTCAGCTTGGTTCATTATTTAGTGTTTATTGGCTGTACCTGAGTGTAAGTGGTCAGCTTGGTTCATTATTTAGAAGTGTTTATTGGCTGAACCTGAGTGTAAGTGGTCAGCTTGGTTCATTATTTAGAAGTGTTTATTAGCTGTACCTGAGTGTAAGTGGTCAGCTTGGTTCATTATTTACAAGTGTTCATTGGTTGTACCTGAGTGTAAGTGGTCAGCTTGGTTCATTATTTAGAGGAGTTTATTGGCTGTACCTGAGTGTAAGTGGTCAGCTTAGTTCGTTATTTTTTGTTTGTTTGCCTCTTCCGAGTGCAAGAGGCTACTTTGACTCAATGTACACGTGTGTTGATTGACTATACTTGCGTTAAAATAGTTTGACTCACTATAAAGGTGTATTGAATGATTATATTTGTGTTAAAAGAAGTCACACTGATTCACTGTACTTGTGTTAAAATAGTTTGACTCACTATACAGGCGTATTGAATGATTATATTTGTGTTAAAAAGAGTCAAACTGATTCACTGTACTTGTGTTAAAATAGTTTGACTCACTATACAGGTGTATTGAATGACTATATTTGTGTTAAAAGGAGTCACACTGATTCACTGTACTTGTGTTAAAATAGTTTGACTCACTATACAGGCGTATTGAATGATTATATTTGTGTTAAAAGGAGTCAAACTGATTGATTGTACTTGTGTTAAAATAGTTTGACTCACTATACAGGCGTATTGAATGATTATATTTGTGTTAAAAGGAGTCAAACTGATTGATTGTACTTGTGTTAAAATAGTTTGACTCACTATACAGGCGTATTGAATGATTATATTTGTGTTAAAAGGAGTCGAACTGATTGATTGTACTTGTGTTAAAGTTGTCAATTTGATTCATTGTGCAGGCGCGCTGATTTACTGAATCAGATTTGATATATTTCTTTTGACTATTTATAAAGGAACGACTCTTCTATAAAAGTTAAAATCAAATCGATATAAAAAAGTAAAAGGGGTAAGGTTTGAATTATACCTCCCGCTAGTACAGCGGTGTGTCTTCGGATTTACAACACTAACATCAGGGGTTCGATTCCCCTCAATGGGCTGAGCAGATTACCCGATGTGGCTTTGCAATAAGAAAAAAAAAACTACAAAACTTTTAAATTTCTTGTTTGATTTATTTCGATTGATTCCAAATATACCATTGGTAAGACTATTTTAATCAATGCTATTGTGATTATAAAATAATTTATTTACTTTTATTGCGATATATTTAGAGCAGTGGAGTGTAATATCTTCACTTTGAAGAAAAAGTCGCTCATCATACAAATTGTGCTTTATGGCCTTATGAGTGATGAATAAAACATATGTTTCACTGAATACAATGAAATATTTTATTTTTTCAAGTGGAACATTGTGTCAAGGTGGGGTAACATTGTCATTGGAGGTTAACATCGCCACTGAAGTTTTTCTTTGTTGAACGTGTTAAGTATTCCCACTCGTATCAATTTGAATTTAAAGATCTAACTCTGAAGTGTTGTACCTTTTTTATGTGTAAAAAACTATGTTGTCAATGTTGGCAATAATCTGGAATTTATTATGAGTCTTCCTCAAAAACTTTAACGCATAATGACTGATGAACAGTTGCAATAATTACTATATAATAATAACAACAAGATCGTCATTGAATCATTTACAAAATGCAACTAACAAAACTTGAAATGCCCTCTGTTGTTATCAGGGACACAATAGTCCGTGCACAATAACGGGGACATCTGTCACATCCTGCCCAGCCTTTCACTTTCTCCTGTTGTTATCAGGGACACAGTAGTCCGTGCACATGATGTATCAATAACGGGGACATCTGTCACATCTTACCCAGCCTTTCACATTCTCCTGTTGTTATCAGGGACACAGTAGTCCGTGCACATGATGTACCAATAACGGGGACATCTGTCACATCCTACCCAGCCTTTCACTTTCTCCTGTCGTTATCAGGGACACAGTAGTCCGTACACATGATGTACCAATAACGGGGACATCTGTCACTTCCTACCCAGCCTATCACTTTCTCCTTCGTGTGGCTGTCCCACACACATTGGTGTTAATACCATTCTTATGTATTGAATTTCATCTTCCTCCTGACTCTCAGAATCAACCATCCTCCTTGATATCCTCTCATTTCTTGACACTTCACTGCTTTCTTTTGTTCCTTTCGTTCCAGTTTCTGATTTTCTTTCTCTTTCTTTTCATCCTCGCGCGTTTTTTCTCTCTCTTCCTTTTGTTTTTTCTTCTTTTCTTCCTTTTTGGCATGTCACTTCAGCGCAGTCTTGCCCGACAGGGCTTTCGGCATGGCCTCTGTTTTGTTTTGATTTTTCTTGGGTGCGAAAGATATTTTGGATCTTTTGAGCTCCCGGAAGTCTGGGATCAGTGAACTCCGGGTTGGTTTGACTTGTTGGAATCTGCGGATTGCTGGAAGAGTAATATGTGGACGATGACGGTGAGTCTGGCGAAGGGATGAAGACACCCTGGCGTAACGCGCCATCCAGATTCAAGTCCTCATCTTTACTGGACATGTTGTCTGCTGAGGAAGTATTCTAACGGCTGCAATGGCTCGTGCCATTTGCCCTTCATCGTACAGCCGCCTCTCCTTCCCGATGACTAATTGAAATGACATCTGTGAAATTCAGAATAAGGATTGTAGATTGAATCATATAGAGCATTGATTGGTTCTTCCCTCCCAGGTTGCTCATACGCCATGCATGATTGCTGCTACAAACACACTATATGTGAAAATAATCGCTTTCTCAGAATTGATATTGTAACTTAAATGTTCACGTGTGATATTTCATTTATTTATCCTGAACAGTTAAATTGTAAATTGAGAATATTCAGGATTTTCTTCGATCTTCAAGGTGATGATATTACCCGAACATTGAAATTTTGGGTGGGTAAAACCGTCATGCCTGGTCCTGTCACGTTCCAAGGTCATTTGTCATGGCGGCCTCCAACAATCTGTTGTGCATTTTTTAAATGAATAATGGCTGAAGTTTGTTGTTCTTCTTCTCAACTTTAGTGGGATATACGTTTTTTCCTTTACTTTTGAACACTGCTTATCAAGCTATTTCCAATGTTTCATCAATTGGTAGGGAATTATAAACGATAATTCTTACTTTGACAAACACAGTCGTTCGCTGGCCTTCTTCTTTATGGTTATTTGGGTATATTAGATTATAGATACCCAGGAGGGTCAAGTGCTCGTCCTCCACCCCTAACTTTCATGTTGGCTACTACTATGTTGTTGATATAGAGCTTTAGGGCCAGAGTAACGCACACGTACTTCGGCCCTTTTCAGGGCAATGTCTATACATTATCTTGAGTGGCCTTTTTTTAATTTATGTGTTTTTTTTCGTTATTATATTTTTAAATCTATTTATATGCATATATATTTAATAACAAAAAACAGAAAAAGAAAATAAATAAATAAAATAGAAGAGTTATGAATATTATACTAGTTCTAAACGTCTAGTGCAAGGTGGTCAGCTTGATTTATATTTCTTAAATATATGTCCATTGGAGAGAGGTACTTGGGAGGTCTGTGCGTAGTATCTGTCGAGATCACACAATAAATTATTTATGTCAATTTTCATTAAAATAATTCAGTGCATTATGCCAGAGTCTATCGCATACTTCTCTAAGTTTGCATGAATGTAGATGACGTACTTTGAGGTACTTTATAAGCTGAGGTTAAGATTGAATTTTGTAGTTTGTGTAGTTGTTTTTGTGTTATGTTTATCCAAGCTGGACAGGCGTATTCTATAATGGGTCTTGTGTATGTTTTGTAGATTTTTATTATACAGGGTGTTCGGAAAGTCACTGTGCACTTATATATTTATTAACAGACATGTTTCAATATAGAATACAGGAGGTAAACATGGATGACAATTATAAACAATGTTAAAAGTGACCACCGTTGTCATCAATACAGACTTGGATCCTTCTTATTTTGTTTTTAAACCCCGCTACCTGTTGCTGGCTT
Source organism: Carcinoscorpius rotundicauda (assembly GCA_011833715.1). Lineage (NCBI taxonomy): Eukaryota > Metazoa > Arthropoda > Merostomata > Xiphosura > Limulidae > Carcinoscorpius > Carcinoscorpius rotundicauda. The sequence continues at coordinate 298,136 of CM022404.1, read as the reverse complement.
GAAATAGACTGAATGGACACATGATCACAAAACTGCACAGTGACTTTCAGAACACCCTGTATTATCAGGTGATGTGCCTTGAATAGTTATTCGATTGGCTTCTTGCATAATTTGCTCTTTTCCAGATTCTAGTCAGGATGTTGTTAATATGCTGTATCCACGTTGATTGGTATCGTAAGTTAATCCTAAAAATTTAGCCGAAGTAACGGTCTGTAAAAATGATCCGTTCATGTGTAACTTTGATGGATATTTTTCAGTTTATTTAATCTGGTGAATAGCATTACTTGGTCTTTCGGAATATTTATTTTTAATATATATTCCTGGCAGTGTTTTTTTTTAAATTATTCAGGACTGGTTGGAGTCGAGGAACATTTCCAGACCGTTACATTGTCAGAAAACTGTGATGAAAAACCTAAGTTAAAGTCCGACAGTGGCGTATTACATACATGATAAATAAGACATTACTAACTATATCGCTGTGGGACTCCTGCCGCAGGTGAAAAAGACCCTGAGAAGGTCCCATTCACATCTACTTTACACGCTCTGTGGTACAGAAAGTTAGATAGCCAGCGAATAATTCCCTGGGGTAAATCCATTTCCGTTAACCGGTGACGTAATCGGCTATGCCAGACTATGTCGAATGCTTTCGAAATTTTGATTTTGTTTCTAAATATATAAATAGTCGGTTACTAATTATTCTTTCGAAACTTTTTCCGATGCAGCTGGTTAGACTAATCAGGCGGTAATTATTTGGTTTATTTGAGGGCTTTCCTTCTTTCTGGAACATTAATATTATTGATTCCTTCCAAGAAATAGGGATATATCCAGCTGAAAATGATAAGTTAAATAGAGCCGTTTGATGTTCATATAATTTCTCAGTACCCTATTTTAGGAGGATACCATCTTCAGGTACATGTGTACCATCTTCTTCAAATACTTATATACCATCTTCTTTATGTACTTGTATACCATCTTCTTTAGGTACTTGTATACCATCTTCTTCAGGTACTTGTATACCATCTTCTTCAGGTACTTGTATACCATCTTCTTCAGATACTTGTATACCATCTTCTTTAGGTACTTGTATACCATCTTCTTCAGGTACTTGTTTTCCATCTTCTTCATGTACTTGTATACCATCTTCTTCAGGTACTTGTTTTCCATCTTCTTCAGGTACTTGTATACCATCTTCTTCAGGTACTTGTTTTCCATCTTCTTCAAGTACTTGTATACCATCTTCTTTAGGTACTTGTATACCATCTTCTTCAGGTACTTGTATACCATCTTCTTCAGGTACTTGTATACCATCTTCTTCAGATACTTGTATACCATCTTCTTTAGGTACTTGTATACCATCTTCTTCAGGTACTTGTTTTCCATCTTCTTCATGTACTTGTATACCATCTTCTTCAGGTACTTGTTTTCCATCTTCTTCAAGTACTTGTATACCATCTTCTTCAGGTACTTGTATACCATCTTCTTCAGGTACTTGTTTTCCATCTTCTTCAAGTACTTGTATACCATCTTCTTTAGGTACTTGTATACCATCTTCTTCAGGTACTTGTATACCATCTTCTTCAGATACTTGTATACCATCTTCTTTAGGTACTTGTATACCATCTTCTTCAGGTACTTGTTTTCCATCTTCTTCAAGTACTTGTATACCATCTTCTTCAGGTACTTGTTTTCCATCTTCTTCAAGTACTTGTATACCATCTTCTTCAGGTACTTGTATACCATCTTCTTTAGGTACTTGTATACCATCTTCTTCAGGTACTTGTATACCATCTTCTTCAGATACTTGTATACTATCTTCTTTAGGTACTTGTATACCATCTTCTTCAGGTACTTGTTTTCCATCTTCTTCAAGTACTTGTATACCATCTTCTTCAGGTACTTGTTTTCCATCTTCTTCAGATACTTGTATACCATCTTCTTCAAGTACTTGTATTCCAAATATATATATATGTTTTCCATCTTCTTCAGGTAATTTCTTTTTGATGGCCATTGATACTTCGATTACTGTTATACCTTTTATCAGTTGATGAAAGCTCCAGTCTGTTGTTTTATTGATGCGGTTATTGTGTTTACTGGGAAGTTTGGCATGTATATGTTTATGTATATGTTTTGTTTGTTCAATGTAGTTATTGACTTTATTATACAAATATCTGTTCACGTCTGGTTTATGGTGTGTTTTGAGCGTGTTTCTCAGATAGTCTTTAAATATTTCTGCTTTCTCTAGCTCGTGTAAACTGTTTTTCCATGTAATTCGAGTGGTGGGTACTCTTTGTTTGTTTTTCCTGTGTTGGTATATCTTTTCAAGTGTGTGCACAATCGTTTTTGATTTGTTTTAATTGTGTCCCAACTGTCTTGTTTATGTTGTTGGATTTCGAGTTTGTATATACTGTCTGTGTAGTTTTCTACGTAGTCTAGTACTGTTTTATAAAGTGTATTATTTCTTGATGTGGTTGTCATATGAGTGTTGATATGGAGTGTTTTTGTTTCGGTATTGAGCTGTTGGCTGCATGTTTTAGGCACTTGGAGGTTATATGACTATATACATCTATATCTGATGCGTCCGCGCCAAAATTGAGTACTTCCTACGGTAAAATTTGGTCTATGAATGCCAATCTATTACATTCAATACATAACCACAACCCCAATATAGTAATTATAGAAGATTTAAACAGTAAAATATCATCTTTAACTGTAGATGTACAAACTCTAATGGTAAAATAATTTAAATAGTAAAATATCATCTTTAACTGTAGATGTACAAACTCTAATGGTAAAATAATTTAAATTGTAAACATATCATCTTTAACTGTAGATGTACAAACTCTAATGGTAAAATAATTTAAATTGTAAACATATCATCTTTAACTGTAGATGTACAAACTCTAATGGTAAAATAATTTAAATTGTAAACATATCATCTTTAACTGTAGATGTACAAACTCTAATGGTAAAATAATTTAAATTGTAAACATATCATCTTTAACTGTAGATGTACAAACTCTAATGGTAAAATAATTTAAATAGTAAACCTGGAGACTTGTTTTTTGTGTTTTTATTACTAACTTTTGGCTGATCGCACGGTCTAGCACCGGCGACGCATCTTCCAAGTGTCTGCCTTATCAACTGTCAATGGTAGGTTGTTACCATGGTCGTAACGGGAAATCAGGGTTCGATTCCAGAGAGGGAGCCTGAGAAACGGCTACCACATCCAAGGAAGGCGCGCAAATTACCCACTCCCAGAACGGGAAGATAAAATAACGATACGGGACTTTATCGACGCTCCGTAATTGGAATGAGTAAACAATCGTTGGCAAGTAAAACTTTCGCGATGAAAATTAAACCCCTATATTGAATTCTCATTGGTTAATAAATTAGTTACGTCACAGGTGACGATATTAGACACCTGACGATGTTATCCTCCACTGCTTATATACCAAAGTATTTCTTACATGGAAATTGTTCAAAACCCGTTCCTTAAAATCATATCCTTCATTATTTTACTTTATAAATAACTTTAAATAATAACATTGCTTTTTACATAATGATGAAGTATATTTGATTGATTTATATTTAGGTACGAAGTCGGTTACACGAAGTTTCTTGTACGTTCAAATAATATGTTCGGTTAAGAAAGTAAGTTTGTTTCAGGTAATGAACTCGTTATAACTGAATATAATAGTTGAGAATCCTATTTGTTTTTAAAACGATCTTTGTAATATATGTATCACTGTTACTCTGTTTGTTAAATATAATCGTGAATTAATAAAATGAAATTATGTAAATACTCTGGTCTAAATGTCAAATACTTCTTCAGACAGCTTTAGAGGAGTTTCATTTTTAATCAAGAGGTTTTGTGAATATCCACATAGAGGTATTTTAACAGAAAGTTACAAAAATCGTTACATTAAAACTCTCGAGAGAGAATTTGCACGTTTCTTTTCCCATTGTATTTTTCTTCATTTATGACATTTTGATTGTGTGATAAACAGCTTAAATCTGTGTCAAATCTGTGATTATTATAAGTAAACATTTGAATAATTATTCTATTGGTGCATCACAATTTCCACGTTTTGAGTGTTGTCCAAGTTCGAAAGTTGTTCGTTTTTCTTCGTTCAGAGATTAAATGCTGGATAGTTAATGTCCTCTAGGTACAAATGGCCATGTATTCACATGTCAGTTGATCATAGGAAATATTCTTTATGGTGAGTGACCCAACAGTTACATTTACAAACAAAATATCACAAGACGTGATGAATAATTTGTTTACAATTACAAACAAAATATCACAAGACGTGATGAATAATTTGTTTACAATTATAAACAAAATATCACAAGAATTGGTGAATAGTTTGTTTACATTGACAAACAAAATATCACAAGACGTGATAAACAGTTTCTTCACATTTATAAACAAAATATCATATGACATGAGTATGTGCTGACATCTACTGAAATTTCTTTTAACTGCTTAAATCTAATAAATTCCGTACATCCATCTCCTTTCACGATACTAAAATTTGACTTCCCTTCGATTATTTTCAATTTTTTTGTCGGTTTTAAATTAGAATACACAAGAGTGAAAGTGCCTTTATTTTAGAATACAATTCTATTTTTTATCTGTTTTATGCTGTTTTGCACATATTTTAAAATATAAAATAAAAACACTAATATTAACCCAGAAGGGTGTATTATGTTTAAGCCCACTTGTGTTTCAAATATTTGTACAAAGATTAGCAATTATTTTAGCTAAATGTTATACTATAAAATTTAAATATTGTGTTTCATCAAATTATATACTGATGTCATATGTCATATGTTGTTTGTGACATAGAACAATGCGTGTTACTCACTTGTCAAGACACAATGAACATAATACACTCGACTTAAGTGGACCAATGAGTCTGTGAACACCAAACGAATAAGTCTTGAAACTCTGTCTCTCCTTCCTTTATATCTCATTTTGACACTAATAAAGAAGGAATATAATTCCTCTAGCAACGCAAATTGTACCGAAAATAATTCGGTTTTGTAGTCTTAATAGCTGTATGGGTACGTGTGTATTAGTCTGAGTGTTTGAAATAATGTATATGTTCATATTCTCGAGTATCTCCTATACTAACAGATGTTCTTTTACTATGAATACCTGCTTTAGTTCTTCACCTGCTATCGACTTCACACACAATTAAATTGCTAAGCCTAATAATTATAAATTATTCTCTACTTGGAATCACTGTGGCTTTTTCTAAAACTTCAGATGATCTGACGACCACACGTCAAAAATATTTTCATTCTAATACGTCATCGAAATTAATTAATTCGTCCACATATTTTATTATTGTTCCTACGCATCCTTGAAACTCTTCTATTATAAGTTTAAAGATATTTCACTGAGTCAAAATACTTTTTCACAAGAAAAACGTTTCAATACACCGAAAATAAAGTTACGAATCAGATTAAATGACATGAAAAAGATAACATTTTGAACATATTTTTAAGTGTAAAGTACTATAATATTTTATACACCATTCGATTACAAGTTTCGAAAGAAAACAAATAAATATACAACAAACATGATACTTTAAGTTATCATGCTTCAGAAAAAAACATATAATAAACTTACCTGAATAGTAACAATCGTTTCCTATTGTAACAAGGTCGAATATTTTCAATTAGAAATGACTAAAAGTATTTAAATAATAACAAAAGTTGCCTGTTGTAACAAGATCAAATGTTCTCAAGTGGAGATGAATAAAGGTTTTTAAATATTAAAAAGTTGCCTATTTTAAAAATGTCAAAACTTCTCATTTCGAGATGAATAAAATTATTTAAATACTAACAAATATTGCCTGTGGTAATAAGGTCAAATCTGAACTGGAAATGAATAAATGCATATAAATAATAATAAAAGTTGTCTATTGTGGCAAGGGCAAATACTCTGTTATTTACAGATAAATGTATTTAAATATCAACAAAACTACATGTTTTAAAACGGCTGGTATGGGTAGAATAGGCACTAATAGAGGAGCAAACAATGTTTCGACCTTCTTCGGTCATTATCCACAATGTTGTTTTGAATTAAGCACAAAGCTACACAATGGGCTATCTGTGCTCTGCCCACCACGGGTATCGAAACCCGGATTTCAGCGTGTAAGTCCGCAGACATACCGCTGAGCCACTGGGGGGCCATTATCCACAAACTCATTTTGTTTTGCTGAATAATTGTGTTAAACGGTTATTGTTTCTTACAGTCAAACAAATTTTGTTGAAGTTAACATATGTTTCAAAAGGTTATATTTTCATACACTCAAACTGATTTTGTTCAAGATAATATGTGTTAAACGATGATTTTTTTATAAATTCTGAGTGAATTTGCTGAGGTTAACATATTTAAAAGGTTTGTTTTATATACTCAACCTGATTTTGTTCAAGTTAACATATGTGTTAAATGTATTATTTGTCTTTAGACTCACACCGATTTTCTTGAAGTTAACATATGTTGTTTTTAAAGGTTATTGTTGTTTACGGTCAAACTGATTTCGTTCAAGTAAACATATGTATTGAACGTATTATTTCTTTTTGGGGCTCAAACTGATTTTTTAAAATTAACATACGTGTTATTTATATATTCAAACTGATTTTGTTCGAATTACCATGCGTTTTAAAAGGTTATTGTTTTATATACTCAAACTGATTTTGTTGAATTTAACGTGTATGTCAAAAGGTTATGTTTGACAACTTCTAAACCATAGAATACGATTCAATGCGATAAAATTAATTTTCTGTCATTTGAAAAAGGACTTGTGTTTCTTTTATGAAACTGTCTGTAATTATATATGCCGGTTATATAGCGATTTGAAAACTTCCTGTAAATTACATTCGCATTACGTTGTCGTTAAAAACTTTCAACAAACCTTAAGACATTCATGATATGGACAAAGACACAGCTTGAATTTATTAAAATACTGATATAAGATAAATTATTCGAAATATTAGATGAAACTGTACAGAATAAAACTGCAATGGTTGACGTGTATTTCACGGGACGTAAGCAGACCGTCTATTATGGTTTACCCCTTGTACGGTCATACCTTATAATAACGATTATTCTAGAAATAAATATAAATATTACTTTTACCCTGTGTAGAGACCTACATCATTACGATTACATTAAAACTACGTTTCTGTTCCTAGTAAACTGTTACTATGTATTAAAGCGCTACACACACGTATTCTTTCTACACTGCATCGATTACTAACCCCAAGCTTTCTCTTTTGGTTAACGAATATCAGAGAAAAAAATGTTTATTTTGGGTAAAGTTGTAATGCTTGGTGTTATAAAATATTAAACACAACACGCTAAGTTGGCCTAAGTTATCTTTATTGAGAAGACACGTATATTTAGTCAGAGTAAAATATGTATTGAAAGACAGTTTTATCACGATTATATCATCACAAAAGAGATTTCCCATTCGACTTACAAAGGAAAAAATTTAAAGAAAATCTTTGAGAAATCCAAAACATGGAATTTCTTGTCAGTTTCACTGTTTTGTTACATGCTGAGAGTTACGAACTTTGCATGTGATATGCAAGTAATTGTCATTAAAGAAGGGACAAAATCTGGAACTATTGTTCTTTTTAATCACCATTAACGAAATAACTTCGGTGCACAGTCTGGAAGTAACAAGAGGGAACCTTCAGTAGCCGCGGTACCTTAAATTATTCTAGGCAGGATTAGAGTAAACCAACCTATGAGACTATTTTTCACATTTCTATTTGTCTCTATTGTTGTTAGCTAACAACAACAAGCGTGAGACGTGCGTAAATATGTTAATATATACAAATTAATATACTCACAAGCAGGATTAGAGCAGACCTTGAACGTGATACATCAGTAAAAAGGGTTTGACTTCCTGAGTCCAAAACTACAATTAGATATGATGAGCTAAAATATGGTATGTTGTTTTACATAGTGTAAAAACAAAATGCTACAAATTAAACAAGACAAATAGGAAATCTTGTAGTATAAATGTTTGATATTATATAACGCTAACAATATAACATTATTTGCGTGATTTAAAAATCTAGTGTTGGCATTAATAATACAGAATTTTTAACATGACTGAATCACCAAAACTCAAACATTAATAATATAAAGTTATTTGTTTGATTTAACAGTGGAAGTGCCGATAAAAATAATTAATTAACAGCGAAATTTCGATATACAAAAGATTACCTTGATAAACGTTATTACAATTAATTTCACACCAGCAATGCTCAGTTTACAGTACAAAACGCCTTTTTAAGTTTGCCAGTAAATTACTAGTTTCATAGTTTGTCTCCTAGTTCTTACTCATTTAATAACTACATAACAAACTATTGAATGTTTCCAGTCAGGAAGAGACACAAAATAAATAGCTTTAATTACGTATTATGCTGAATAAAATGGTATTATACAGTTTTGGGTATTTCTGAGCGGATAATAAAAAAAACATTAATTATTCCTGAGTAAAAAGGTTGAATTATTACTGAGCAAAAACTTCCAGTGAACTTGAATTAAATATATTATCAAATATTGTTTTATCAGTTTATTTTACTTCAAAGATTTACTTCGTGTTATGTACATTTCTTCATAGAATGATAGTCTAAGAAAGCTTTAATATCAACATGAATTTTGACCTTTTATTGTAGATAAAAGCTTTGTCCCTTAAGTAAGGTCCCAGTTCTCTCCCTCAGCAGTTTGGACAACCGCGTAGTTTATGAAATACCCAAAGGCAAAAATGAAAAAGAAGCCGGGAAATAACAGCTTGGACACTTTATCAATCTTTACAGCTAAGACTGGATGCGAATACGGAATAGTAAATCTGGATTTTGTACTAGAAATCTCTTTATCTTGTTCAGAAACGACAGAGGATGGTGAATTCATTTCCATTTCAGGGCTCCGGACTTCTGATACAATCTTATCGCTTTTAGCCTAGAAAGCAACATATAAATATTTATATATCAAAAACATATATAACTGTAGTAATGTATTCTATAATAGTTTTCTTTTAGAATGCTAATAAATTTTGTCTGTTTTTTTGTTATTAAACACAAAGCTACCCAAGGAGTTATCTGTGCTCTACCCACCACAGGTTTCTAGTCGTACAAGTCCACAGACATACCAATGTGTCACTGGAGGGCTACTAATAGTTATTTGTAATCAAAGTATCTTACAACTGTTACATACCCTTCCTGAAAACAAACAATGTTTGTTAACATCACAAACCCAACACCAAGAAATGTGAAAACAAAGCATTCCATCACATCTTTATATTGGATGTAATTATCGCGTGACTTGCTGAACTGTCCTCTTCTGTTAGTAGAGTTCTTCTCTGGTCTCTTTTTTATCTTAGTGTTCTCTCGTAAATTGATGTAAAGCAATTGTTTTAATTGTTTAAATTAAAACCAATCACTCTCGGTTTACTAGTCGGGCGCTCAAAACCACATGGTCATGCTGGGCGCACCATTATACGAAACAATTGATACCTGACAAATTTTGTAGATAAACAAGAGAATAATAAAAAGTATATATAATAACTGAAATCTGGTAAGTATTTTAGACAAGTAAATAAACAAGAACAACAGATAAACATCATTTGTTAAGAAATTAATTCTAATGAGTGTTACTTTATAACGTAACAGGTTAGGACTTACCCGCCTCCGATAACGATCCTGAGAAAGGCATTTCCCCAAAGAGTCTTGGATTGTGTTATAAAGAGGGCTTTCCTTATTTCTATACAGGTAGTTTACTGCAATAAACTCTAGTAACGAAGCATAGATGAAAAACATGCAAATCCCGTCCCACAGGTTCATGGCAGTGAGATCTGACACGACAGGAAGTGTGGACCGGAAACTATTGGTGGTGGTACAGAAGTTCAACATAGCTGTGACGCCAATCATCACACGTGCTGGTACAGCGTTTATATCAAGCCAGAAACTAAGAAAAGAACTGGTTACTAGGAGAGTTCCAGGAACGTAAACCGCTGTGTAATAGTAGGATTTATCTCTGGTGAAGACTAGAAGAACAGTTAGACAACTGTAGTTACCTATGGAAAAAAAACTTACTTACAACACAACTAGACGTATCACGTAAGTATTTCTATACATACTAAAGTTGTTGAGTTAAATTATTATCAGTTGGCACCACATTTGTCAAAGTAAAGCAAGAGTACACAAGTTTCAAAATGAAATAACAGATCCTACTCCCTGGTTTGGTGTTAAGATGTTTGTGAAAAAACATTATTAAGCGTTTGATCTGTACAGAGTGTGTTAGAGGTAAACAATTAACAAACGATAATCAATACACAGTTCATGTTCAATAAATTAGTGTCCCTCTATGTAATCACAAGTTTCAAAAAATTAGTGTCCCTCTATGTAATCACAAGTTGGTGGTAATAGACAGTCAAAAAATTATAGTTCCTATCTGTGATTACCAATTTAGTAGTAGTTTATATCCAACAAACAATAGTTCCTATCTGTAATTACATGTTACAAGTAGTTGAAAGTCAACAAATAATAGTTTCTATTGGTAATTACAAGTTACTTGTAGTTCATTGTCAACAATTAATAGTCCCAATCTGTAATTACAAGTTACTTGTAGTTCATAGTCATCAAACAATATTACCTATGAGTAATAACAAGATACAAGTACTTTATGGTCAACAAAAATACTTCATATTTGTAATTACAAGTTAAGGGAAATTGACAGTAAAAAAAAAAATTAATATCTGAAATTACAAGTTAATAACAGTTGAGAGTCAGCAATAAAAAATTCTTATCTGTAACTAAAAGTTAGCAGTAATTGATAGTCAACAAATAATAGTCCTATTTGTAATTACAAGTTAGAGGTAGCTGACAGTCAACATACAATAGTTACAAATTAGTAGTACTTGAGGATCAATAAACAATAGCTACTATCTATAATTATCAATAAACAATAGTTACTATCTATAATTATCAGTAAACAATAGTTACTATCTCTAATTATCAATAAACAATAGCTACTATCTATAATTATCAATAAACAATAGTTACTATCTATAATTATCAATAAACAATAGTTACTATCTATAATTATCAATAAACAATAGCTACTATCTATAATTATCAATAAACAATAGTTACTATCTATAATTATCAGTAAACAATAGTTACTATCTATAATTATCAATAAACAATAGCTACTATCTATAATTATCAATAAACAATAGTTACTATCTATAATTATCAATAAACAATAGTTACTATCTATAATTATCAAAAAACAATAGTTACTATCTATAATTATCAGTAAACAATAGTTACTATCTATAATTATCAGTAAACAATAGTTACTATCTATAATTATCAGTAAACAATAGTTACTATCTATAATTATCAGTAAACAATAGTTACTATCCATAATTATCAGTAAACAATAGTTACTATCCATAATTATCAGTAAACAATAGTTACTATCTATAATTATCAGTAAACAATAGTTACTATCTATAATTATCAGTAAACAATAGTTACTATCCATAATTATCAATAAACAATAGTTACAATCTATAATTATCAATAAACAATAGTTACTATCTATAATTACAAGTCAGTACTAGTTGATAGTCAACAAAAAATAATCAGTATCTCTAATTACATGTCAGCAGTAGTTGACAGTCAACAAACTATAGTTCTTATTTTTAATTACAAGTTATTTGTAGTTGATAGTCAATAAATAATAGCCACAATCTGTAATTACAAGAAATATTGTTTTTATCTTTAATTACAAGTTAATGGTAGTTGACACTCAACAAACAATATTTTGTACCTGTAATGACAAGTTAGTTGTAGTTGATAGTCAACAAACAAGAGTCACTATCTGTAACAAAAAAGTTATTAGTTGATAGTCAACTAACAGCAGTCCATATCTTGTGATGATGAGAAAACCCATTTGTAGAGAAAAATATATATGTAAAAACGACTGATATGGATTGAGAATTTCTTTTTCCAGAAAAGAGAACAACTTTTCCACCTTCTTCGATCATCATCAGGTTTACAAATTTTCTCAACAAATACCAGCACTTTTTACATAAAAATCTTTGAATTAAATGTCCCAGTAACTGACAGTCAAGAAACAATAGTTTTTTTTTTTAATTATAAGGTAGTTGTAGTTGATAGTCAACAAACAATAGTCACAATCTGTAATTACAAGTTAGTAGAAATTGATAGTCAACAGATATAGTTTTTATTTCTAATTACACGGTAATGGTTGTTGACAAACAATATTTCCTATTTGTATAATAAATTTGTAGTAGTTTACAGTTAACAAACAATAGTTAATATCTGTAATTACAATTTAGTAGCAGTTGATGTCAACAAACAATAATTCCTTCTCTGATTATAAGTTAATAGTAGTTCACATTCAACACACAGTAGTTCCTATCTGTAATTCCAAATTACTGGTAGTTCACATTCAACACACAATAGTTCCTATCAGTAATTCCAAGTTACTGGTAGTTCACATTCAACACATAATAGTTCCTATCTGTAATTCCAAGTTACTGATAGTTCACATTCAACACACAATAGTTCCTATCAATAATTCCAAGTTACTGGTAGTTCACATTCAACACACAATAGTTCCTATCAATAATTCCAAGTTACTGGTAGTTCACATTCAACACACAATAGTTCCTATCTGTAATTCCAAGTTACTGGTAGTTCACATTCAACACACAATAGTTCCTATCAGTAATTCCAAGTTACTGATAGTTCACATTCAACACATAATAGTTCCTATCTGTAATTCCAAGTTACTGGTAGTTCACATTCAACACACAATAGTTCCTATCTGTAATTCCAAGTTACTGGTAGTTCACATTCAACACACAATAGTTCCTATCAGTAATTCCAAGTTACTGATAGTTCACATTCAACACATAATAGTTCCTATCTGTAATTCCAAGTTACTGGTAGTTCACATTCAACACACAATAGTTCCTATCTGTAATTCCAAGTTACTGGTAGTTCACATTCAACACACAATAGTTCCTATCTGTAATTCCAAGTTACTGGTAGTTCACATTCATCATACAATAGTTCCTATCAGTAATTCCAAGTTACTGGTAGTTCACATTCAACACATAATAGTTCCTATCTGTAATTCCAAGTTACTGGTAGTTCACATTCAACACACAATAGTTCCTATCTGTAATTACAAGTAACTAGTTGTTGAGAGTCAACAAATAATAGTTCCTATCTGTAATTACAAGTTACTAGAAGTTCACATTCAACATATAATAGTTCCTATCAGTAATTACAAGTTACTAGTAGTTCACACTCAACACACAATAGTTCTTATCTGTAATTACAAGTAACTAGTTGTTGAGAGTCAACAAATAATAGTTCCAATATGTAATTACAAGTTACTAGAAGTTCACATTCAACATATAATAGTTCCTATCAGTAATTACAAGTTACTAGTAGTTCACACTCAACACACAATAGTTCTTATCTGTAATTACAAGTAACTAGTTGTTGAGAGTCAACAAATAATAGTTCCAATATGTAATTACAAGTAAATGACAGTTGATAGTCAACAAACTATAGTCTCTATCTCTACATTAGTAGTTAACATTGAAAAAACAATAGTTCATATCTAAAATTACGATTAGCAGTTGTTAACAGTCAGCAATAGTCACTCTCTGTAATTACAAGTTAGCAGTAATTGGTATTCAACAAACAAAAGTCATTCTCTGTAATTACAAGTTAGTAGTAATTGATAATCCACAAACAATAGTCACTCTCTGTAATTACAAGTTAGTAGTAATTGATAATCAACAAACAACAGTCATTCTCTGTAATTACAAGTTAGTAGTAATTGATAATCAACAAACAACAGTAACTCTCTGTAAATACAAGTTAGTAGTAATTGATAATTAACAAACAACAGTCACTCTCTGTAATTACAAGTTACTAGTAATTGATAATCAACAAACAACAGTCTCTATCTCTAATTCCAAGTTAGTAGTAATTGATAATCCACAAACAACAGTCACTCTATGTAATTAAAAGTCAGTAGTGATTGATAATCAACAAACAACAGTCACTCTGTAATTACAAGATAGTAGTAATTGATAATCAACAAACAGCAGTCACTCTCTGTAATTACAAGTTAGTAGTAATTGATAATCAACAAACAATAGTCACTCTCTGTAACTACAAGTTAGTAGTAACTGATAATCAACAAACAACAGACATTCTCTGTAATTACAAGTTAGTAGTAATTGGTAATCAATAAACAATACTGTCTATCTGTAATTACAAGTTAGTAGTAATTGATAATCAACAAACAACAGTCTCTATCTCTAATTACAAGTTAGTAGTAATTGATAATCCACAAACAACAGTCACTCTATGTAATTAAAAGTCAGTAGTGATTGATAATCAACAAACAACAGTCACTCTGTAATTACAAGATAGTAGTAATTGATAATCAACAAACAGCAGTCACTCTCTGTAATTACAAGTTAGTAGTAATTGATAATCAACAAACAATAGTCACTCTCTGTAACTACAAGTTAGTAGTAACTGATAATCAACAAACAACAGACATTCTCTGTAATTACAAGTTAGTAGTAATTGGTAATCAATAAACAATACTGTCTATCTGTAATTACAAGTTAGTAGTAATTGATAATCAACAAACAACAGACAATCTCTGTAATTACAAGTTAGTAGTAATTGGTAATCAATAAACAATAGTCACTCTCTGTAATTACAAGTTAGTAGTAATTGATAATTAACAAACAACAGTCACTCTCTGTAATTACAAGTTAGTAGTAATTAATAATCAACAAACAACAGTCACTCTCTGTAATTCCAAGTTAGTAGTAATTCATAATCAACAAACAACTGTCTCTATCTGTAATTACAAGTTAGTAGTAATTGATAATCAACAAACAACAGTCACTCTCTGTAGTTACAAGTTAGTAGTAATTGATAATTAACAAACAACAGTCACTCTGTAATTAAAGTTAGTAGTAATTGGTAATCAATAAACAATAGTCACTCTCTGTAATTACAAGTTAGTAGTAATTGATAATCCACAAACGACAGTCACTCTCTGTAATTACAAGTTAGTAGTAATTGGTAATCAATAAACAATAGTCACTCTGTTTAATTACAAGTTAGTAGTAATTGATATCAACAAATAACAGTCTCTATCTCTAATTACAAGTTAGTAGTAATTAATAATCAACAAACAACAGTCTCTATCTCTAATTACCAGTTAGTAGTAATTGATAATCAACAAACAACAGTCACTCTCTGTAATTGCAAGTTAGTAGTAATAGATAATTAACAAACAACAGTCACTCTGTAATTACAAGTTAGTAGTAATTGATAATCCACAAACAGCAGTCACTCTCTGTAATTAAAAGTTAGAAGTGATTGATAATCAACAAACAACAGTCTATCTGTAATTACAAGTTAGTAGTAATTGATAATCAACAAAGAACAGTCATTCTCTGTAATTAGAAGTTAGTAGTAATTGATAATCAACAAACAATAGACACTCTCTGTAATTACAAGTTAGTACTAATTGATAATCCACAAACAACAGTCACTCTCTGTAATTACAAGTTAGTAGTAATTGATAATTAACAAACAACAGTCACTTTCTGCAATTACAAGTTAGTAGTAATTTATAATCAACAAACAAGTCACTCTGTAATTACAAGTTAGTAGTAATTTATAATCAACAAACAAGTCACTCTGTAATTACAAGTTAGTAGTAATTGATATTCAAAAAACAATAGTCACTCTCTGTAATTACAAGTTAGTAGTAATTGATAATCAACAAACAACAATCATTCTCTGTAATTACAAGTTAGTAGTAATTGGTAATCAATAAACAATAGTCACTCTGTGTAATTACAAGTTAGTAGTAATTGATAATTAACAAACAAAAGTCACTCTCTGTAATTACAAGTTAGTAGTAATTGATAATCCACAAACGACAGTCACTCTCTGTAATTAAAAGTTAGTAGTGATTGATAATCAACAAACAACAGTCACTCTGTAATTACAAGTTAGTAGTAATTGATAATCAGGAAACAACAGTCACTCTCTGTAATTACAAGTTAGTAGTAATTGATAATCCACAAACAACAGTCACTCTCTGTAATTACAAGTTAGTAGTAGTTGATAATCAATAAGCAATAGTCACTCTCTGTAATTACAAGTTAGTAGTAATTGATAATTAAGAAACAACAGTCTCTATCTGTAATTACAAGTTAGTAAGAATTGGTAATCCACAAACAACAGTCATTCCCTGTAATTACAAGTTAGTAGTAATTGATAATCAACAAACAACAGTCATTCTCTGTAATTACAAGTTAGTAGTAATTGGTAATCAATAAACAATAGTCACTCTCTGTAATTACAAGTTAGTAGTAATTGATAATTAGCAAACAAAAGTCACTGTCTGTAATTACAAGTTAGTAGTAATTGATAATTAACAAACAACAGTCACTCTCTGTAATTACAAGTTAGTAGTAATTGATATCAAAAAACAACAGTCTATCTGTAATTACAAGTTAGTAGTAATTGATAATCAACAAACAACAATCTCTATCTCCAATTACAAGTTAGTAGTAATTGATAATCAACAAACAACAGTCTCTATCTCTAATAACAAGTTAGTAGTAATTGATAATTAACAAAGAACAGTCGCTCTCTGTAATTACAAGTTAGTAGTAATTGATAATCCACAAACAACTGTCTCTATGTGTAATTAGAAGTTAGTAGTAATTGATAATCAATAAGCAATAGTCACTCTCTGTAATTACAAGTTAGTAGTAATTGATAATCAAGAAACAACAGTCTCTATCTGTAATTACAAGTTAGTAGGAATTGGTAATCCACAAACAACAGTCATTCTCTGTAATTACAAGTTAGTAGTAATTGATAATCAACAAACAACAGTCATTCTCTCTAATTACAAGTTAGTAGTAATTGGTAATCAATAAACAATAGTCACTCTGTTTAATTACAAATTAGTAGTAATTGATATCAACAAAGAACAGTCTATCTGTAATTACAAGTTAGTAGTAATTGATAATCAACAAACAACAGTCTCTATCTCTAATTACAAGTTAGTAGTAATTGATAATCAACAAACAACAGTCTCTATCTCTAATTACAAGTTACTAGTAATTGATAATCAACAAACAACAGTCACTCTCTGTAATTACAAGTTAGTAGTAATAGATAATTAACAAACAACAGTCACTCTGTAATTACAAGTTAGTAGTAATTGATAATCAAGAAACAACAGTCTCTATCTGTAATTAGAAGTTAGTAGGAATTGGTAATCCACAAACAACAGTCACTCTGTAATATACAAACTAGTAGTGATTGATAATCAACAAACAACAGTCACTCTCTGTAATTACAAGTTAGTAGTAATTGATAATCCACAAACAACAGTCACTCTCTGTAATTAAAAGTTAGTAGTGATTGATAATCAACAAACAACAGTCTATCTGTAATTACAAGTTAGTAGTAATTGATAATCCACAAACGACAGTCACTCTCTGTAATTACAAGTTAGTAGTAATTGATAATTAACAAACAATAGACACTCTCTGTAATTACAAGTTAGTAGTAATTGATAATCCACAAACAACAGTCACTCTCTGTAATTACAAGTTAGTAGTAATTGATATCAACAAACAACAGTCACTCTCTGTAATTACAAGTTAGTAGTAATTGATATCAACAAACAACAGTCACTCTCTGTAATTAAAAGTTAGTAGTGATTGATAATCAACAAAGAACAGTCACTCTCTGTAATTAGAAGTTAGTAGTCATTGATAATTAACAAACAACAGTCACTCTGTAATTACAAGTTAGTAGTAATTGATAATCAACAAACAATAGTCACTCTCTGTAATTACAAGTTAGTAGTAATTGATAATCAACAAACAACAGTCTCTATCTGTAATTACAAGTTAGTAGGAATTGGTAATCCACAAACAACAGTCACTCTGTAATATACAAGTTACTAGTGATTGATAATCAACAAACAACAGTCACTCTCTGTAATTACAAGTTAGTAGTAATTGATAATCAACAAACAATAGTCACTCTCTGTAATTACAAGTTAGTAGTTATTGATAATCCACAAACAACAGTCACTCTCTGTAATTAAAAGTTAGTAGTGATTGATAATCAACAAACAACAGTCACTCTGTAATTACAAGTTAGTAGTAATTGATAATCAACAAACAAGTCACTCTGTAATTACAAGTTAGTAGTAATTGATATTTAACAAACAATAGTCACTCTCTGTAATTACAAGTTAGTAGTAATTGATAATCAACAAACAACAATCATTCGCTGTAATTACAAGTTAGTAGTAATTGGTAATCAATAAACAATAGTCACTCTCTGTAATTACAAGTTAATAGTAATTGATAATCAACAAACAACAGTCTCTATCTCTAATTACAAGTTAGTAGTAATTGATAATCAACAAACAACAGTCACTCTCTGTAATTGCAAGTTAGTAGTAATAGATAATTAACAAACAACAGTCACTCTGTAATTACAAATTAGTAGTAATTTATAATCAACAAACAATAGTCACTCTCTGTAATTACAAGTTAGTAGTAATTGATAATCAAGAAACAACAGTCTCTATCTGTAATTAGAAGTTAGTAGGAATTGGTAATCCACAAACAACAGTCACTCTGTAATATACAAGTTAGTAGTGATTGATAATCGACAAAGAATAGTCACTCTCTGTAATTACAAGTTAGTAGTAATTGATAATCCACAAACAACAGTCACTCTCTGTAATTAAAAGTTAATAGTGATTCATAATCAACAAAGAACAGTCTATCTGTAATTACAAGTTAGTAGTAATTGATAATCAACAAAGAACAGTCATTCTCTGTAATTACAAGTTAGTAGTAATTGATAATCAACAAACAACAGTCATTCTCTGTAATTACAAGTTAGTAGTAATTGATAATCAACAAACAATAGACACTCTCTGTAATTACAAGTTAGTAGTAATTGATAATCCACAAACAACAGTCACTCTCTGTAATTACAAGTTAGTAGTAATTGATAATCAACAAACAACAGTCATTCTCTGTAATTACAAGTTAGTAGTAATTGATATCAACAAACAACAGTCACTCTGTAATTACAAGTTAGTAGTAATTGATAATCAGGAAACAACAGTCACTCTCTGTAATTAAAAGTTAGTAGTAATTGATAATCAACAAACAACACTCACTCTCTGTAATTACAAGTTAGTAGTAATTGATAATCAATAAGCAATAGTCACTCTCTGTAATTACAAGTTAGTAGTGATTGATAATCAACAAACAACAGTCTCTATCTGTAATTACAAGTTAGTAGGAATTGGTAATCCACAAACAACAGTCACTCTGTAATATACAAGTTACTAGTGATTGATAATCAACAAACAACAGTCACTCTCTGTAATTACAAGTTAGTAGTAATTGATAATCAACAAACAATAGTCACTCTCTGTAATTACAAGTTAGTAGTTATTGATAATCCACAAACAACAGTCACTCTCTGTAATTAAAAGTTAGTAGTGATTGATAATCAACAAACAACAGTCACTCTGTAATTACAAGTTAGTAGTAATTGATAATCAACAAACAAGTCACTCTGTAATTACAAGTTAGTAGTAATTGATATTCAACAAACAATAGTCACTCTCTGTAATTACAAGTTAGTAGTAATTGATAATCAACAAACAACAATCATTCGCTGTAATTACAAGTTAGTAGTAATTGGTAATCAATAAACAATAGTCACTCTCTGTAATTACAAGTTAATAGTAATTGATAATCAACAAACAACAGTCTCTATCTCTAATTACAAGTTAGTAGTAATTGATAATCAACAAACAACAGTCACTCTCTGTAATTGCAAGTTAGTAGTAATAGATAATTAACAAACAACAGTCACTCTGTAATTACAAATTAGTAGTAATTTATAATCAACAAACAACAGTCATTCTCTGTAATTACAAGTTAGTAGTAATTGATATCAACAAACAACAGTCACTCTGTAATTACAAGTTAGTAGTAATTGATAATCAGCAAACAACAGTCACTCTCTGTAATTAAAAGTTAGTAGTAATTGATAATCAACAAACAACAGTCACTCTCTGTAATTACAAGTTAGTAGTAATTGATAATCAATAAGCAATAGTCACTCTCTGTAATTACAAGTTAGTAGTGATTGATAATCAACAAACAACAGTCTCTATCTGTAATTACAAGTTAGTAGGAATTGGTAATCCACAAACAACAGTCACTCTGTAATATACAAGTTACTAGTGATTGATAATCAGCAAACAACAGTCATTCTCTGTAATTACAAGTTAGTAGTAATTGATAATTAACAAACAACAGTCACTCTCTGTAATTACAAGTTAGTAGTAATTGATAATCCCCAAACAACAGTCACTCTCTGTAATTAAAAGTTAGTAGTGATTGATAATCAACAAACAACAGTCACTCTCTGTAAGTACAAGTTAGTAGTAATTGATGATCAACAAACAAGTCATTCTCTGTAATTACAAGTTAGTAGTGATTGATAATCAACAAACAACAGTCACTCTCTGTAAGTACAAGTTAGTAGTAATTGATGATCAACAAACAACAGTCATTCTCTGTAATTACTAGTTAGTAGTGATTGATAATCAACAAACAACAGTCACTCTCTGTAATTACAAGTTAGTAGTAATTGATAATCAACAAAAACAGTCTCTATCTCTAATTACAAGTTAGTAGTGATTGATAATCAACAAACAACAGTCACTCTCTGTAATTACAAGTTAGTAGTAATTGATAATTAACAAACAACAGTCACTCTCTGTAATTACAAGTTAGTAGTAATTAATAATCAACAAACAATAGTCACTCTCTGTAATTACAAGTTAGTAGTAATTGATAATCAAGAAACAACAGTCTCTATCTGTAATTAGAAGTTAGTAGGAATTGGTAATCCACAAACAACAGTCACTCTGTAATATACAAGTTAGTAGTGATTGATAATCGACAAAGAATAGTCACTCTCTGTAATTACAAGTTAGTAGTAATTGATAATCCACAAACAACAGTCACTCTCTGTAATTAAAAGTTAATAGTGATTCATAATCAACAAAGAACAGTCTATCTGTAATTACAAGTTAGTAGTAATTGATAATCAACAAAGAACAGTCATTCTCTGTAATTACAAGTTAGTAGTAATTGATAATCAACAAAGAACAGTCATTCTCTGTAATTACAAGTTAGTAGTAATTGATAATCAACAAACAATAGACACTCTCTGTAATTACAAGTTAGTAGTAATTGATAATCCACAAACAACAGTCACTCTCTGTAATTACAAGTTAGTAGTAATTGATAATTAACAAACAACAGTCACTCTCTGTAATTACAAGTTAGTAGTAATTGATAATCAACAAACAACAGTCATTCTCTGTAATTACAAGTTAGTAGTAATTGATAATCAACAAACAACAGTCACTCTGTAATTACAAGTTAGTAGTAATTGATAATCAGGAAACAACAGTCACTCTCTGTAATTAAAAGTTAGTAGTAATTGATAATCAACAAACAACAGTCACTCTCTGTAATTACAAGTTAGTAGTAATTGATAATCAATAAGCAATAGTCACTCTCTGTAATTACAAGTTAGTAGTAATTGATAATCAAGAAACAACAGTCTCTATCTGTAATTACAAGTTAGTAGGAATTGGTAATCCACAAACAACAGTCATTTCCTGTAATTACAAGTTAGTAGTAATTGATAATCAACAAACAACAGTCATTCTCTGTAATTACAAGTTAGTAGTAATTGATAATCAACAAACAACAGTCTCTATCTCTAATAACAAGTTAGTAGTAATTGATAATTAACAAAGAACAGTCACTCTCTGTAATTACAAGTTAGTAGTAATTGATAATCACCAAACAACTGTCTCTATCTGTAATTACAAGTTAGTAGTAATTGATAATCAAGAAACAACAGTCTCTATGTGTAATTACAAGTTAGTAGGAATTGGTAATCCACAAACAACTCTCATTCCCTGTAATTACAAGTTAGTTGTAATTGATAATCAACAAACAACAGTCATTCTCTGTAATTACAAGTTAGTAGTAATTGGTAATCAATAAACAATAGTCACTCTGTGTAATTACAAGTTAGTAGTAATTGATAATTAACAAACAAAAGTCACTCTCTGTAATTACAAGTTAGTAGTAATTGATAATTAACAAACAACAGTCACTCTCTGTAATTACAAGTTAGTAGTAATTGATATCAACAAACAACAGTCTATCTGTAATTACAAGTTAGTAGTAATTGATAATCCACAAACAACAGTCACTTTCTGTAATTAAAAGTTAGTAGTGATTGATAATCAACAAAGAACAGTCACTCTCTGTAATTACAAGTTAGTAGTCATTGATAATTAACAAACAACAGTCACTCTGTAATTACAAGTTAGTAGTAATTGATAATCAACAAACAATAGTCACTCTCTGTAATTACAAGTAAGTAGTAATTGATAATCAAGAAAGAACAGTCTCTATCTGTAATTACAAGTTAGTAGGAATTGGTAATCCACAAAGAACAGTCACTCTGTAATATACAAGTTACTAGTGATTGATAATCAACAAACAACAGTCACTCTCTGTAATTACAAGTTAGTAGTAATTGATAATCAACAAACAACAGTCACTCTGTAATTACAAGTTAGTAGTAATTGATAATCAACAAACAACAGTCTATCTGTAATTACAAGTTAGTAGTAATTGATAATTAACAAACAAAAGTCACTCTCTGTAATTACAAGTTAGTAGTAATTGATAATCCACAAACGATAGTCACTCTCTGTAATTAAAAGTTAGTAGTGATTGATAATCAACAAAAACAGTCACTCTGTATTTACATGTTAGTAGTGATTGATAATCAACAAAAACAGTCACTCTGTATTTACATGTTAGTAGTAATTGAAAATCAGCAAACAACAGTCACTCTCTGTAATTACAAGTTAATAGTAATTGATAATCAGCAAACAACAGTCACTCTCTGTAATTACAAGTTAATAGTAATTGATAATCCACAAACAACAGTCACTCTCTGTAATTACAAGTTAGTAGTAATTGATAATCAACAAACAACAGTCACTCTCTGTAATTACAAGTTAGTAGTAATTGATAATCAATAAGCAATAGTCACTCTCTGTAATTACAAGTTAGTAGTAATTGATAATCAAGAAACAATAGTCATTCCCTGTAATTACAAGTTAGTAGTAATTGATAATCAACAAACAACAGTCATTCTCTGTAATTACAAGTTAGTAGTAATTGGTAATCAATAAACAATAGTCACTCTGTGTAATTACAAGTTAGTAGTAATTGATAATTAACAAACAAAAGTCACTCTCTGTAATTACAAGTTAGTTGTAATTGATAATTAACAAACAACAGTCACTCTCTGTAATTACAAGTTAGTAGTAATTGATATCAACAAACAACAGTCTATCTGTAATTACAAGTTAGTAGTAATTGATAATCAACAAAGAACAGTCACTCTCTGTAATTACAAGTTAGTAGTCATTGATAATTAACAAACAACAGTCACTCTCTGTAATTACAAGTTAGTAGTCATTGATAATCAACAAACAATAGTCACTCTCTGTAATTACAAGTAAGTAGTAATTGGTAATCAAGAAACAACAGTCTCTATCTGTAATTACAAGTTAGTAGGAATTGGTAATCCACAAACAACAGTCACTCTGTAATATACAAGTTACTAGTGATTGATAATCAACAAACAACAGTCACTCTCTGTAATTACAAGTTAGTAGTGATTGATAATCAACAAACAATAGTCACTCTCTGTAATTACAAGTTAGTAGTAATTGATAATCCACAAACAACAGTCACTCTCTGTAATTAAAAGTTAGTAGTGATTGATAATCAACAAACAACAGTCACTCTGTAATTACAAGTTAGTGGTAATTGATAATCCACAAACAACAGTCACTCTGTAATATACAAGTTACTAGTGATTGATAATCAACAAACAACAGTCACTCTCTGTAATTACAAGTTAGTAGTGATTGATAATCAACAAACAATAGTCACTCTCTGTAATTACAAGTTAGTAGTAATTGATAATCCACAAACAACAGTCACTCTCTGTAATTACAAGTTAGTAGTGATTGATAGTCAACAAACAATAGTCGCTCTCTGTAATTACAAGTTAGTGATAGTCGATTGTCAACAAGAAATTGTTACTCTCTGCACTCTGAATAAACGTTGTTCATTTCGACTACCAAGACAAAGTCACGTCTATTTTCTGCTTTAGAGATATCGTGGTCGCTGTGAAATTGACTTTCTAAAATGTATCAACAAGCAAGATGACTATCAATTTGTTGTCTTTGGTATGAAATTGACTATTAAGTAGTAACAATGATATATTATTGGTCAGTTTGACTGATTCGTAGTCAGTTTAAACAATGAACTGGTTTGACCACTTTCTTGTCTACTTCGTAGCAGCATTGCTATGCTAGTCTTAAGGTCAGTAAGACCAACACCATAGTCAACATTAACTCATGAACTGACACCCTTGATGTGTCTTATAGCATTAAGGCGCAGTTCAAGCAGATGACTGTATACATGCATTTTGTTCAATAAATACAACAACTGAGACGTGACCAGGGCTAAACTTTGCAAGAATTTATTTATTTATTTACTTTTATTTGGGGGAGAATAAATTACTTTCACATAAAATAAATCTGATTTATCGACCACTACTATTTCTCCAGTTTTATTTGACAATTGTGTTTTTATATTGTTGTGTCCGTATGTTTGAATATTCGAATATGACTGAAATAAGCTTTCCCCACGTGGTTAACACTCGCGCCTACACTAAACGTTCGGGAAATGCATCCGATTCGACTCATGGTCCGCAGTGCTAATTGAGTACAAATGCAAAGCATCTACATTAGGCGCGAGCGAGACTTTCTCTTTTCCAGAGGGGTGTACCAAGTCGAGTTTATTTGAGGGCGGGAGTTCCTTGTGTAGGGAGGGCTGTAGGTGTTATTTGTGGAGAGAGGTTGTTTATTCCTTAAGGTAGTCGAGAGGGGATTTAGAGGCTCACATACAACAATACATACACAGGGGGGCCAGTAAAAACGGCACGGCCCACTCCTATGCGACAGACGAAGGTAGGGATGACACTATAAGCCTAAAGGGTGCAAGGGAGAAATCACACACTGCAATATTTTGTCGCACATTACATATAACGGTTATAGAACTTATAATGACCGAATCCTGTACTGAGACTGCGCAGTTGTCATGCAACCACACAGATGACAGAAAGAAGAAATCCAGGTAAATATTAATCGTCTTATTTTCCTATGCTATGTTTCAATATAAGTTTAACTTTCTAGATTAGCTGAAGTGAATCCACCGTATGTGTTGTACAACTCGTTATGTGTAAACAAGGATGGTTACGTTGTGTTACTGTAGTCTTGTGGTACTAGAGTAAACATATTTATATTTAGGTTTGAAGCAAGTATGAAATCGAAAACATTCCTCAGTCTTGACATCACAAATGCACATATTTGGTATCTTGAATGCATATCATGTGGTAGAATCAAAATCGCGCAATGATCCATGTCGCTGTTGTGTTAAATTTAGCGCTAACCACACCGCTGCTAAAAAGATTTGTTACGCCACCGCTACACAGATGAAAGTTGTATACTCATTAAAAGGGACCTCGTCTGTTATTATTTTATATACCTTTCATAATGAAGGATTACATTCGATAATACGTAAATAATAAATCTTTATTTGTAATAAATCAGCAGAGCTACAAATGCTAAAGTGTACACACTTTATACGACGTGTGTGTTATGGCGGGATCCATCGACACAGTCAACAATGGAGTTACAAATGGGGTGGCAAAAGTTTTGGTGTTTTTCTTTTGCAAAGCCACATCGTGCTATCTGCTCAGCCCACCGAAGGGAATCGAACCCCTGATTTTAGCGTTGTAAATCCGGTGACATACCGCTGTACTAGCGGGGGGGCAAGACAAATCATTTGAAAATAATAAAACATATATTGTGTTTAATGTGTGTATTTTTTAATTTAATATTACAAACTATCTAAAACTCTCTTTAGGTACAAAATGTATTTAAATTTTTAAACTCTATACTTTGAAATTTAATGGTAAGAGATAGGAGCCAACACCAGGCCTTACACTATGAATAGGAGGCCTGTGATATTGCAAAAGATTCCCCCAACCCCTCTCACTTCTTTACTCCTAGGGAACTTTCTCAGACTTGAGGTCCCTCCCATAATCCATACCGGTGAGAGAAATGTAGGATCCGGGGGATATTGCAACCGAGTTGTGTAGTTAAAATAATAAAAGTTGTATACCCATCGGGGGATACTATGGATCATGCATCAGTACTATTTTGTTCACTCTACAGTCCACAATTCCTTTCGGATTTCTGTCCAATTTGGCGAATATGTTAGTTAGGTTGAGGTCTAGTCAATGAATATTCTGGGGGAGGTTGTGGCAAAAATTTGCATTTTGAAGTACGTTTTTATTCGCTAGATTGAGGGCAAGTCCGAGGATACGCCCTCGGTTCGCGCTAGTTGTTATTGTTGAAATTTATCATTAAATTTAGTTACATAAATAATACATTTTACGTTCCAGAATGAAAACTCGTGACATTTGGGTTCATGTCTTGCATGATATTTATTAATAGACTCTGAGAATTTTAGTAAACTTTGGATTAAACATGGCAGAACCGACAGAAGTTTTCAATATTTTCCCTTGCACTAAATGTAATTATAAGGTTAGGCATTCTATCAAGCTTCTTTCACATATTCCTTTGGTTCGTGAGCCTGGATTTGTTGTCCCATGTGGGGTTAATGGATGTGAAAGACTATTCAAAAGTATCAGATGTTTGAAAAGACATAAATAAAAAGTATACTACTAGTATACGTGATAATGAAGCTGGTGGTGAATGTGCCGAGTACTTTATGGAACAGAGGTATAAAAACTCTGACAGTGATGAAACAGTTGATGGTAATAAGCAGATGGTTGTCACAGACAAGTGAAGAACCTTAGCTAAATTAATTTTGCAGCTGCGTTAAAATAGAAAAATTACTTACAAAACTACAAGCATTTTTTAATTTGTTCTGTTCTCTTATGGCTGCCAAAGATGAAAATTTATTCCAAACCATAACAAGAATATTGATCAGTGAGGGGGTTCCCAGAAATAGTATAGTTACAGTGATGGAAGCTTACAATAAAGATAATTGGTTATTTGTAAAACCTGTTGAGTATGACCTGGGAATTGCTGGTGATGGGGAAACACGACACAATGCAGTAAGTTTCTTTATTAGATACTCTGAAGTGTTTGCTTAAACATGATGATATTTTTAGCCAGGTTTTTTATCTTTGCCAGTCGGCTGATGATTGTCTTAAAGATGTCTTTGATGGTGAACATTTCAAAAACCATCCATTCTGGCAAGAAACTCCCCTTGTCCTCCTCTATTTTGATGAGTTTACAGCTGTGGTTCAGGCTAGAATACGAGCTCCTACTTACTGACATGCTGCTTTCTACTATCAGTCAGGCAATAGTGAATCTGCTTTGAGATCTCAGCTTCATTGTATATTCTTAGCAATCTTAGTGAAGAGCCAAAATGTAAAAAAAACATCAGCTAAATACAGTGATGAGACCTTTGATTGAAGAGCTATCTGTTCTTGAAAACATTGGTATTGACATTGTCAAACCAGAGAGAACATTCAGAGGTGCACCTCTTGTTGTTGTTGCAGATAATTTGGGAATTTGCTATTGGAGGATTTCTTGAATCATTTTCTGCTCTCAGATCATGTAGATTCTGCATGATAACTCGGGATGATTTAAGAAAGTTAACTGATATTTCAAAATGTCCAGAGAGATCTATTGCATCCTATAATTACCAAGTTGCAATGGTCGAAACTAAACCGACTTTGTCAAGTACATATGGGGTTAAAATAAGATCGGCTTTGAACGTTCTGCAGAAATTTCATGTGGCAAATGTTCTACCACCTGATACATTACATGACCATTTTGAATCTGGGTTGGTGTCAGAAATTTTAGTTTCATTCATAGATCAGTATGTCTTGTCTGGATACTTCAGTCTTCAGTACCTTTGAGGCAGAGTGAAGGAGTTCCATTACAAATAAACTGATAAAATCAACAGGCCTGAGCTTGTTATTTTGAGAGGACCTATACATATCAAGCAGAAGGCTGTGCAAGTTTGGTGTCTCTTAAGGTTATTTCTATTACTGGTGGGTGATGCAGTGCCAGAAGGCAACAACAAATAGGAAGTTCTGTTGGATATGGTAGAATTGATAATCTGCCCATCAATTGAATGCAATCATTGAATTCTTAAATGATGTGATACAACAGTTCCATTCTCTTGATGAAAAAGAATTTCCAAACAGGACTCTCAAGGACTCTTTGCATTACCCAGAAATGACCTGCAGATCTGTTCCACTGAGGAATGTATGGACCAAGAGATTTGAAGCCAAACATAGATTTTTTGTTGATGTTGCAATACGTACCAAAAACAAGAGGAATCCAGCCAAAACAATGGCAATGAGACACCAAACAATGTTCACATTTGGAAAGCAATTGATTTCTTGGAATAGATGCCTTTGACCGAACTAATCCTGTCAAAATGCCTGTGAATTCACTCGAAGAAGAACAAAACCTTGTCAGTGCATTTGTTGGGAAAGGCGATTTTGTCACTATATCATCAGGTTGTACAGTCACCTGCCTCACATACAGGACATGATATGTATTATGCATATTTGCACCAAAATCACCAGTATCATCACCATCTATTGAGATCAGACTACTTATATTTGTTTTCACCTTTTAAAGGCTACTATATGCTACGGAAAAACCAAATTACTTATTTAGCTGATTTATACCAGTCCTGCTGATATTAAATTTATGGAAATTTAATATATCTTTTTGGTGTTGTTCTTTAATGACAACTTTTCTGCATGTGTATACATATAAATCATTTTTCATCAGTACCATACTTTTAGATCCTAGAGAGGTGGCTTTTTCCTACCACATTACCTACAATAAAAAAAACTTGTAGTGTCAGTGGATGATCTGGGATTTTGTTGTCTAGTAAGATTTGTGACAACCTAAATCTGGATGTAGATGCTACCAACTTGTCAGCTCAAGTGTACATGTTAGACTGGCAGTACTGGGTGCATGTTCAATGGTCTGACATTCCAAAACCACAAGCAAAGTTGTGCGTTTCTCTGGTTTCTAATGCTGGGGCCTCTGATGGCGAGATAGCTGTTGTGTTGAGTCGTTTGTAAGAATGCGCAACCCATTTACATTTGAGTGATTATAACCATTTATGTAGTCATTGGAAATCACTCTGCGGAAACTTTATTTCGGAGAAAAAAAGTAAAATTGTTCAATATACATTATTCAACATAGCACAATTACTGTCGTTAATTTTTTAATTACAAATTTAGACCCGTTAAAAACGTATTTTTGACCAGAATTTACCAAACCCTGAAGTGCCTTCAAGCAAGCAGAGTGCATCTTCACCTGGTCCCAGTACTGAAACAATTCAGTCGATATCATCAAGGTAGGATATATCCTAATGTATGTCAAACATATCTTTCAATCTGTTAAAGAAATAGTTTTATCTTTCACTTGAGACAATTAGGCCTTAGTTAGTATTTCATTGCAATCAGTCGACCCCAATTTGTAAGTGTTTTGAATATTTAATATTTTCCTTGGTCAGCATCTTGGCATTCAAGCCTTGGCCAGTATCCTTTAAGCTGGAAAATTTGTTAAGTCTACCTAGATCTACTGATTTGCTGTTGTCGCAAGGGAAGCCTGTTGAGAAAAAGGTCGCTTCCATTTTCTGAATGAAGTCTACACTGAGGTTTCCAACTATGCCTTGTAAGTGTTGTGAATACCATGTGTACCATTTCTGATTACAAGCTTATATCTCTTCAGATGTCTTCATCTGTACTTGATATCCTGACTCAATTAATGAAACTCAACTAATTTGACACTAAAGAGAATACATTGTCAAGATGAACTCATGTAACTGATGTATTAACCAGTATGTGTATGACTTTTAGATTCTCATATTAAACCTGCAAAATGCCAAAAGTGGTTTAAAAGAAATACTGTTTAAAATAATACCAGAGCAGTTATGTTATTCATTCTCAGTAGAACTAATTCTGTAAATTCTAACTGCAGGAGCTGTGGAAGATAAGGCTTTGTCAAAAATTCCAGAATAATAGAAAGTGGAAGGATTCATCACTGTCCAAGAAAGAAAGAAAAAGACGAAAACTGCAACAGATGAAACCCCATCTCCAAACTACATCTCAGAACAGAGGCTATACTTGTGTGAAAAGTCAGTTGGGGAGGATGAAACTTCCACCGAAAAACACAAGGAATGGATGAAAACTGCAGAGAAAAGGGTGATCTTTGTAAAGTGGGCTTGCTTATGGACAAAACTCTGTATTATCATAGGAAACTGGTCATTGACAACACTCCTGTCAATGAACTTATAGAGTATTATCCTTTCCTTGTGGCATCACCAGCACAGCTATTGAATGAATTTAAGTGGCTAGGAAAAGATGCAGAAAAAGGAGTGTCCAACTTTCTCAGTAAACTCTCACCTGCAGGACAGAAACATATCACCAGGAAATAATCCATTGCTAGCATTTCTTATGAAACAGTCCTCACACATGCCAGATGTCAAGTCTAGTATTGCCATTCTTGGTATCTCTTTTCTTCTAAAAGAAAGTGAAAACATTATGATGGGTACTGAAGTTAGGGAACCCGCTGAGAGTGGTATACACATTCAATGTGGTCCAGTTTTGTGATCAGGAATTCAAGCTATATGTTGATGGCTTTGATATTTGTGCCACTAAATATTTTGTGAAAGCATTCACTGTGTATATCGGGAGTTTTTTATCTTCATCTTTGCATTTCCAACAAAATTCAAGAAAACTTTCAACTTTGTTGAAAGAGTTGTTCTGAAGCTCTATGATGAGTCCAGGAAAATTACCAGATCTGAAAAAGATGCAGACAGATGTGTTTTTCAGTTGCTTGATCTCTTGAATGTCAAAAAACATAGCAGCGGGAAATCTGTCAAAACGTCCAAAGGTAAAGAAAGAGGTTATATTAGATTTGGTAATAGTAATTTGTCACGTGTATTTGATCCAGGGTGAATTTTCAAAAACCAAGTGTTAAGTTCAGTTGTTTATTTTCAAATTGTTGCTTCATTTTGAATTTTATTTTGGTACATGTATATTGATGTACACTTGTATTCAGTTTGGAATAAAAATGGTGCTGCTAAATTGCATTTTATATTTTTCAGGATGGTGACAGGTTATTGGGACTTAGTTTGAATCATCAGATGGCTGCAGGGTTGACTACTCAGTGATGGTTCTGCTGACCACTTCTGACTGAGGATGGTCTCTTTGCCTAACAGTGACATTGCAGAGGTGGTCCTGACTGGGTCAACATGACTTATCTTCCATGGTCATTGGATAGTCATAATGATAACAGTCCATTGTTAATGGATGGTCATAATGACAACCGCTCCTTGGACGAATAGGGTCACACTGACTATGTCATGACTACTCTGTAGTGGTTTGCAGGTAGGCAATGCGACTATTGTCAGGTAGTCAGCATTGGTCAGAATGACTACCTAACAAAAGTCATAACGACTATCATACAGCAGTCAAATTTATACCTTCCAGGTGTCCCTGCCACCATCACCTATTTTCTGACTACGCAATAGTAAAAATGACTAATTTAATAGTCATATTAGGTAGTCATCGATTTTAGCGACTACATGGACGGTCTTTTTGGCACCGCTTGACTACCTGATTTACTATTCAAAAGTCGTCGCCTTGATTAGTTCTTATTTTAAGTGTGTAATTACAAGTTAGTGATATTTCGTAGTCACAAACAATAGTCACGATCTCTAATTACAAGTTACCAGTGGTTGACAGTCAACAAACAGCAGCTCTTACCTGTAACTACAAGTTCCCAGTGGTTGATAGTCAACAAACAGTTCTTACCTGTAACTACAAGTTACCAGTGGTTGATATTCAACAAACAGCAGTTTTTATCTGTAATTACAAGTTTGAAGTTGTTGACAGTCAATGATCAATAGTTACCATCTGTAATTACACGTTAGTGATAGCTAATAGTCAACAAAAATTGTTACTATCTATATATACAAGTTAGTTGTGGTTGATAGTCAAAAATCAATTGCTACTAAGTGTAATTACAAGTTAGTGACATTTGATAGTCAACGTACAATAGTCACGATCTGTAATTACAAGTTAATAGCAGTGGATGGTCAACAAACAATAGTTCCTATTTGTAATTCCAAGTTAGTGGTAGTTGACAGTCTACAAACAATAGTTCCTATCTGTAATTACAAGTTAACAGCAGTTGACAGTCTACAAACAAGATACCTCTTACCTCGCCATGTGTGTCTTTCATCGCATAACCCGGTTTCATTTTTTACTAAATAAGCATTATGTTTCCTTAGTGAGGTAGCATCCTGAAGACCTGGGGTCGAAGTAGACCACTCAAACTGTACTTCGGAATTCTCGTGAGAAGCTGGTTCATAACAAAAATATGAAATTGAAACACTATACAGAAATATATATAGATTGTATTTATTAATCTAAAACATTGCTGCATCAGAACAAAATAGCAATAAATCGGTTATTTTATGGGTTTTCTTGTTAAATGTACACATGAATATTGTATTTTTATGTACAAAGTATAGATGGCGCTACTTTATTTTAATGCACCACTTTAGGATCTATAAATGATGACTTTTAAGTGCTTGTATTAAATTAAAAGAATATTATATAACAGCTTTTGAAATGTTCCTGTCAGAGATGCAGATAAATGAAATTAAATGTACTGGAAATTCATTATTTTCTTATATTAAGGAATTTTAATGTCATGGTGGATGTGAAATCCTTTAATACGCACAACACTAGTGCTAGAATACCACTAATTATCACAGGTATGTATCGGTTAAAAAAAACAAAACACTCAAGTCATCTAACTAAACCAGAGACAGTATTCGTATGTCGCTAATATTTGTTGCTTAGTGATTTTGTTGAAGTCAATATATATTTAAAAAGGTTATTGTTTTCGAAACTTATTCTGATTTTGTCCAAATTGACACGTTTGTTTTATATACTTATTCTGATTTTGTCAAAATTGTCATATGTTTATTGTTTCATATACTTATTCTGATTTTGTCAAAATTGTCATATGTTTATTGTTTTATATACTTATTCTGATTTTGTCAAAATTGTCATATGTTTATTGTTTCATATACTTATTCTGATTTTGTCAAAATTGTCATATGTTTATTGTTTTATATACTTATTCTGATTTTGTCCAAATTGACACGTTTATTGTTTTATATACTTATTCTGATTTTGTCAAAATTGTCATGTTTATTGTTTTATATACTTATTCTGATTTTGTCAAAATTGTCATGTTTATTGTTTTATATACTTATTCTGATTTTGTCCAAATTGACATGTTTATTGTTTCATATACTTATTCTGATTTTGTCCAAATTGACATATGTTTATTGTTTCATATACTTATTCTGATTTTGTCCAAATTGACATATGTTTATTGTTTCATATACTTATTCTGATTTTGTCCAAATTGACATATTTTTATTGTTTTATATGCTCAAACTCATTTTGTTGAAGTTAGCATATGTGTTAAGAGGTTATTGTTTTATTAGTTCATATAAGTGTTAAAGCATTGTTATTTTATATATTCAAACTGATTTTGTGTATGTTAACACACGTGTTAAATGGTTATTGTTTTTATACCAAACCTGATTTTGTTCAAGTTAACAGATATTTTAAATGGCTATTGTTTTACATACTCAAACTGATTTTCTTGATGTTAACATGAATTAAATTATCTACTCAAACTATGTGTTTGTGTGTGTTTCATGTAACAAAGCCACAAAGGGCTATCTGCTCAGCCAACCGAGGGGAATCGAACCCCTGATTTTAGCGTTGTAAATCCGGAGACATAACGCTGTATTAGGGGGGGGCTACTCAAACTAATTTTGTTTGTTTGTTCGTTTTTTTGAATTTCGCGCAAAGCTACTTGAGGACTATCTGCGCTAGCCGTCCATAATTTAGCAGTGTAAGACTAGAGGGAAGGCAGCTAGTCATCAGAACCCACCGCCAACTCTTAGGCTACTCTTTTACTAAATTTGAGCGTCACATTATAACGCCCCCACGGCTGAAAGGGCGAACATATTTGGTGCGAGCGGGATTCGAATTCACGAACCTCAGATTACGAGTCGAACTCCTCAACACGCTTGGCCAGTTACTTTGGTTTTAATAACAGATTTTCTGTTATTCAGCTACGTAGATTGTGAATATAATATTCATTTTTTTCTATCACGTAAGAATTTTTTTTCACAAATCGGGAAGAAAAACTCAGATAAAATTGTTATTTTGTTCAGTGAACAAATATATTTTATTATCGTATTTTTAATGTTTGGGTCTATACTGACATATATGATTCTCATGTCGTGATTGGTCTAGACAAATTTATAGCCAGTGGTTGTCACTATCTTAAGCACAACAAAATGTGACCAGATTTCAATGAAAATGATTACTTTATCTATATGTACATATAACTTTGTGAAAAATCTGTACTTAAGGGTGAAAAATAGATAAAATTTTCGGATTTAGCGTACAGGAATTATATTTAATAATAAAACCACTGCACGCGTGTGTAAACAGCTATAAAAATCACACAACCAGCGTCTTTTCTAGGACTTAAACCAAGGCTTGCTAAACAAAGTTAAGTAGTCATTACAAAAACAACAAATAACGACTTAAGAACAATCCTTTCAAATTATATTTTTCTAGGCAGTTCATCAACTGTAATTAAGTTAATTTTAAATTCTGAACATAATTTTGGAAATAGATCTTGAGTAGAAAGTTAATTAGTTAATTATTCACGTTTTATTTAGTTAATAATTCATGAATTAGTTAATCATTCATGTATCAATTAATTAATAATTTATGTACTAATTAGTTATTAATTTTTGTTTTAATCAATTGATAATTCATATAAGAATTAGTTAATAATTTTTGTTTTAATTGATTAATAATTCATGAACTAATTTGTTTCTAATTCATGTATTAATTAATTAATAATTCTTGTTTTATTTAATTGATAATTCATGTACTAATTAATTAATAATTTTTGTTTTAATGAATTAATAATTCATGAACTAATTAGTTAATAATTGTTTTAATTAATAATTCATATACTAATAAGTTAATAATTTTTGTTTTAATTAATTGATAATTCATGTATTAATTAGTTAATATATTTTTTAAATTAATTGATAATTCATGTACTAATTAGTTAATAACTTATAGAAATCAGCATACTACTTTCGAGAGAAAAAGGACACTTTGGATTGTCGAATGGAAAGATGCCCAAATTGCCTTCACAGTTCAAAGTAACCTCTCTCCTGAAAATGAGATAAAATATAGAAGATATGTGAAAGAGATGATTTACTAATTTTAATTCAACAAATGAGAAATACCAGTGGTTTCCAGCTAGGGAATGAATGGTAATAAAGACCAAGGTCTCATGTATAGTAACCTCTTCTTTAAATTTTATACACGCTTAAAGGTTTTATTTATATTTTACTCGTGTATTTCATTTTTATGAAGTGTTTTCCAAATTTATTATTTGAAAAAATTTAAATTAAGAAAATATCATGGCTAAGTGCATTATTCACTTACATTTCAAATATCCCTACTCTTCAAATTTTTATGTATGGGAATACACACCTTTGAGTGTGAAACACCTTTCCATCTGGAGACACCTGTAAGGCAAGATGAATTGGCATCAGTGGCTCTTTGAAGTCGCCGTGAGTGATGAAGTAAGTGTCTGGTGTCCAAATTCTGTCAAAGTGATTCATTCCGTTTAAGTAACTATAGCGCCCTCTATCGCTGTAAATGAGTCTCGGGTCGTACCACACTTGATGCAGCAGAAATTCAACTTCGTACTCCTTCAGGGTAAAGTTCACAATAAATCATTAAATATAAAGTTAAGAAGTGATGTTGATTAAACAAAATTTAAATTACAAACTATGTTAAAGTTGCAATATTTCCGATATATGAAACCCAGGAAGAGGACGAGAAAAGTGAGAATATGATGACCTAAAAAAACTTTTCAAAGCTAACTCTATTACTCTTATTATGTTTCATATCAAAAACCATTTCTCTATTCCTTCTCTCTATAATATTCCTCAAGCTCCTGGTGGTGCACCGGGAACACCTTCAACTAACGGAATCACACCATGTTGTCATGATCTAACAACGCCACCTCACTAACTTTTACACTTTCTGGTTGTTTTCAATTCACCCATGAAAGAAATTTGAAATAACCATAGCAGCTATTCTAGTTTACGTGATCAATCCATTTCCAACCCATATTAACTATAATGTTTCCCACTCTCAAGATCTTAAAATGAAATAAAAACCTCAGAACACGAGCGCTTCAAAATGTTTGTTAGCAAACTCTCTTTACATCTGTATTTCTGTCTTGTTTCATACAGGTGATCAGGCAAATTTCACCATTCGCACAGACCTCCATGTTATCACTGTCAGCTACTTCATATAGATGGGCTAAAGAATCACCAAATTAGCAGATACAGTTCGGTTGAAATAAAGCACAATCACCACTGTATTTGAGGGTTATAGCGCCTGTGAACACGTATCATGTTCGCATAACGTTTTCTCCATCAAAAGAGATACATTATTCCAATTATAATATAACTATAAACATATATATTAACAAAAAGTTTACTTACAAGACTAGATTCGTCCGGAGAAGATAAGGAGAGTAGAACTACGCTCACATTTATGAGAGTTTGTTCTAAAAAAAATAAAGTCTCGTTGATTACGTATACTGAATGAAGTTATATTTATTGGCTTTACATGTTGAATGGTTCTCAATAAAAGATACAGGAAAACAGATAACACTCGCAGCAAAAGTTTGGTTCTCAAGGAAAGCTAGACTATACCAATATTAAAACTGTTTATCTACAAAAAAAAATGTATTAACACTCGCAAAAAAGGTTTGGTTCACAAGTGAAGCTGGACTTTAGTAAAAACTGTACATCTACAGAGAAATACATAAAACTCGCACGAAAGATTAGGCTGTCAAGGAAAGCTGGACGATACCAATGTTAAAACTGTTTATCTACAAAAAAAATGTATTAACACTCACAAAAAAGGTTTGGTTCACAAGTGAAGCTGGACTTTAGTAACGATAAAACTGTACATCTACAGTGATACACTCGCAGAAAAAGATTTGGTTGTCAAGGAAAGCTGGACTATACTAACGTTAAAACTGTTTATCTGCAGGGAAATATACAAAACTCGCAGAAAGGTTTTGTTCTCAAGGAAAGCTGGATTGTACTAATGGTAAAACTGTTTATCTACAAAGAAACAGACAACACTCGCAGGAAAGGTTTGGATTGTAAGGAAAGCTGTACTATATCAACGAAAAACTGTTCATCTGCAGGGAAATAGATAACACTCGCAAAAAACGATTTGGTTCTCAAGGAAAACCAGACTACACTAAAGTTAAAACTGTTTATATATAGAGAAATATTTAGCTCTCATAGAAAAAAAAATTTCTTTCTGAGAAATCTGGACTATACTAACGTCAACACTTAACAGGCAAAAAGATACCATTCACAAGAAAGGTTTGATTCTCAAGGAAAGCTGGACATTGGTAACGTTAAAATTATTCATGTACATGGAAATATATAACACTCGCAAGAAAGATTTCGTTCTTAAGGAAAGCTAGACTATACTAACGTTAACACTATATATCTACAGGGAAATAACAGTCGCAAAAAATACATGGTTCACAAAGAATGTGAGCTACACCAGCGTTAAAACTGTTTGTCTATTTCAGTGATGTCGAGAAACCCACTTGTTGAGAATTTTATATGCAAAAATGGCTCGTTTGGGTTGAGAAAATATTTCAAATATTTGAAATATTTGCATACAAAATTGTTTATCTATTTCCCTGAAAATTACAGAGCAGGAAATATTAAGAGCTAAAAAAAAACTGGACTATGGTATCCTTAAAACTGGTTATCAACAGGAAAACAGATAACACTTAAGGAAAGAGTTGGTTGTCAACGAAAGCTAGACTATACTAGCATTGAAACTGTTATCTCTAGCCAAAATAGATAGCAATCTCAAGAAATATTTGGTTCTCAATGAAAGCTGGACTGTACTAAAGGAAAACTGTTTATCTACAGGGAAATAGATAACACTCACAGGAAATAGTTGGTTCTGAAGGACAGTTGGACTATACTTACGTTAAAACTGTTTATCTACAGGGAAATAGATAACACTCACAGGAAATAGTTGGTTCTGAAGGACAGTTGGACTATACTTACGTTAAAACTGTTTATCTACCGTAAAATAGATAACACTCTCAGAAGTAGTTTAGTTCTGAAAGAAAGCTGGAGTATATTAACATTAAAACTGTTAATCTACAGGAAAAAAAATAATACTCGCAGGAATGATTTCGTTAAGAAGGAAAGCTGGAGTATACTAATAGTAAAACTATTTATCTCCAAAGAACAACATGACACTCGTAGGAAAGATTTGGTTGGCGAGGAAACCTGGACTATGCAAACGATAATACTGTTCACTTGCAGGGAAATGGATAAGACTCGCAAGAAAGACAGCATTCTCAAGGAAAGCTGGACTATATTAACGTTAAAACTATTCATCTACAGAAAATAGATAACACTGGAAGGAAAGGGTTGTTAAAACTGGATTACATAAAATTTAAAACTATTTACATACAGGAAAATAGATAACACTAGCAGGAGTTTGGTTCACAAGGAAAGGTGAACAATACTAACGTTAACACTGTTTATGTACAGAGAAATAGATAACACTAGTAGGAGTTTGGTTCAAAAGGAAAGGTGAAAAATACTAACGTTAACACTGTTTATGTACAGAGAAATAGATAACACTAGCAGGAGTTTGGGTCAGAAGGAAAGGTGAACAATACTAACGTTAACACTGTTTATGTACAGAGAAATAGATAACACTAGCAGAAGTTTGGTTCACAAGGAAAGGTGAACACTACTAACGTTAACACTGTTTATGTACAGAAAAATAGATAACACTAGCAGGAGGAGTTTGGGTCACAAGGAAAGGTGAACAATACTAACGTTAACACTGTTTATGTACAGAGAAATAGATAACACTAGCAGAAGTTTGGTTCACAAGGAAAGGTGAACACTACTAACGTTAACACTGTTTATGTACAGAGAAATAGATAACACTAGCAGGAGTTTGGTTCACAAAGAAAGGTGAACTAAACTAACGTTAAAACTGTTTATGTACAGAGAAATAGATAACACTAGCAGGAGTTTGGGTCACAAGGACAGGTGAACTATACTAACGTTAACACTGTTTATGTACAGAAAAATAGATAACACTGGCAGGAGTTTGGGTCACAAAAAAGGTGAGCTACACTAACGTTAACACTGTTTATGTACAGAGAAATAGATAACACTAGTAGGAGTTTGGTTCACAAGAAAATGTGAACAATACTAACGTTAACACTGTTTACGTAGAGAGAAACAGATAACACTAGCAGGAGTTTGGTTCACAAGGAAAGGTGAACAATACTTACGTTAAGACTGTTTATGTACAGAAAAATAGATAACACTAGGAAAAGTTTGGGTCACAAAAAGGTGAGCTATACTAACGTTAACACTGTTTATGTACAGAGAAATAGATAACACTAGCAGGAGTTTGGTTCACAAGGAAATGTGAACAATACTAACGTTAACACTGTTTATGAACAGAGAAATAGATAACACTAGCAGGAGGAGTTTGGTTCACAAGGACAGGTGAACTATACTAACGTTAACACTGTTTATGTACAGAGAAATAGATAACACTAGCAGGAGTTTGGGTCACAAAAAAAAGTGAGCTATACTAACCTTAACACAGTTTATGTACGGAGAAATTGATAACACTAGCAGGAGTGTAGTTCACAAGGAAAGGTGAACAATACTAACGTTAACACTGTTTATGTACAGAGAAATAGATAACACTAGCAGAAGTTTGGTTCACAAGGAAAGGTGAACACTACTAACGTTAACACTGTTTATGTACAGAAAAATAGATAACACTAGCAGGAGGAGTTTGGGTCACAAGGAAAGGTGAACAATACTAACGTTAACACTGTTTATGTACAGAGAAATAGATAACACTAGCAGAAGTTTGGTTCACAAGGAAAGGTGAACACTACTAACGTTAAAACTGTTTATGTACAGAGAAATAGATAACACTAGCAGGAGTTTGGGTCACAAGGACAGGTGA
The DNA here is from genome assembly GCA_011833715.1 of Carcinoscorpius rotundicauda. Taxonomy (NCBI): domain Eukaryota; kingdom Metazoa; phylum Arthropoda; class Merostomata; order Xiphosura; family Limulidae; genus Carcinoscorpius; species Carcinoscorpius rotundicauda. Next base: position 257,492 of record CM022404.1, on the reverse strand, counting down.
ACTATACTAACGTTAACACTGTTTATGTACAAAAAAATAGATAACACTGGCAGGAGTTTGGGTCACAAAAAAAGGTGAGCTACACTAACGTTAACACTGTTTATGTACGGAGAAATTGATAACACTAGCAGGAGTTTAGTTCACAAGGAAAGGTGAGCTATACTAACAGTAATACTGTTTACGTACAGAGAAATAGATAACACTAGCAGAAGTTTGGTTCACAAGGAAAGGTGAACAATACTTACGTTAACACTGTTTATGTACAGAGAAATATATAACACTAACAGGAGTTTGGGTCACACAAAAGATGAGCTATACTAACGTTAACACTGTTTATGTACGGAGAAATTGATAACACTAGCAGGAGTTTGGTTCACAAGGAAAGGTGAGCTATACTAGCGTTGACACTGTTTATGTACAGAGAAATAGATAACACTAGCAGGAGGAGTTTGGTTCACAAGGAAAGGTGACCTATACTAACGTTAACACTGTTTATGTACAGAGAAACAGATAACAGTAGCAGGAGTTTGGTTCACAAGGAAAGGTGAGTTATACTAACGTTAACACTGTTTATGTACAGAGAAACAGATAACACTAGCAGGAGTTTGGTTCAGAAGGAAAGGTGAATACTAACGTTAACACTGTTTATGTACAGAGATACAGATAACATTCGCACGAAAGGTGTAGTTCTCAGTGAAAGTTGGACTATATTTACGTTAAAACTGTTTATATAGAAGGAAATGGATAACATTTCAGGAAGTATTTGGTCCTCAAGGGCAGTTGGACTATATTAAAATTGAAACTGTTGATCTGATATGAAATAGATGACACTGACAAGAAAGATTTGGAGTGTACTAGCTGTAAAACAGCTTACGTATAGGGAAATAGATAAAACTCGCAGGAAACACTTGGCTTTCACAGAAACTCAAAATATACTAGCATTAAAAATATTTATAGGAAAATAGATAACACTCGCAGGAAAGGTTTGGTTCTCGAGTATTGTTGGACTATACTAGCGGTAAAACTATAAATCTTCAAGAATATAGTTAACACTAGTATGATCAGGTGTGAATTTTAAACTTATGTAAAGGAAAAGTTGTTGTTTTGAATTAAGCACAAAGCTACACAATGGGCTATCTGTGCTTACTTCACTGAAACTGTGAAAATACAATCAATAAACCATTCTTACAATGTACAATGTATTCTTTGGTAGATTATTCATGATGAAACTTTGTAGAATGGACAGCAACTGCCTGTTGTGGAGACACAAATGTCGAGGACGAAAGTCTAACATAAAAATGTAAAACTTTCGAAACGACGTCCACAACAGTTGTTTCTTCACAACAGGCAGTTTCTGACAATTCTGTAAAGTTTCATCACGTATAATATGCAGGAAAATCGACTCTACAATCACTTGTGTAAATGATGTATTGTGCATTGTAATGAAATTATGTGAAGATTTATATACATGTATGTTTTATTCTGGTGTGATTTTACGATAACCTAATTATCATGTTTAGTGTTGGACCAACCCACAGATCTCGTGCAGTAAAATACACAGACTATATTTTCAAATTTAATAAACCTGTTAATCTATACAAGGGGGTGTGGTGCCATATGTCAGTCGATAACTAATGACTGAACAACAGCTAAGCATATATATATATATATACTTATAGCTAGTGCAGTAAAGACACTGCATATACACCACTATTTTAACACATAATATAACTACATCCAGCACAATGTTTATAAATATGGTAGACAATATTTAGTCATTGACAAAGTATGTAGTGGAACTAAAGTATGTGAAATATATATTAACTAAATTTGTTCTTTTTCCATCTTTTATAGAACTGATCCAAACTATTTATTTTACATGTAATACTCATAGTGTTTACTGTTCTGTTTAACTTGTTAAGTATTGCTTGAAGTCCTTTGAAAAAAAATACATTTTAAAAGATAAAAAATCCGTTCATGATCTGATAGATTCAGGAAGCAACAATCAAAATATATAATACACAGTAAAACGTTTCTCAGATTTCAGAAAGCACTATGTAGAGGAGCGAACAACGTTTCGATAAAGTGCTTCTCTACCCATACCAGCCCCTTTTACTCATATAATTTTCTCTACAAGTAGATTTTCTCGTCATCACGGAAGGTACGAATAAAAAACTTGGTTAGATAAAAACCATAAAGCTAATAACGACATCTAATTAAATAACTAAAATAGGACTGAAGAACCTGGTTATATAAATACTCTGGAGCTAACAACGACGTCTAGTAAAATAACTAAGGTAAGAATGAAGAACCTGGTTATATAAATACTATGGAGCTAACAACGACGTCTAGTAAAATAACTAAGGTAGGAATGAAGAACCTGGTTAGATAAATACCATGGAGCTAACGACAACGTCTAGTAAAATAACTAAGGTAGGAATGAAGAACCTGGTTGTATAAATACTATGGAGCTAACAACGACGTCTAGTAAAATAACTAAGGTAGGAATGAAGAACCTGGTTATATAAATACTATACAGCTAACAACGACGTCTAGTAAAATAACTAAGGTAGGAATGAAGAACCTGGTTAGATAAATACCATGGAGCTAACGACAACGTCTAGTAAAATAACTAAGGTAGGAATGAAGAACCTGATTAGATAAATACCATGAAGTTAACAACGACGTCTAATAAAATAACTAAGGTAAGAATGAAGAACCTGGTTAGATAAATACCATGGAGTTAACTATTCGTTGGTAAAAGAGTAGCCCAAGAGTTGGCGGTGGGTGGTGATGACGAGCTGCCATCCCTCTAGTCCTATGCTGCAAAATTAGGAACGGCTAGAGCAGATAGCCCTCGTGAAGCTTTGCGTGAAACTAAAAACAACAACAATCTTTTCTAAACGTGGTGTTTTTCTCACACAAACAATATTTATGTTACATTTATACACGTATACATAAACATACTTTAGACAAAAGGTTATAAACTTCACAACGCCTGAAATTCTAATACACAGTGACCACGACAAACTTACCTTTGGGTCTTACTCTGAAGTCGTATCTTTTCGGATCTACTAGGTAGTCCAATATCTGTTTGTCTGTATCGCTGTTTACAAATAATATAGTTTAAGAATAACACTTATTTAATAACCTAAACTGAACAGTATTTAATAGTATTTTTATTGATTAATTCATTTTCGAGGTGAACTTATTAACAGAAAAATTGACTTTGTTGATGTTTCAGTGTTGGCTATACGCCAGATTATGCAACGTCTTGAAGGAATGAAACTTTCGCTGGCCAATTAAAAAAATGCCTTCAGTTTATCTAAAGTCACCTCTGTTTTGAATTTATGGTTATTAAGTTTATTCATTTAGAGTTAAGTTTCCCTAAGGATAACTCTTTTTAGTTAAAGACCAGTTCTGTTGCTACTATTACATTTCTATTTTAGAATAACATTTAAAAGAAGTTATAGCGAAAGAGAAACATTGAAGTATTCTTTGATAGACTGTTTAGACGGAAGACTTTCGAAATGCCGTCCTCTACACCTATGTCTCCACAACAGGTAGTTACCGTCCATTCAACGAAGTTTCAGCATTGAAGTAAATTACTCGGGACCAGCAACTTATTCCATAGAGGGTTTTACAAATCAATTAGATATTCATCCTCACAGGATTTTGTGCAATTCGTAAGTCCTTTTTCCATATATTTGAAGAAAATATTGCTATAATAACTCAACTGGCAGCTATGTTTAACTTTGAGAATTTTACAGACAAAATAATGAACATTAATGACTTACCCTTTAGAAAATGATTCATAGGTGGCGCTACAAAAATATCCCGACAGTAGAAGACAGAAAGAAAAGAGAGCATTACTTTTCCAATGCCGTTTTCTCATCCTCTTCTTGATGACATGTCAGTTCTTACTGTAAATATGTGAATGTGCGAAGCAGTAATTTGATAGCTCAACTTCTTTCTCTTGTAAAGTCCAACCTATCAATAAAACCCGGCTCACCTGCATCAGAACCCATGTTATCATTCATCATCAGTTATTGTAATCAGTCTCCTATTTCTTTCATTGTGGGAACCATTAACTGGAAGCGAGTACATAATATGTATGTCAAGTAACAGTAATGCAGAATATAGTTGAAAATTGTTCCATTAACGTAATAACCCCAAATAAACTATCAAAGAAACACATATTCTGTTTTAGTCACCAGACAATTATTTGAAAACGCTAGTATCACGAAACAAAAGAGAAAACGACAGTACATATCTGAAAATTAAGGCTATTTGTTAACCACACCGAAAGATCCATTAAACGATATTAAAGTGCATAATTCGGACAGTTCCTTTAAATGGATCACGAGAAGTTAAATGATATAAACATTTTACGGCAACAAACATCCAAACTAATCAACACATTTAACATCCATGTAAAAATTATCTGCCAGTTCTTTACGTAAAACTATGGTGTACAAATGATCAATGTAACATATTTTACCTATATAACCATAATATAAAATTGATATATCCGCATACCTCACTCTGTTCTACCTGCACAACCATCATATAAAAATTACCTTTCAGTATATTTTACTTTGTTGTACCTGTACAACCATCGTATAAAAAGTATATTTCAGTATTCTTTACTTTGTTGTACCTGTACAACCATCATATAAAAATTATCTTTCGGCATACTTTACTTTGTTGTACCTGTACAACCATCATATAAAAATTATCTTTCAGTATACTTTACTTTGTTGTACCTGTACAACCATCATATAAAAATTATCTTTCAACATACTTTACTTTGTTGTACCTGTACAACCATCATATAAAAATTATGTATTTGTATACCTAACTATTAACTATTTGTCTTTGAAGAAAGACTCTTACTGTGTCTTCTTCTAAGGAAACTGTTGAAACCGTATGACAACAATCATTTTATAAACAGTCTATAAACACATTAGAAACGCTTTTCTTACACTTTTGGTAATTTTGTAATAAAATATTATTTGTAGTTTATTGAGAAGAAGTGAAAACTACATAAAAAGAATCCTTGTAATTTTGAAACATTACAAGCTAAGCTACAAAATTCTAATTTCAATTTATAGATAATACGTAAGACACAAAAATCGACCATTTTGCTCTACAGTAGCGCCATTAAGTTTATCACCACACAATGTATTCGATCGATAAATTCCAGATTGGTCAATATCTAGAAAACACGACTGTGGATCTTGTCAATACATAGACAATTTTCGCTTGATCTGTGGGCGTGAAGCTATAGCTCATTTTTGAAATAGTGTTCGAAGTTGGAGGGTGTGGAAAGCAGAAGAGTAAAATAAGAAAGTCTTGTATGGAAAGTGTGGCATCATAATGACAAATAAATGATGGAGGAGAAAAACACGTACAAGAGAAATCGACAAAGTTCAACACAGCTCTCCGAGAAAACAAATATCATATAAACTAGATTGTTAGAAGCTGTAGGAACGTTACTTATATAACCATTTTCGTCGCTGGTTTTATAATAAACACGATATACATAGAACATTCACCTATTCTCTTTCGTTTCAGATGTTTCAGTATCTTATTAGTTAAATAGAAAACACTGAAAAAATTCTTTTACGTTACTAGTTTGTGATATTCATTTTATATCATAGCTTAATAAAAATAATAATCGCAATTTTTACCCTCATATGTAAATAGTTTAGGAGATAAATATATATTGTATATCGTAGTTTAATAACAATAACAAACACAACTTTTACCTTCAAACGTTACCACTTTCAGTAGTATTATTAGGATCGCTCAGATTTATCACTGATTTATTTTTTAATATCTCTTTCATAGATCATTGCAACTATACAGTGTTTCCTATTAGAACATCTATATAATGACTGAGTCACAAGTTCAGGGTATCGAAACTATACAGTGTTCCATTTTAGAGCATTTATATAATGACTGAGTCACAAGTTCTGGGTATCGAAACTATACAGTGTTCCATTTTAGAGCATTTATATAATGACTGAGTCACAAGTTCTGGGTATCGAAACTATACAGTGTTTCCTTTTAGAACATCCATATAATGACTGAGTCATAAGTTCTAATCATGTTTGTAAATATAAAAATAAATATTTTGAATCTCTTATTCATTTTCATTATGTGATAACTCAAGAAAGAAAAATGATGTCAACAAGTTTTAACCTGTTCAGTGCCGTAGACGAGATAATTCGTCCAAGCCAATCGGTAACACAGTGCCACGGACGAGTTAATTCGTTCTCAATAATACCTAACTTCAATGCTAAATGTCAGCATCATACATGCATTTGACCTACTTACAAATTGTTTCACTTTCGATCTAAAATGGTGTTACGAAAAAGTTACAAAATAAAGAAACATTAGTGTTGTATTGAATCAGCTGAAATATACTCTTCAAAAAACGAAACGCAAAAGGGATATTTTTTATTTAAAGATAAATATATGTAATAACGTTACAAGCTCAGAGTATATGATGTTACACGTGTTAAGGCACTGATTGTCAGATCAAAATGACAATTAAAATTGTGCACTTTGAAAACGGAGGAAAACATCGGATTTTTCGCCAAAACGCATTCGTATTCAATAAATTTGTTTGAGAGATCTGCATGTTCTGCAAGTGCAACATGTGCAAAATCCCTATAAAAGTGACGGGTTATCGGTTTCCATAGCTCAGTGTTAAGCCACCGACACGCAAAACAGTTACGCCAAGACTGACTGAAGCACAACGCAACAACGCCATTGGTCGCTTGGAAGCAGGTGAATCTCAATTAGATATTGCCAGAGCTGTGAATGTCCACCCAAGCACCATCACAAGGCTATGGAATCGTCACCAACAACATGGATCAACTCGTGACCGTCCACGATCTAGCAGACCTCGTGTGCAGGATGTTGACAGATTTGGTGGTGGCGGCGTCATGATGTGAGCTGTCATCGCCTACAATTCCAGAACAGACCTTTTACACATTCGAGGGAATCGTACGGCTCAACGATACGTCGACGAGATTCTTAGGCCCCATGTGCAACCCATCATGGTGAACGTCAACGACGTTTCTTAACATGACAACGCCCGTCCTTACACAGCCCGATTCACCACTGTCTTCTTGAGACACCACAACATCAACGTTCTTCCCTGGCCCTCCAGATCACCAGATTTAAACCCCATCGAACATCTTTGGTACGAGTTGGACAGACGTCTGCGACGGCGACAACCTCAACTGCAGACTCTACCTCAATTGGCAGGCTGAGTGGACAGCCATTTCGCAGGATGTGATTCGTCATCTCATCGCTTCCATGGGCAGCAGATACCAAGCAGTTATTGATGCTCACGGGGGGCATACTCGTTATTGACGTTAAACTTCAACTAGCGAGCGTGGACTTCGTCTTTGCATACTTTGGATGTTTAGAAGTGAATGTGCAAAGTTTCACACATGTCATATAAAACTACCCGGAATAAACTTGTTAACAATTTGTCTCAAATTTTGCCTTTTGCGTTTCTTTTTTTGAAGAGTATACTCGGCAGTCAACAGTTTAATGAAATAACATAGTTTGCTGAGTCCAGCAAGTGAAATCGAGCCCCTGATTTTAGCGTTGCAAATTCATAGAGTTACCGCTGCACCAACGAGGGACAGCATAGTTTCAAACAGAATATCCACTATCGTACTAGTATTAATAACTAGTAATTTAAAAAAAAGCATAATTCTACTATAAAAAACATTATTATGAACTCCTGAAGTTAGCTTGCTGACAGAAATGTGGGGTTCATTTTAACAATGTAATTACAGGGTGAAATAAGAGGACCCAGCCAATAATAGATAAACAATATATATTACAGTTGGAATATAATTTAATTTAGAACAACCTTCACATGTCTATTAAAACTAAGCAACCAAAGATGTTAGGAAAAACTACGAAGATAAGGAAGTAAGGATATCAGTTTTTAGAGATAATGGAAGAACTGACGTATGGCAACATATATATAACTATCCACTAACAGTTACGTGTATTTGGATTATCAGTGCGCTGCCTACCACGGGTATTGAAACTAGGTTTCTAGAGACGAGCTATGCCGCTGGAGGGCACATTTCCATGTAATTTATCCTATACGTGTTGTTACATTCAACTACACTGTGCTAGTGATACAAAGGCCGCCTCTGCTATCTTGCTTTTGAAAGATTGATATTAGACAAGCATACCTTTATTACACCTTTTTATTTATTTATGTTAGGGTAAAACTAACAAATAAATATCCATTGAGTAAAATTACAATAATGAAATCATTTTTTACTGTTCCCGTGTCATATTGTCAACAAAAATAACTTTTCAACCTTTATCATTCCAGATGACTAAATTCTTTATGTTGATACGAAGTTAAATAAGCTTAACATTATCTTCATTATCACTGAATATCATTCATATATTTTCTATTGATATTAAAAGAAGAGAGAGAATATTTTAATATTTTCAAATAATTATATTTCTATAATGCGACGACATTACGATCTATTATTTTTCACACTCCGGAAACATCCGTATAAATTAAAACAGCCACAAGTTAACAAGTCTTAGAAGTAAAATTACATTATATTAGCTCTTTAGTTTTGTACTATCTGTCATTTATAAAGCTTGTGACAGAACTAAGGAAAATTCCTTACCTGTAGTAGTAGTTTCTTTACCAGTTTCCTTCAAAGTGAATTTTATTCTTTCAACATGGCTTTCATATAACTCGACTACAGGCATTCTAGGTTTGCAGAAACCAGGTTGACTGCGCGCCTAGTTACCTCTTATATTGATTGGTTAAGGGTGGTGTTCGTGCAAAATTATACACATTTCTCCCGTACATTCTTAAACGTCTTACATACGTTCATTTATCTAATAGCCTGAACAAAAGCTTCATAAAATTTGTATTAGTCACTCTGTTTATTCTGTCGTTAAAGAAAATGCCGAAACACTCGGTAGTATATTATACTATTTTGTTTCTATTTATATTTTAATGAAATATACACGAGACCATAAACTTCACTACATTTAACAACATATGTGTCTTGGTGACATACTTATGTTTACTGAAAATACCAGACGTAGTAAACAAGTACAATTCACGCGTTACGTGATGGATTTCACAACAGGAGACGGTGAACTACAGGGGTTTGATGGTAGAGTGTATTTATTATGTGTTCATCTAATGTTTCACTAAAATAGCAGTCTCAAAGTTCTGCATTTCGTTACCAACCATGTTCCTCTATCTGCAGTGTAGTTTCCATCGTAAAGACAAAACACACCACTTGTACAGTTTCCACACTTCGTTCAGTGAAATGACAGTCTGATCACAAAAACATCCACAAGTGTTGCATATGGCGAATTAACCAATATGTCTTAATATGGAACACAATGTGAATAATTCATTCGAATGATAGCTTGGGCATTAATCTTACTTATTTTCATATTTTAATAAGTTTATTCACTAAATAATTCCCAGTAATAAAGTATTACCACTAATATTATATACGTTTAAAATATTTTATAAGTATAAGTTCATATACCACACTTTCTGGTACTTTATAATAGGTAAGTATGCATATTTATATAATACACCATACTTTTCATACTGTATTATAGGTATGTATGTCTACATCATACAACATACTTTCTGATACTGAACAAATGTTAATACATGTATTTGCATCATGTATCATATTTTATAGTACTAAACAATGGGATAGTATAGGTATTTCCATTATATATCATACTTCTTGGTACTAAACAATAGGTCAGTATATGTATTTATATCATACTTTATGGTACTGTACAAAAATCAGTATATTTACAAAACATATCATACTTTTTGATATGAAACAACTCATCAGTATGTGTACTTACATTATATATCATACTTCTTGGTACTAAACAATAGGCCAGTATATGTATTTATACCATGCTTTATGGTACTGTACAAAAGATCAGTATATATGTTTACACAATGTATTGTATTTTATGGCACTACACAACAGGTGAGTATATGTATTTGCATCATATATCATACTTGATGACACTCTACAACATGTCAGTATAAATGAATGTAGAAAGACTGAAACTTGTTTATAATTGTTAACTGTAAAGATATGAACTAAAAGAATAAAAAGACTGAAACTTGTTTATATTTTTTAACTGTAAAGATATGAACTAAAAGAATGTAGAAAGACTGAAACTTGTTTATAATTGTTAACTGTAAAGATATGAACTAAAAGAATGTAGAAAGACTGAAACTTGTTTATAATTGTTAACTGTAAAGATATGAACTAAAAGAATGTAGAAAGACTGAAACTTGTTAATAATTGTTAACTGTAAAGATATGAACTAAAAGAATGTAGAAAGACTGAAACTTGTTAATAATTGTTAACTGTAAAGATATGAACTAAAAGAATGTTGAAAGATTGAAACTTGTTTATTATTGTTAACTGTAAAGATATGAACTAAAAGAATGTTGAAAGATTGAAACTTGTTTATTATTGTTAAGTATAAAGATATGAACTAAAATAAAGTAGAAAGACTGAAAGTTGTCCCTAATTGCTTTAGGTTTAAATATCCAGTTTTAGGTTCACATTTAGTTGATAGTTATGACCATAACTTATATTAGATGTGTTAAATATTAAAAGCACAACAATAATAAACACATACAATTTCATTATAGGACAAAAGCATGAAGAAGTACTAGCTTGATATTAGAAAATAAAAGAAAGTGTAATATTTTCATTCTTCTGTAGTAAAGACCAAAACAGTATCACATAATCCTCTTCAGGTTGTGCACTCTGCTGTTAAATTTATCTTTCCAGTTTGGTATGAAAAATTTTAAGTTCCATAATTGTTATGGAAATATACAAATATGTTGCTGTTAGTCCATTTGTTTTGTTATTGAATGCTCAGATGTAGAAAAAATTATAGAAATATTTAATATAAAATTGATATAAATATAAATGCTATAGAATTTCCTCCTCTCTACTGCACCAAAATACAGTGATATTGTACATTGTAATTAGCTGTAATTAGACTAAATACGTATAATACCTATAAACATACTGACACACAGTACAGAATAATAATCGTGTGAGAATACATTTATGGATTCAAAAACAGAAATTCCACATAACATACATCTGTTAATAAACATTCTGGATGTGAATAAAGCATGAAAGACCCTGAGGTGAAACTTCATATACCAGTAGAAACTGTATAAAACTATGAGTAGAATGTGTGTGAAACTAGTGTTCTTCACAAGAGAATTGTTTGGAGTAGAAACCCCAAAACTTTTGAAAAGTGATATTACGTAGTTTGTTATATGTTCCTTACATGATACATTACAGTCCATTTGAATCTACTAAGCTAAAAGGTTCTAAGATTGCACTGCTTAGTGATGTATCATGTACAGTGTATTATTATAATTAACAAATTCAGTATTAAGATAAAAATATTAATATAATTATTATCTAATTTACCAAAGTGTTTTTAATTAAAATGAACTCCCTTTCAGAATATAATATTGACAGAACTATCACAAACAATACTTACTATCATCAAGAGAAATACAACTAATAATACTTAGAACCATCAAGAGAAATACAACTAATAATACATACTATCATCAAGAGAAATACAACTAATAATACTTAGAACTATCAAGAGAAATACAACTAATAATACATACTATCATCAAGAGAAATATTACTAATACTTAGAACCATGAAGAGAAATACAACTAATAATACTTAGTATAATCACAAGAAATATGACTAATAATACTTAGAACCATCAAGAGAAATATAACTAATAATACATACTATCATCAAGAGAAATACAATTAATAATACTTAGTATAATCACAAGAAATATTACTAATAATACTTAGTATAATCACAAGAAATATGACTAATAATACTTAGAACCATCAAGAGAAATATAACTAATAATACATACTATCATCAAGAGAAATACAACTAATAATACTTAGCATCATCAGAAGAAATATTACTAATAATACTTAGAACCATCAAGAGAAATATAACTTATAATACATACTATCATCAAGAAAAATACAACTAATAATACTTAGCATCATCACAAGAAATATTGCTAATAATACATAGAACTATCAAGAGAAACACCATAAAGATAAATATCCCTAATAATGCTTAGTATCATCAAGAGAAATATCATTAACAGTACTTTGTATCATAAAGATAAATATCCCTAATAATGCTTTGTATTATCAAGATAAATATCACTACTAATAGTTAGTACCATCAAGGGGAATATCATTTATAATACTTAAAATCAACAAGAGATATATCACAACTAATACTTTGTGTCATCATAAGAAATATCACTAGTAATACTTGAAACCATCATGAGAAATGTCACTAATACTTAGAACCATCAAGAGAAATGTCACTAATAATACTTAGAACCATCAAGAAAAATGTCACTAATAATACTTAGAACCAACAAATAAATATTACCAATAACCTATTTTTTGTTACACTACCTCTTTGTCCAACAAATGGATGAAGCACCATGAATTTAATCAGTCATTATAAAATAGTTATTAAAAACTTTAATGTCTAACTAAAAGTTATAATTTTGTTCAATTCTTTTACATATAGCCAACAGCCAGGTGAGTACACTGAATAGTTTGCTACTGTTTTATTTATACATTTAGTATGAACATAAACATTTATTCAATTGATTTTTATAGAAATATTAAGCTGCTTCTCCTGATTATAATTTAGCAAAGTGTAAAATTTGTACCCATCGTCATTAATAGAAGTAGAATGTTAACTTTCTATTGATTTTAACAATCAAGAAGTTAACTTTTCATTAGTTTTAACACTCCAAAAAGTTAAGCTTCCATTGGTTTTAACAGTCCAAGAAGTTTCTGTTGTTTTCCCAAAATCTAGGTGCTTAAGTGACTGCCTATTTATCACATTCCAATATTCCAAGTAGTTGAGTGTCTAGATGTTTTCATATGTCCAAGTAACTGCATTTCCACTAGTTATCAGGGCTAATGGTTGAGTTTCTGTCCACTTTTATTTGTATCAATGCTTAAGTGTTTATTATATTCATTTGCAAAAGTAATAAAGTTTCAAATTGCTTTGTTTGTATAATTAAGTTTACAAGTGGCTTCTAAGTTATTTCAGTTGCTCAAATATTCCTGCATTTTTTTATGAGGGCTGTCCAAAAAATACTCGGACTGACGTCATAAAACAAAATGTACTTTATTTAGAAGTTACAGGTCTGGGGCCTCTTCAAAGTACTCTCCTCCCCCAAAGCACACACTTATCCCAACGGTGTTTCCACTTGTTGAAACAGTCCTGGTATGCTTCCTTTGTAATGTCCTCCAGCTCCTTTGTAGCATTTGCCTTAATCTCGGGAATAGTCTCAAATCTTCCTTTCAAGGGTTTTTTGAGTTTGGGGAACAAGAAAAAATCACAAGGAGCAAGGTCAGGTGAGTAGGGTGGGTGGGGAAGAACAGTGATCAAGTGTTTGGCCAAAAACTCACGAGTTCTGAGACACAAATTTCGCAGCAACGTGGTGCATCTTCAATTTTTCGGTCAAAATCTTGTAACAAGATCTAACAATATCCCACACTTTTCAGCAAGCTCCTTGAAAGTCAAACATCGATTTGCCCGCACCAGGATGTTGATTTTGTCAACGTGTGGGCCGTCCAGGACGCTCATCACCTTCAATGGACTGTCGATTATCCTTAAAACGTTCATGCCACTTGAAACATGCCATACACTTCATAGCAACATCTCCGTAAGCCGTGTTAAGCATACCAAAAGTTTCAGTCACAGATTTTCCCAGTTTAACACAAAATTTCACAGCAAGTCTTTGCTACTTCAGGTCATTCATTCTGAAATCCGCCAAACTAAAAAACTGCACTTCACTTAAAACCACATAGCTAATACACAAATGAAGATATCTGCAATCGGGAAATGGCATCGTAATCAGCTGATCTGTGCAAACCTAGCGACACCAAGCGGACTCCCCTGGAACCAACTGGAGCCACACAATTCAAACAGTCTGCGTATTTTTTAACATACCTCGTATTGTCCAAATTATTAAGTGTTTACGTGTTTCAATTCTATGTATACAAAGAATGTTAATTAGGAAATAGTGAGGCTTTCAAAATTGTAATTATTGTTGTATTTAATTCTTTAAAATCAAAGAATGAAATATGCAATGTAAATTGGTCCATGAAAAACTACCATAGAATAATCCTTATTCAAAACCTTAACAGAACTAATGATTATTAAAACACAGACCTCAGTGATGTAGGATATTGTTGAATATACACTGTTATAAGCTTTTAAGACTACACTGCTTAGTGATATATAGTGTACAGTGTATTGTTGATCCTACACTCTTAAAAGGTTTAGGTTGTATTATTATTTGTGTTTATCATTACTTTCCTGGAATTCACAATTTTGTTTTTCTGTTTTTGTAAGATGGCTTCTTAAATTTTGGTGATTTTGTTAATTAGTTTATAGACATTTCTCTCTAGTTGAAGCTAGCTAGAAAGAATTTGTTTCCAGGTTGTGTACCATGAATTTCATGTCACTAAATGAGTTAGTTTTCTTAGTATGCTGTGTAAGATTTTAAAACAGAAAAATTAGGACTTAGTTTGGTTTTACACTGTAAAGCACTTTTACACTTTTTTTCTGTACTGTGTTGAAATATTTATTTATTGTAGTTTATGTAATTGTGCTGATATGTGTTTATTTATTGTAGTTTATGTAATTGTGCTGATATGTATTTATTTATTGTACTTTATGTAATTTTGCTGATATGTATTTATTTATTGTACTTTATGTAATTGTGCTGATATGTATTTATTTATTGTACTTTATGTAATTGCGCTGATATGTATTTATTTATTGTAGTTAATGTAATTGTGCTAATATGTATTTATTTATTGTACTTTATGTAATTGTGCTGATATGTATTTATTTATTGTAGTTAATGTAATTGTGCTAATATTAACATTTTCTTGTCCTGAAAATGTGTTTCTGATCGATACTTTCCTCTACATTCTATCCTGGTTTACCCTCCAAGCATTATCAAAAACATTTTTTTGGAAACACCACACCAGTATTTAAAAACCCTATGAGAAATACATTTTCAGTGTAAAAGAATGTTAACTTCCATAATGCTTCTAACTTCACTCACCCAAATCCCAAACTGAAAAGATGAAGGGAGCCAATGAGGCTGTGACAGTATTCAATCAAGCAAATAGCAAGAAAAGGTGAGCCACAACAAGAGTAGAAGGCACAACAGGGTGTGTAGCACTACTTTGGAAACAAGTATGTTCTTAGCTCAGTAACAAACACAGAAATTTTGAAACAGGAATGCTCTTAGCCCAGTAACAAACACAGTAGTATATAAAGGGTGGAATAGAGCAAGTGAGCACCATAGCCTTAAGAGGTGTACATTGTATGAACAAATGTTGAACACCTATTTCAAGAAACGACACAGCATAGACAAAAATTGAATATCTAGTGTGCAGTTGACAACAGGGCCAAATAAATATGTGCCAAAAGGATTGTTTTAGTGCACCCCAGAGCATGTCAACTGCTGTCCAGCCATACAAAACACTAGTGGAAATTCCTTGTAAAAAATATTGTGAGCAGGAAAAATGATTCTCTCAACCAAAAACAAACAAACATAAGAAGCATCTTGAAGACGTAGATTGATGAAAAATTGTCAACTTATTCTTTACCAGTCCATTGTGATGAGATAGCACATAATTTGTCAACATATGTAGCAAGCATTAGCATGGAACATAGTGATAGTTAGCCATAGTAAGGTGTCTGATAATGTGATATAAGCATACATGGTTAGGGCTAAAAGAACATAAATTGGATATCAATAGGCCAAGTGGAGCCCTTCCTGGCAAAAACATGAAGCACCTTGGAATACATTGTATTATTATCCCAAGTTTGATCCATCCAGGCAAAAATCATCCAATACAATCATGTTACATATGATACAGAGATAAACAAGTGAGGTTCACAGGGGTAAAACCTTGGGGAAAGCATCATGTATACATAGGATTAGGCCAAATGCTGTCTGGCCATGCAAAACATCCAGGGAAGGCACCTTGGAATACGAACAAGTATGCTAAGTGCAGACCATCAGAGAAGAAAATATCCAGTGTAAGCACCTTACAAAAGAAATTTATTTTATAATCAACAAGTGCAGTCAACATCCAGGTGAAATGCCTTGCATTCAGGATATTATGTATTGGATAATCACAGAATGGACACCACAGTCCTCTGAGTGGGTAATGCATGAGCTATAACTTTTAGTTTATTGTACAAACCTCACTCAGGCTAAAACCTCTATGATTCATCACTAAAACAACTGGAAACCAGAAGAGGTAAAGACTTCTGTACTCAGCTAGAAGAAAGGGAAGAATGAGCATTGGAAGTCTGAAGAAATGACACAATTCCTTACTTTGAAAAGCAGAGGAAACCTCAATTGTAGGAATCATGGGTCAGTAGGAATGGGCAAAAATCCCTGTCTACTTTACTTATGAAGTTAGTGATGGCCCTTCATGTATTAAATGGTGATTAAAACATACATACCTATATATATATATACACACACACACAACAAGATAAGTGGCCTGTGCAATCACAAAAATATACCATCTTGACAGTGAGCATTACAGAAGTATAGAGACTTAGTGCTGGTATAATAATAAACATACCTGAATACCAGACCAGGCAATGCCTGCCAAAAGGTAGGATCCTGAAATACAGTATATATATATATATATCAATGAAAGAAGATAAAAACTACAATATACTAGATAACAACCTAGTAGCTGTCCTATGAACCATCTTTTCCTAAACACAGCACTCAAAATATGGCCTACCCAATAACCTGTACAATATGATCATGATAAATTCTTTAGATTTGTATTCAGTATTTCTGTTGATATGAACTAAAGTCTTATGTTCTAGGTGTAATTGCAAACTTATATAACTAACAATACAGTCCTGCTACTGCTCAGTATAACTGTGGTCTAACTTCAATCCACAATTGATAAGTGCAACTTTGGTGTGTCACAGTTCACGTAGAGGCTGAATTCTTTTAAATACGTGTCTGCAACTTGTTGGTGATAAATCTGAACAATAAACAAACTGCACACAATCCACTTGTTTTAAAATAATATATATTCAAAGCAAATTAAACATATATGTACAAAAATTCTTTACATTATAGTAAATCAGTTTTATCTAAAACCCTAAATAATTTAACACAGGTTGGTTCAATTACTTTACAACAAATTATTATTCTTACCTTTGTTACACTCACTTTAAAATATCACACAATCTTCTAGTCTAATTTTACTTTTATTAAATTCATGTTTTTTCACTTAACTTCTTTTGTTGGTAATCAGAGTTATATCTGGATCTTTACATGATTCTTTTTTTCATCAAGTGTCAATTCAGGCTTGTTCATATAATACAAATTATTTTTCTTATTTATGTTATTACAATGCAGCTGTTAAACACACTACAGAAATCAACCATTAAGGCTAATCACTTACACACTGGCTAACTTTTATGTTTTTCCACTAATAAACTTTCTTCTGTATTTGACATATGTATGTATACCTTGCCTAACTAAGCCCTCACACTTTCTACAAACACATAGATGTAACAATACCCACATAGTAAGAAAAACTTAGAGAGGTTTCAAGAAATGTGACATACACAATTGAACTACAAACACACACACATACTTTATGACTCCTACTGGATTTAAGTAAAGAAATTTGTTATAACTATTACCTTTAAAACAATTAACTTTAAAATCTTGTTATAACAACTACATAACTATTAGATATTAAATCACAAAGTAAACTAAATGACAACACTTACACTAAATGGCCTTGCATGTCCAACAAAGTGGCATCTCACTACATCTATAATTTTGGTCTAAGTGCTTCTGAAAAGTGCACCTTCCCTTACTATAGCAAACTGTAAACAACAAGTCAAACTAAATGCGAGAAGACTGAAGCCATTTCATAGTGGTCTACTTTGACATTCCAGAAGCATTTTGATTAGCTTTAAAAGGACTGACAGAAGAATGACTTATTTATGTTTTGCAATACAGCAATATATAATAAGATCTTGTTAAAAAGAAAAATTTTAGGAGAAACTATAATGACTAGCAATACAATGAGATAAAAATGTGATATGCAAATTATTAACAAGAAAACATATAGTAGATACAACTGAAAGAATAAAAAAATATGCGAGTTACCATAAAAATTAACAAATATTTGTAGTAAATAATAAAGTATGTACATTGAACATGATAAATACAAAAAAACATATAAATGATAAATTATTTACAGTCACTGATTCCAGTATCAGGATTACACTAATACCTTTTTTACATCAAAGAAACATCAGTCAATTGTACAACATAACATGGATACTAGATTAATACCTTGTTTATATCATCAGTCTATTGTATAAAATAACATGGATACTAGATTAATACCTTGTTTATATCATCAGTCTATTGTACAACATAACATGGATACTGAATTAATACCTTGTTTATATCATCATTCTATTGTACAACATAACAATCATATGATATGTTTATATTATCAGTCTGTTGTATAACACAACATGGGTATTAGGTAAATACCTTGTTTACATCATCAGTCTGTTGTATAGCATAATATGGGTACAAGGTTAATACCATGCTTACATCAGTAGTCTATTGTACAACATTGCATGAGTATTAGGTTAATGCCTTGTTTATATCATCAGTCTATTGTATAACATAACATTGACATGGAGATTAGATTAATATCTTGCTTACATCAGTCTATTGTATAACTGTAACATTACTTTGATGTACGCATAACGTTAATTATACTAATACAGTGTTTATCTCGATCTTATAACCTATCTGTAAGTTGAATTTATACTAACGATCCAAAGTTCAAGTGCACAAGTTAATTGTTAGAACACATGGAGAAAACAAACTAGTCTTTATGTTGTATGTATTTAATAAAACAATGTTTTAACAATGTAAGTCGAATTTTAGCCAAGCTTTAAGTAAAATTACATATTGATATAATTTAACGTTGTATTACAATTAACACCACTACACTCTTAAATTAAATACTTTGAGCCTTATATTTTTATCTTATTGTCTTACGAAATATTGTTATTCATTTGTTATTTAACCCAATTTACTACAAATTATACTATTAATATTAAATAACTTTTGAAAATCCAAGTTAAACCACACGTCTGCTTTCATCTGCAGCGCCCTCTAGTATTTTACATCATCAGTCTACAGTATAACCATAAAAATGGTATTACATTAAAATAGTCTAATATCACTAAGATAAAATTACATTCTTATGTAGGCATACATCATGTCTCCTTTATAGCCAAAGCACTAAAAATTTTTTCATTCTTCCAAACATATACGTATCTTAAATTAATAGGGTTTTATTAAATACTGGGTCTCAGAGATTTTGTGTAAACCAACAGTTTTGTATTAATTACACTGGGAACACTCATTTTGTTGCATTTAAAAAAAGACCTTTCTATAGTCAATTTGAGTGTGTTAATTTCAAATCTGAAGTCGGTTTTTGTCTGCAAGCTATAGATTTTATGCAATTTGACATTTATATTTATTTTTTAAAGCTCTGCTGCTTTCTTTGAAAGACCTAAATCCCGCAATAAATCATTCAGTTCAGCCTGGGGAAGAGGCTTGGGGACGGGGAAAGGTTCAGTGTCTTAAGAACAGTTCTCCGATTGTGTACACTTTTCTGACAATTCATTCCCACAGCTGTCCTGTTCGCTTGTATCATGTCCAATGTCTTTATCGTCCAATGAAGGCAAGCCTTTGAAAACTGGAACAGGAACTTCTTTAGAGTACGGAGCAGGCCGAATATATGGACGTGAAAATGCTTATACATGGTTTACGCAAGTTCACATTTGTACAATTTCATTAACCTCAAATTGCATACAAACTAGAGCTTGTAGAGAAAAACTAATTTCAGATTTGAAATCAGCGCCTAAAACTCCTCCAGAATCAGTTAAAATATCCAATGCAACTCAAAGTTACTGAAAAAGTGTTCCCCAGTGTTATCTGTTGAATGTAACTCTGCACAGTAGAGATGTTAATTCTCATTTCTTGTGGTTATATAGCCGCCTTACATCGCGAGTTTCTGAACAAGATGTAAGGAGCATGTTGCTAAATATTTGATAATCTATGTATTAAATATGAAGGTTGTTATTACAAGTATAGTGTCTAACTGAATCCAAACAATATTTCTAATAGAAATTATAAGTTTGTTTTAGAAGATTTCCTTTCTAGGAAATACATCAAGTATTTCTCTTTGAAATTTTCTGTTAATTATACAATGTTTTTTCTCCTAAATAAATAACCTTCATGTCTTTTTCAACAGAAATAAAATTTATTATAATTTATTCACATTAGTTTGTATTTGGTACATAAAAACTGCTTTTATTTTCTTGTCTTTTCCCCATAAATAGACAGCTCATATTAATTTTCTATACAAGTTTATATTATATAAATGAATCCACACGAATCTTTCACTAGTTGATTGAGCTAACAAAAATAAAAATCATTTTCTCTTTTGAAATTTTTATCAGTTTATTGTTATTTCTGTTGCAGGAAAGAAACATGTTCAGTGAAGAAGAAAAAATTACAGAATGTTATGCCATTAATAAAAAAGAGCTTTTAATAACACAGTGTTTCTGTTTGTTCAAAAGAAATCAAAAGGTATTTTAGATTGTTCTCAGCATTACTTGATACTAAACTACATATTTTGCAGTTTTTAATGATTAGATTTTTTTATTTTGAATGCTGTTTTCTTTTGAGCTTATTTTTGTCACAAGATTTTCCACCATTAATTCTATGATTGATATTTAAAATCATCAGTATTTAGTGAAGACATTTATATCTTTCACAAATACTTTATTTATCAATAGCTACAGTAGTGAATAAATTACGTATCTGTGAAATGTACAGTTGTACATTTTCCTCAGTTCTATCAGGGTAATTGTTGATTTGTAAAGCCTATGTTCCACAAGTTCTGGAAAGTGAAACATGCCAGAAATTTCTGTTATAGGTTTTTTTTTTCTCATTTCCAGTATGTATGTTTCAAGACAGTTTTTTGTTCTTCCATATTATACTAAACCATTTTGTGAATCATCTAAGATAACTGGCAGATATATTTGTGAAACATGGAGGTCTTGCTGATTAGGTATTTAACTCATTTTGTATTGTTGTTGTTTTTTTAAATGAGCTCAAACTGGCAGGTTTTTTTATTTTACTTTACAAATATAGTGAGTCTGATATAATTTGTAAGAAATTAAACCATTTGTCTTCTAGTAACCTATAACCCCAAATCACCTTCAGTTTTTCACAGCAAGAATTCACAGCAATTTTATTCAGAATTAACTTCACGCATTAGTTTGTTTTGTTTGTATGGAGAGTTTTCAGTAGGTAAAATCAAAATGATAAAATCTTCTTCAGTTTACAAAGCGGCATCACAACAAGTAAAACTGAAGCATCTATAACAAAGACTACAGGATTAAGATGGGCTTTCATCCACCTCCTTAACAATGCATACTTGGATAACTTGAACTCTGGGTACAAGAATCCCTCTAAAATGTTCACTGGTTTTGTGTAAACAGCAGTTATTATTATTATTAGCATTTTTTTTTTGATGAAACACTTCAAAAATTACACTTTATTCCTATAGCAAGAGAGTATCCAGATTATTATTATTTTAAAAATAAGTACCAACCACAAATCAAACTGAAAACTAGTTTTGATAAAAAATCTATAGTTTCATGAATTCTGCTAAATAAACCTCATGAAAATTAAATAGATTTACAAAGTATTATTACTACAAGATTTGTATTACTACAGTAAAATTAGATTGTAATAGTGATAAACTCCCTCAACCTTCGTCCATATACTGACATTAATAACTATCTGTCATGTAAATCTGGGATTTTTGTGTTTCGTGTACAATAACCAAATTTATAAGTGGTATATATGTACTGTGCTAGTATTTGAATGTAGTTAACATATAACTAGTATTTTTATACATAAATTATTTTCCACCTGAAGTGAGTAAGTTTAAGATAACTTAAATTATTTTAATCAATTTAACAAAACGTTTGGACAGCTTTTGTACCATTATAGACTGCTCTTCAGTACAAAAACAAGAATACAACTAAACAACTTAACAAAATGTTGTTTATCCTGTGTACCATTATAGGCTGCTCTTCAGTACAAAAACAAGAATACAACTAAACAACTTAACAAAATGTTGTTTATCCTGTGTACCATTATAGACTGCTCTTCAGTACAAAAACAAGAATACAACTAAACAACTTAACAAAATGTTGTTTATCCTGTGTACCATTATAGACTGCTCTTCAGTACAAAAACAAGAATACAACTAAACAACTTAACAAAATGTTGTTTATCCTGTGTACCATTATAGGCTGCTCTTCAGTACAAAAACAAGAATACAACTAAACAACTTAACAAAATGTTGTTTATCCTGTGTACCATTATAGACTGCTCTTCAGTACAAAAACAAGAATACAACTAAACAACTTAACAAAATGTTGTTTATCCTGTGTACCATTATAGGCTGCTCTTCAGTACAAAAACAAGAATACAACTAAACAACTTAACAAAATGTTTTTATCCTGTGTACCATTATAGACTGCTCTTCAGTACAAAAACAAGAATACAACTAAACAACTTAACAAAATGTTGTTTATCCTGTGTACCATTATAGGCTGTCTTCAGTACAAAAACAAGAATACAACTAAACAACTTAACTAGCTCTTCAGTACAAAAACAAGAATACAACTAAACAACTTAACAAAATGTTGTTTATCCTGTGTACCATTATAGGCTGCTTTTCAGTACAAAAACCAGGACACAACTATACAACTTAACAAAACGTTCTTTATCTTGTGTACCATTATAGACTGCTCTTCAGTACAAAAACAAGAATGCAACTAAACAACTTAACAAAATGTTGTTTATCCTGTGTACCATTATAGGCTGCTTTTCAGTACAAAAACCAGGACACAACTAAACAATTTAACAAAACGTTCTTTATCTTGTGTACCATTATAGACTGCTCTTCAGTACAAAAACAAGAATGCAACTAAACAACTTAACAAAATGTTGTTTATCCTGTGTACCATTATAGGCTGCTTTTCAGTACAAAAACCAGGACACAACTAAACAATTTAACAAAACGTTCTTTATCTTGTGTACCATTATAGGCTGCTCTTCAGTACAAAAACAAGAACACAACTAAACATTTTTTTCAAAATAATAAATTTGAGTTTATTAAATTATTTTGTTATGTTTATTATGTTATTAAATTTTATATCAAGCTTAATAAACAACAACTCAAGTGTAGTATAGAACTCACAGAATTGAATATGAGAACTGTTGACATTACAAGTTGCAGGAAACAATAGCAGGAAAGTAAGACTTACAACATGAAAATTTGTAGATATGAAATGAGATAACAGGAGATTTGGAAGATTGTAATAGCTCAAATAATGTTAAAAGGATAGAGTAACTCTGCATTAACTTTATACAGGATCAAACCTTTGGTTCACTGTGTTTCAAATGCTAGAATCTCACCTTATGTTTCTAAACAGAGCCATACACTGTTATTCTTTTAGAAACAGCTGCATGACAAGGAAACAGTGTAAAGTTATTGTTTTTGTTAATGACATTTTGTTACAGAAGCAAATTTCATAGTAAACAAACATCAAACAATGATGTTATAATGTGACGGTCAATCTCAATATTCGTTGGTAAAAGAGTAGCCCAAGAGTTGGCGGTGGGTGGTGATGACTAGCTGTCTTCCCTCTAGTCTTACACTGCTAAATTAGGGACGGCTAGCATGGATAGCCCTCTCGAGTAGCTTTGTGCGAAATTCAAAAACAAACAAACAAACAATATTAACACGTGGCAAAAAAGTCCATTGACAGAAATTAATTTCAACTAGGGTTTCAAAACTTTACAATATATATATATATATATATATATATATATATATATATATAAACACATAGGAAACAAAGTTCCACAGTAAGGTATTACTCTTAACTGTTGTTTGACAACTGTAGCAAATATACAACATTTTTTATGAATAGGCTTGAAAGTTTCAAAGGTGAATTTCTCTACACAGTCACTAGATAAAAGTGATGACCTATAGAGTATCAGGAAACCTGAAACGTTGGAATGGTTTAGTTACTTAAGATCCTGCATTTTTCATGATAGCTTCCTATAAAAGGTGAAATTCAAATTCATATTTAAATGGAATTCTTGTTTTTAATCACTTTCAAAATAATAAATCAAAAACAAGCATCTTATCAAACTATTTTATGTATAAAAAGAATACCCAATATATAGGATAAAGTGTAATCTATATAAATATGTGATATAAGAAAAGGACAAGCCCCATAAACATGTTATGTTAAAGTGGTTCGAGTAAATAAAGAAAAAGTTACAGAATACTCATTGTTAGTGTAGAGTAAAAAAATTACAGAATGCTTATTGTTAGTGTAGAGTAAAAAATTACAGAATACTCATTGTTAGTGTAGAGTAAAAAAATTACAGAATACTCATTGTTAGTGTAGAGTAAATAAATTACAGAATACTCATTGTTAGTGTAGAGTAAAAAATTACAGAATACTCATTGTTAGTGTAGAGTAAAAAAATTACAGAATACTCATTGTTAGTGTAGAGTAAAAAAAGTACACAATACTCATTGTTAGTGTAGAGTAAAAAAATTACAGAATGCTTATTGTTAGTAAATGAAATATATAGATTGATTATCGATGAATAATTTTTATAATCAATAAATATTGGTCTTAGAATCTAAAATTCTTGTTTGATAGTTTCATTGTGTTTTATTGCATTTTCTTGGAGAAACAATCTGTATAAAGAGATTGATATGTAATCCACGAACATTTGGGGCAGATGCAGAACATACAAGTCTTCAACAAAGGAGATAAAACTACAGAAAATACAATTAGTTCACATTCATCAAACTGGTTCAAAGGGACATTTATGATTCAAATATTAAACATTTCCATTGCCCCCAGTTACTTCTATAGCTAACCCCAAGGGAGTCCATATCCCAAGGCCTGGTATGGCGAGTGGGTAGTGTGTTGACTTATAATTTGAGAATCGCAGGTTCGAACCTCAGTTACACCAAACATTCTCGCCCTTTCAGCTGTCGATACGTTATAATGTTCTGTTCAATACCACTATTTGTTGGTAAAAGAGTAACCCAAGAGCTGTCAGTGAGTGATGATGACTAGCTGCCTATAGTCTCACACTACTAAATTAGTACAGATAACCCTCCTAAAGCGTCACGCGAAATTTGAAACCAAGAAACCATATCCCAAGAATGTGTGCCATGTGTGGTCCAACTAGTGAAGAGAGGTGTGAATACTGTTTCAAACATACAGCCCCTGGGATTCTAGGGGCAACCAGAAATAGAAAATTTTATGCTGCTTTTACGTTTACCATTTCTTAAAACTCAACTGTTGGTAAAAGCACTGAGATTTGAACCCTTATTTAATTTTTCCCAGTTGCTAACTTATTTTTCCTCTGCATTTGGATTTTATCTGATATATAGGAAATCCCCAAAGTTTTTTTAGCGCTAACACTAGAGGCAATTTCCGTTATGACTTTATTATTACAACTAATAGATTGAAATGAAATTTTGTATTTATTATATATAACCATAAATTTTAAGCCATAAACAAAACACATTAGCATGAAACAGAATACACTACATATTTTTAAAAAGGATCCTAGGGTAAGAACTATAACGAGGGATTATAAAATGTATCCCAGGTTTTGGAGGTGACTGCGGAATAGAGCCCACATTGAGGTGGGAATACACCATCTATCAGTCTTAACTTACAATTCCCTAGTCTCACATAAGAAAATTAGAAGAGCGACACTTACCCACAAGATCGAGCAACACCACCCTGCTCTGCCGTGGGACATTATTTGGGGCTCGTCGTGCTCTGTCATGTTAGTAGCTATCTCCAGGCTTTCAACTGGCGCGTCGTGCATATCATCATTCCGATGAGGGAACGTGCATACCTGTGGAACTCGTGTATAACTGAGTTGCTTCACCTGTTTCACACACAGGTGGAATCTGTCATGCAAGTTTGGTCCTCTGTCCGACGTCGGTGGAGATTTGTATCTTCATTTATCTATGTACTGTTGAAAGCGTTTCATTTCCGGTACAATGTAACTGATAGTGAGTATATGTTGTTAGTGATATTTTCCTTTTCAAAAATGGCTGTATATGTATGTATATATATGTGTTTGGTGAACATCTCAATCTACAACCATGAGCATTAATATGGAGTTTGTCCTCCCTTAGTTGCTATAACAGTCTCCACTCTTCTGTGAAAGCTTTTCACTAAATTTTGGAACATAGCTGTGGGGATTTGCTCTTATTGAGCCACAAAACATTCGTGACATTAGGCACTGATGTCAGGCTGGAAGGCCTGGCTCGCAGTCGACGTTACAATTCATCCCAAAGATGTTCGATGGTGTATAGGTCAAGCAGTCAAATTCTTCAACACCAGCCTCGGCAAACCATGTCTTTTGGGACCTTGTTTTGTGCACAGGAGCATTATCATGCTGAAACAAAAAAGGGCCTTCCCCAAACTGTTGCCAAAAAGTTGGTAGCACAATTCTTTAGAATGTCATTGTATTTTGTAGAATTTAGATTTCCTTTCACTGGAATTAAAGAACCTAGCCAACACCATGAAAAGCAGCCCCAACCCATTATTTCTCCTCCAGAAAACTTTTTAGTTGGCACTGTGCATTCAGGCAGGTAGCGTTCTCCTAGCATCTGCCAAACCTCGATTCGTCTCAAACTGCCAGATAGTGAAGCATAATTCATCACTCCAGAGAACTCATTTCCATTGCCCTAGAGCTCAATGGCGGTGTGCTCTACACCACTCCAGCCGGCATTTGGCATTGCACATGAAGCTCTCAACAAATTGTTCTTGTGCTGATGTTGCTTTTATAGGCAGTTTAGAACTCAGTAGTGAGTGTTGCAACTGTGGACAGACGATGATTTTTAGGTGCTTTAGCACTCTGTGGTTCCTTCTGTGAGATTGTGTAGCCTACCGCTTCGTGGCTGAGCTGTTGTTACTCCTAAACTTTCCCACTTCACGATAACAGAACTTAGAGTTGAACGAGGCAACTGGTTTGTTGAAAAGGTGGCATCCTATGACGGTGCCACGTTGAAACTTAATGAGCTCTTCAGTACGACCAATTCTACGGCCAATGTTTATTTGTGGAGATTGCAAGGCTGTATGATTGGTTTCATGCACCTGTTAGCAATGGGTGTGACTGAAATAGCCAAACCCACTAACTAGAAGCGATGTTCACATACTTTTGGCCATGTAGTGTGTGTGTTAGTAATCCACTAAGCGTTTCTTATACCTGTTTTTGAAAATTGATAAATATCGTATATATTTTTAATCAGTCTCCAGAAGTCATATTAAGCGTTTAAGTGAAATAAAGTATAATTATAAATATAAATATGTTTAGTCATTTCTAAAGTAAAATATCCCTAATACCTTTTCACATACACTCTCGCCATCGGTTACATTGTACTAGAAATGATGTACTTATAACAGTATATGGATACATTCCAGAGATTTTCTGGAAAACCGGATGAACTTTGTATACATCACTCTCTTGAACACCACCATTCCCAAGAAGAAAGGTCCATTTTTTAAATAGCTTTGTTTATAGGGTTTTTATTCATTTTTATCAACAGTTCTTTATGCTGTCTGTTTTTTTAACATCATGAATTGACATCTATAAAAAAACACCGTTGGGAAGGAGAAAAACCGATTTACATAAATTAAGATGTGTAACTTTTATACAAGAGGGCGCTCTAGAGAGGGAATGGTATGGCTTGCGACAAGCCAAGAGTTACTGTCAAAAAATATTTCTGGAGACGACAGCAGATATTGGTTAATGACACCAGCTATTGATAGCATTTATTTTGTTATTTATTATTTTCTGATGAACGTTAAAATATCCGTATAAATAATGTTTCATGGATGTTCACGTCCAGGTTCAGTTATGTAAAGACGTAATGAATATAGCTGTGCTTGAATTTAATAATGAATAAAAGAAATAAATTATATAAATTTTAGTTAGCTACTAGCCATATATTTTCTGCTGTATTCATTATAAAAATTGATCACAAGGTGGTATTATTTTTTGAACAGTATGTATAAACTCGTACCGTGACTTTAATTACCATGTAAGTGAGATGTGGTAACTTATAATTTGATTAGAATATTCCTGTAACGCTAACGTAAACAATTTTAAAATATTAATTACCTTACTTTCCTATTGCCATTTTAAGTTCGAAAAGATGCTCTCCATTGAGTTATAAGAAATTATTAAACATTCTGCTAAAAATTCGTTACAATATTAATAATATAAATATGAAACAACTTGAAATGTGCCTTCAGAGTCTGTTTTTATTATTCAACCAAAGAGCATTCTTTTGTGTAACAACAAAGAACCAGTTTAATAGGGAAATCCCTTTGAGATTATAAAGATAATCTTTGTGGCCAAACGTATTTAACAGTAATTAAATACATTTCCTTTATATTCGTGTGGTCTCTTCCTTTGCTTTATAATTACTAGTCAATAAAATGATTATACAGAAAAACGTGACGTCAAACAATATTGAAAGACGTATTGATGTCCCTTTGTAAAAGCGGTATTCTAAGACTTAATTTTATATTTCCATTCACTAAGCTATAATCAGTGAATTGAAATTTGAGCACATATACATTAATAACCCTCTTGGGGAGTTAGATATGCTGAGTTTATCAAATGTTGTTCGCCACTGTATTGTTCTTAGGTGTCTCATTAGTTGCTGTGCTCTGTGGTTACAGCACACACAAAACTCACTTTTGAGCCTTAAGGGTTATTTAACAGTTACTCAAATCCCAGTATTCATTCTGAGGAAAGAGATCCCAGAGATGGAGATGTATGGTCTTCACTCGTTGCCTTCCTTCTAGTAAGGACACTTATTCTCTGTCATGCTATAGCAGCATACAAATGAGGTCACCTTTCATAGTCGTGACAATGGGCAAGTAAGGTCATGTTCATTCTACGTCGCAACACAGCAATATATGAGTGAAATAAGCATTCTCACTCAGTCTACGTCGTGACACAGTAATATACAAGTAAAACCGTATTTTCTTGTGTCTCTGTCTACGTTGTGACACAGGAATGTGCCAGTAAATAACCTTTTCTTGTGTCTCTGTCTATGGTGTGACACAGTAATGTGCCAGTAAAACCATTTTTATCGTGTCTCTGTCTGCGTTGGGACACAGTAATGTACCAGTAAAACCACCTTCTCTCGTGTCTCTGTCTTTGTTGTGACACTGTAATGGGCTAGTAAAACCACCTCCCTTGTGTCTCTGCCTACGTTGTGACATAGTAATGTGCACGTAAAACCAACTTCTCTTGTGTCTATGTCTACGTTGTGACACAGTAATATATCTCAAATATACGATGAGCAGCTGTCCCTCTATTCATTGGTAAAGAGAGTATAAAATTAGTGGTGTTGACTTTCCTTTAGTATATTGTTTTTTAAACAATTAAGAACATCTCAGATATATGTCGAGTAGCTGTCCCACAATTCAGTGATAAAGAGATTCTTAAAGTTAGTGATGTTGACTTTCCTTTAGTATATTGTTTTTTAAACAATTAAGGACATCTCAGATATATGTCGAGAAGTTGTCCCACTATTCAGTGGTAAAGAGATTCTTAAAGTTAGTGATGTTGACTTTCCTTTAGTATATTGTTTTTTGAACAATTAGGGACAAGTATTTCAGAGTATGTCGAGCAGCTTTTAAGAGAAACTCAAGAAGCAAACAATGACCAACCATGAAAATACACTGGTGGAGCACGTGATGAAATACATTCATTTCTCATGCCAGCATATTTTAACATGTCACAAATCATTGTATGTCAATAAGGTTGATTACGATCTTTTTGATTAACAATGAATCACTTTATTGTATGCGCATCACCCATGCATGTGACCTTGTAACCACAATTGATTTTCATTCATACAAACCCCTAGTTAAAAATGACTAGATAATTATCAGCCGAATCTATTCACTTTTTGGACGTACAAAGATCATATTATAAATCCTATTTCTAAAAGACAGTTTAAATTAACACATTAATTTATTAATTAAACTAAAATTGTCATGTTTAATAACCTTTCAACACCCCTGTACCAGATGTTACGTCATCATGTCGTATGAGTTTGGACCAATAGCCGAAAATGTTGGAAGAACACAAAAGTGTTTATTCAAGTGAAGAGTCACCACAGAGAAAGTTCAACTGAATGGAATAGGACCTGGATCTCGGTTCATGGGTGTGTAGTACATCTTTTAAGTTTTAGTTGTCTTTAATGTTGCTTTGTTATTTGTTCAGTTTACTCTTCTGTTAACAGAATAAACTGACAGAATAGAAGTGTTTATTTAACTTCAGTATTACCTTGTTATTTGTTCTATTTACTTGTCTGTTGACAGATTGAAGATGTTCCTGAACTCGGAAGGATGAAATATATTTGAAG
Organism: Carcinoscorpius rotundicauda; assembly: GCA_011833715.1. Classification (NCBI taxonomy): domain Eukaryota; kingdom Metazoa; phylum Arthropoda; class Merostomata; order Xiphosura; family Limulidae; genus Carcinoscorpius; species Carcinoscorpius rotundicauda. The sequence goes on along the minus strand of CM022404.1, from coordinate 226,666 downwards.
TTATTTGTAGCTTAATGTTCAGAAGGAAATCATTATATCATTGTATGAAAGCTTTATTATATCTGTTTAATATTTTTGTTGGTTGAAAAGAATGTGGAAAAATGAATAAAACACATTGATTTCAATCTGATGTATTAATTTTTCACTTCATTTAAATGTGTATATTTATACTTTTACGATGTTTCGCTTTCTTAAAGAAATTATAAACACACTTGTGGCTTTCCGCCACAAGATCGTGAGTAATTAAAGCAATTCTAAGTTTTAGTAAACTCATCACTGTCTTATCTGTAATTACAGGTTGAATACAAAAAGTCATTCAAGTTAGACATAGAAAAATTTTATATTTATAATCTGAACTGTGACCCTACAGGTATTCACTATTCACTGCTCTGTTTGTGACCAACTCAGTACCAGCAAATGCAATGGATTTTTTGTACAAAAATAGCATTTCTGCAATCGAGATGCTCCAAACAAGGTTAGTTAATTTTTCACAGGTTAAAGAGTAACCCAGAAAGTGTTATTATTAGACCCAATCATGCTATTCATGATACTACTCATAAACAAGAATAGTTAATTTTTCACAGGTTAAAGAGTAACCCAGAAAGTGTTATTATTAGACCCAATCATGCTATTCATGATACTACTCATAAACAAGAATAGTTAATTTTTCACAGGTTAAAGAGTAACCCAGAAAGTGTTATTATTAGACCCAATCATGCTATTCATGATACTACTCATAAACAAGAATAGTTAATTTTTCACAGGTTAAAGAGTAACCCAGAAAGTGTTATTATTAGACCCAATCATGCTATTCATGATACTACTCATAAACAAGAATAGTTAATTTGTCACAGGTTAAAGAGTAACCCAGAAGGTGTTATTATTAGACCCAATCATGCTATTCATGATACTACTCATAAACAAGGTTAGTTAATTCTTCACAGGTTAAAGAGTAACCCAGTAGGTGTTATAATTAGACCCAATCATGCTATTCATGATACTACTCATAAACAAGAATAGTTAATTTGTCACAGGTTAAAGAGTAACCCAGAAGGTGTTATTATTAGACCCAATCATGCTATTCATGATACTACTCATAAACAAGGTTAGTTAATTCTTCACAGGTTAAAGAGTAACCCAGTAGGTGTTATAATTAGACCCAATCATACTATTCTTGATACTACTTTTCAGATATTTTCAGGCTAGTTTTAAACTGTGAGAACGTTTGAATTCGATTTTCAAACTAAAGAATAACAATTTAAATATATAGATCCTGAACATGTATAGCGAATGGAGAGATGGAAAGGACTAATTAACTCAATTTAATACTAAATTGTTCGAACAGTACGGTTTCAAAGACGTTGTTGGAAAGGTTAATTATCCATTGTAAAATTATTAGAACACCAATATATAACTCGGAACATTTGGTTCAACAGTATTATTCTTATTATTACAAGCTTAATAAAGGTTTTGAAATACTTTTATATCAGCAGTCATTCGTAAAAGTTAAATACTGTGTGTGTTTTCAAAAAAATCACCTGATTAAGGCAATTGACCGTCTATAAAAGAAATGTACTCCAGTTTGCTTCACTTTAGAAGTATCAAAACAAACTTTTCTCATTTAGGCCTGATAGTTAGTAATTATTATATATATTTACATTCTAGATTAAAGAAACGGTATTTACCAAACGTTAAATTTTAGAGAATACATAATAGATACCCTTAAATTTTATCTTGCAAAAGATCGTAAAATAAATATCGTTTTATAGGACGTGTAATTTGAAACTAGTATGTTTACTGTTTCTAGGTTTCAACAACAACAAAACGTATTTTTCACCATCTCCAACCTGGGCGATCCAAGATACGCTTTCCTCATCTATGCACCCCTAGTTTTCTCCTTCAACTGGAAGATTGGAAAACAACTGATATGGGTTATCATCACCGCTGAGTGGTCCAATCAACTCTTAAAGTGGTAGAAATAGCACATACATACATACAATTTAAACAAAATGATAGCATCAAATACCTAAGAATGAATATATTTAAACTGGTGTAAAACAAACATTTATAAAGTTCAATAATAATTCTGTACCGGAGAAAATAAAACAATATCCTATAAGTAATAGACATATTGTTAGATGTAAATACTGATATCTTAACAGCACAATCGTACTGTTAGATGTAAACACTGATATCTTCACAACACTGTTGTACTGTTAGATGTAAACACTGATATCTTAACAACACAGTCGTACTGATGGATACAAACACTGATATCTTCACAACACAGTCGTACTGTTAGATGTAAACACTGATATCTTAACAACACAGTCGTACTGTTAGATGTAAATACTGATATCTTAACAACACTGTTGTACTGTTAGATGTAAACACTGATATCTTAACAACACAGTCGTACTGTTAGGTGTAAACACTGATATCTTAACAACACAGTCGTACTGTTAGATGTAAATACTGATATCTTAACAACACAATCGTACTGTTAGATGCAAACACTGATATCTTAACAACACAGTCGTACTGTTAAATGTAAACACTGGTATCTTAACAGCACAATCGTATTGTTAGATGTAAACACTGATATCTTAACAACACTGCCGTACTGTTAGATGTAAACACAGTCATAATAACAGGTACAACTGTAAACCCCATACAGAAATATTCACTCTCCAGACAAGTTTAACTGCTAGTTTCTGCTGATAGCTGTTAGGCCTGATGCCTTTTCTGGAATTGTTCCACAGTTCTAAGACAGTATAATCATACTTGACATTCAATATTGTTCACCAAAATGAGATATCAATAAAAGCACTTTTAGTTATCTTTTAGAACACTTCTGTTGCAACACTCGTGAGATTTTCACTAAAAAACAAAACAAAATAAGATGACGTTTGGTTTTTGATTATTTTATATTCGAAACTAACTCTTTGTGTGTAACTTTTATTTATTTAAGTGTCACACATCGATAGTTCCATCATAATAAGATAGCACCTATAAATATAAATCACTATATACAATATAAAATCGTGTTACGTTGTACGAAACCTAGAATTAGATAGAATTGTATTATCTGGCATTTTGAGTAACGTGACGTAAATTGACAAGAAATAAATTACACAACAAATGAATTGTAAACAGTTACGTAAGCTAACCTGTGATAAATAATCTCTTCTAAAATAATTAACATTAAATCTAAGAGTATTGAAACCAAGCCTATTATTTGGTAATTTGCCCTGTACTGAAACCAGTACTATATAATATATTTTAGGATGTTTTATTATATTTCTAAACCAGGATATTACACGGTGAACGTCCTTACTGGTGGGTCCACGAAACTGATGTTTACAACAAGACTGGCTCTATCACTCCAGTTCTTCAGCAATACTTCATGACTTGTGAAACAGGACCAGGTTTGTACGTCAACTTGTACTAAAAACTAGTTGTAACAGTTGTTAAATTAATGTGTTTTTTCATATTCAGAAACAATGACAGTAACTATAATTTTAAAGGAGGTATTAGCCTTGTAATCTAATAAATCATAGTGTTTTCTTTTTTTATCCTACAGGGTGAAAAGACAAACTAGTTCTATAAGTTAACTATCTTACAGTGTGGAAAGTTTGTTGGTTGGTTTAGTGTTTTATGGCACAAAGCAGCCAGACTTTCAGCACCAATCGCAATGCAGAAAGATAAACCAGTTTTATAAGTTGGTTTTCATTACTCGTCATTTAATGTCTTGAGAAATCAAGCATTTGACGATTGACCTTAAACGAACAAATAGTATAAATAACTTTACGTCATTTTACATTAATATCCAGTGAGGTCACTCACCATGAACAACCTAACACCAATGATGTATGCTTAAAGTCAGAGCTTTCGCTTTCAAGGCCGTTCTAAACCGCTGGGGATTTCATGAAAACTAACAATATATTCATCGTTGTTCTTGTACTTCAACAATACGTTAAAGTTTAGTGAGAGGTTCATCGAAAATAATGTTTATCGAGCATCTGTAATGTCGTTTGGAAGGATGTATTTTATATACGTTGGGACTCAAGACAGGTGGGCTTGAAACTCACTCCATTCGACAAATTACTTTTTCTTCAAAAAACGTTTCGACTAGTTGATAAATGTTATTTGGTATCAGGCTAAAGTTAGGCCTACTCGACTGACACAACATAGCTCAAATCGCCAAATGTGTAGGACTAATCTTCAGAATATTAGGGTTGGTATGATCTTCAGAATGTAAGGGCTGGTATGTTTACCAGGGCATAGTCCTGTCCAGACCACGTTCTTGTATGGAAATGGGATAAGATCTGGTTCCAGCTTTTCTGAAAGAGTATTTTCTATTTTCTGGCGAGATCATTTGTAAAATAAATATTGCCCTAAATTTCATCGGTCTGTTAAACACTGTTCTAACTGTGTGTGAACTGACATGACAACCTAACTTAGTTCAAGATTGCAGACGATAATTATATGAAAAGAAAAACTGTGTCAGGTACATATAGAATTAAAATGTTGGTAACCAATAAGAGGGTTCATGAATATTATTTTCGCCTTGCGGTTAGGGCGTTCGACTCGTAATCTGAGGGTCGCAGATTCGAATTCCTCTTCCACAAAACATGCTCGTCCTTATAGTGGTAAGGGCGATATAAGGCTCGATCAAATCCATTGTTCATTGGGACTAATAGCGCGAAAGCCCTCGTATAGCTTTGCGAGAAATTCAAAACAAACAAACGTATATTATTTTATCACGTTTTACTTGCAACTGATAATGGTCATTCGACATAATTAATCTTTCTTGTGATACAATTTCAGAAACTATATTTCTACTTATCGGCGCTTTAAATTTTATTTGTTTTTAATTTCTTTGTGTTCATGACAAAAGGTAATCCATCTGGCCATGCTATGGTTACTGCTGCTGTTTGGTACATCTTCGTTAACATACTTCTTGAAAAGTTCGGAGGCGTTTCTACAAGTAGGTGAGTGATAAAGACAAATCAAATACGTTGCTACATTGAATAAATATTTGGTTTTGATTTTGTAATTTCACAGGCAATATCAATTACTCACTGTAATGAAAACTTTAAAAAAGAAAATTACGTTCTTTGTTCGATTGTTTATTTCCTTTTGGCTGGTTAGGTCCGATAACCGTAGAAAAAATTGTCTTAGTTCTATATTTTGGCCAAAATACACTGCTTTCCAAAATTTTAAGGCCAATAAGCATAAAGAAAAAATGTGCATTTTGCGTTGTTAGACTCAATCACTTATTTGAGTGGAGCTTCAAAAGATGAAAATAAGAAAAGAGAAAATAAAAATAAAAATCTGTTTTAGCAATTAATAGGGAAAATGTGAATACTACGGAATTAGCCTAAATACTAGCTGGTCAAAAGTTTAAGACCATACCAAAAAGAAGTCCTAAACAGGTTAGGAAATGCCCAACAAGAGGTCTCAGTAGTGAGTTGCACGGCCGTCATCGCGAATAACTGCAAACATTTGCTTTGGCATGGTCGAGATAAGCGCTTGTAGAAGGCTGACTGGAATGTTATTCCAAGTGGTGAAGATGGCTTCACGAAGATCATGCACTGTTTGTAATTGACGTTCATTTCTATAGACTTCCCTTGCTACCTTCCCCGATACATTTTCAATGGGGTTCAGAGTTCGGGCGAACACGCAGGATGGTCCAAAAGAATCACGTTATTCACCATGAAAAACTCCTTTGTCCTGCGGGCATTGTAAATTGCAGCATTGTCCTGCTGACATATCCAGTCATTTCCATACAAGCAATGGCATTCAGTCAATAACAATACTCTCTCCAACATGCCAATGTAGCCAGCAGCTGCTTGACGTCCCTATATAACCTGAAGCTCCATTGTTCCATTGAGAAAGCTTCTCAGATCATCATCTTCCACTGCGTCATGTAGAAAATGTTTTCGGTGGGATATCCTTATCGAATCAGTAACGTTGGAAGCCATCTGGACCATCTTAATTTTTTTCTCATAAGAGAACAAAACCATCTTCTACTTTTCTACTTCCCATGTTTGGTGCTTCTCAGCAAAGTTTAACCGAGCTGTTTCGTGGTGTGGAAGGAGGCATGGCCTTTAAAGACGTTTACGGCTTTTAAAGCCTTTCCCTCGTAGATACCGTCTTATTGTTCTTGAGCTGCATTCTTCGTCAGTAAGGGCCTGAATCTGGTTCAACGATCGACTGATGTCTTGCCGGACAATCCGTCGAATTCTCTTGCTCGACGCCGGCGAAATTTTATTTGGCTGACGACTTAAAATTCTCGTTCTGTATCCTTTACGGTCTTATAAGAAATTTCAACAGCAGTTTTACTACGCCCAATCTCACCGGCGATGGCACGTTGAGAGAGAACTTCCTTTTGCAGCTCGCCAATTCTGCTACGTTCAAACTCTGTCAACTTTTTAGCTTTTGCCATGCTTTTACCCAATGTAACACAGGAGATGTCAGTGGAAAATGTTGACAATGCTAATGCTTGAACATAAAAGGCTAAATTTCGTTACGTGTTTACCGATTAACGCTTCGTTTCATTATGGTCTTAAACATTTGACCAGCTAATATTTAGGCTAATTTCATGGTGTTCACATTTTCCCTATTAAATGCTAAAAAAGTTTTTTATTTTGAATTTCCCTTTTCAAATTTTCATCTTTCGAAGCTCTACTCAAATACGCCCCCCAGTGGCTCAGCGGTATGTCTGTGGATTTACACGCTAAAATCCGGGTTTCGATACCCGTGATGGGCAGAGCACAGATAGCCAATTGTGTAGCTTTGTGCTTAATTCAAAACAACAGTAACAAACAACAACTATTCAAATAAGTGGTTGAGTCTGACAACGCAAAATGCATATTTTTTCTTTATGTTCATTGGCCTTAAGATTTTGATCAGCAGTGTATATACCTATTTCAGTATGTAGTACGTAAACACAACTTCTGTTTAGCAAAAGGCATGTTGCTGACCAGAATAAAATTATTTGACTTTTTTGGTGTTAACGTTTTATTTAAGAACGAGCTCAGGATCATGAAGATGGACGCCAGTAATAGACATATTGATTTAAGATCACATGAATGGTCAATGGTCACTTGGTTTGTACACAAATAAACTAGAGGTATTCTTTAAGTTATTCAATAACAGTAATCATGTTTTTCATAACTGAAAGGCTACCAGCGGCACATCGGTATGTCTGCGGACTCACGTTACTAAAAAGCAGGTTTCGATATTCGCGATGGGCAGAGCACAGATAGTCCATTGTGTAGCTTTGTTCTTAATTCTAAACAAACATAGTTGAAATATACAAAACTCTAAATATCAGTTAGTTTTCCAACAAGAACATATTAAGAACCTACTATAGATTTTAAGTTTTCAATAAGAACATTTTAGAACCTACTATCGATTTTAATTTTTTTCACTAAGAATATATTAACGACTGTGTTGGACAGTTCGATTCTCAGAGTGAACACAACCACTGATTTTTTCAGTAAGAACCTGATAACATCTGTGTGCTGGACAGCCTACACCCTCCTCTTGTGTGTAGTTAGCCTCTCCCGGGTCTACATTGCGGCCCATTTCCCTCATCAGTGTTTTCTAGGAATAATATTTGGTAAGGAAAAAGGGTACATTTTCTTTAATAACTGTTTATACGTAGTAACTGTTGAAGATCTTTCGCCGAGTTTAAAAGTTTAGAAGAGAGTTTGAGCATTTCAGTATTTTGTGGTTATTGTATATCAAATGAGTAAAATTTTGTTTCATTTTCAGGTTGCTACCTTGCTTTTACGATGACAAAGATTTCGTTGGATGGTCTGAAACTGAGACATTACGTGATGGTGACAATAAGTTTATTTGTCAGTGCTTTGTCCACCTACTTTGCTCTGTGGGTAGTAGGACTGAACCCTCTCTGGTCAGTGGAAAGGGCTGTGAAGTGGTGCGCGAAACAAGAATATATACGTCTGGATACCACTCCTTTCTTCTCTGTGATGCGTTATTGTGGTTACCTGCTCGGATTAGGAGTCGGTCTCAATAGCCGCTTCAACAGAGAAGCAGCCAAAGTCCATTTTACTCCAGTTATGAAGCTCTGGATGATGGTTTTATCTGTCACGCTGTCAGTGATGTTGGGTTGGATACCTCTCCCCGGATCAAGCGCCATTTTCTTCTATATTTCAACATTTTTAATAAATATATTCTTGCCAGTATTGTTTGTGGCCCTGGTGCCTTATGGCATTATAAAAGGAAAGTCGACTTTTTATTGTTTGTCCGAACAATTTAAGAAGGAAAAATAAAAAATGTTGCAAACTACTTAAACAAACAGACGTTTGTCAACAACAAATGAACAATTTATGTTTAAAAATATTTATTTTGAAACAAAACAAAACATTCTCATAATGAACTCTCTCTTCAAAATGGTTATTTCTGGAAATAATAGTAATCGGGTCCACATGTATTACCATAGATTTTAATCCAGTTAAGTTCGTCTCCAGGAAGCACACCTAATTATTTTTTCTGTTTTTAAAATTTGAATCTCCTGATTTTATTACTCTCCAGTTTTCAAAAATGGATTTTCCACTTTTACAAATTTAAATGAATTACACGTAATTGTATATTTAAAATATCTTAAACAGTATTACAAAGAGCACTTTGAACATTATTTTAAATTATAATTAAAATATTAGCATTAGAATTAGAGGTAAACCAATCTAAAAAGACTAAATGAGTTTGCTAGTTTGTTATATCTCATCAATTAGTAATCACTGAAAGAATAAATCTGTAAATAATTGATCATTTTATATTCTGATGATACCATGTCTTTATAATGTGTGGGAAATGATACATTTATTAAATCTAAGCTGTTTTACAATCTTTTTAAAACCTAGTGGTGCAGATAGTAGGTCTAACTTGCATAATGTTCTATTTAAAACCTGTAATTTAGACCGTCTAGGAAATGGTGCAAATAAGTCTAAGTTATATGATGTACTATTTGAAACCTGTAGTTTAGACCATCATGGAAGTGACGCAGACTAAGTTATATGAAGTTCTATTTAAAACCTGTAATTTAGATCATCTTGGAAGTGGTGAAGATAGTAAGTCTAAGGTATATGATGTCTTATTTAAAAATTCTCGTTTGGAGCGTGTGTGATGTAGTGCAGAGAGTAAGTCTAAAATATTTATGTTATAATTAAAACTTATAATTTAGACCACCTGGGAAGTGCTGCAGGTTATTTTATGGTTTACTTGAAACCTGTCAATTGTTTTGGTGGACACAAAGCTGATAAATATCGTCTGTTATGCATCTTAATTCTACCGTTAAATCTGTTAAATAATGAAGGACACTTTCTATTCTACTTGTTGTTTCACTGAATAATAAAGGACACTTTCTATTCTACTTGTTTCACTGAATAATGAAGGGCACTTTCTACTCTACTTGTTGTTTCACTGAATAATGAAGGACACTTTCTACTCTACTTGTTGTTTCACTGAATAATGAAGGACACTTTCTACACTACTTGTTGTTTCACTGAATAATGAAGGACACTTTCTACTCTACTTGTTGTTTCACTGAAGTAATAAATACGAATAGTTTAACTAGAACCAAAGTTTCTGGAATATATATAATTTGTAACACGGCAATAAGCTACTCTATGATTGCATCTTAATCTACGTTTAATGATTTAATATACACATGTTTATTAAATGTATTAAGCTTTTTAAATTAGACAAAGTTGAATTAGTTGATGTAAACTATTCTTTTTATCAACAGTTTTCGTCTCATTTATGCCTAACTGTCATTACATGTGTCAGTTCATGTATACATTATGGTAATCAAAGACAATCCTTTAAAAATTGGCTTAAATTATTTATTTCAAGTACAATACACTTAAAGTCGACTATTACGTAGTATATAGAGCTGGTTTTGTTGTCGTAATATCATAAGAAATATAAAATTTTATTTTGTATTTGACTCATGTTTGTGACAAGTTTGTGAGGGAAGTTATTTGACGCGGACGTAACTGTCCATAGTAAAAAGTGTTGCCATATTATATATTTATGTATAAAAGAGTGTTGCCATATTATATGTTTTTGTAGACGGTGGTTTTATATAATATATTCTATATCATATATTTAATCTTCATTGTTGGTGTTTGTTTACCACAATTATAACATTTTGACGACCACTGATATTGTTGCTGTATCCGCCTGACGGCATACGGTGCTGAGCAAAACGTGTCGCCGACGATGACCATAGCAGACAAAGTGTAGTTGAAATACTGTTAAAAATTTCAAACAAATTTTATCGGATGTACAGAGTTAAACTTTTGTTAATACTGTTACAACATTTTACTCGGTTTACCAGCCATTAGATACAAGAAATGAGGTTAACACAAATTTATTTAAGATAAAAAGAATACCAACATGTGCCTTTTAACACCCGTTGTATTGTTTGATATGGTACCTACTAATGGTGCATAATTCTGTTTTAATACAATTTAAATTGTTTTTGTCAGTATTAATATCATTTTAACGTCTAGAATATTTATCAAATCTAAGGTAATATGTTAATTCACTTTTATTTATTTTTTGACCTTATACGTCTATTCTGTATTCTTATATCAGTGGAATTGTATTATACAATAGCTTCCAACTCTTATTTCATTCTGGTTTTCATTATAACAAATGAGTGTTTTCAAATGGTATCAAACTATACTTTTATTTACTTTATACTTGATGACACAACTCTTAAACTTTATTTACTGTTTTCATTTCAACAGAAAATCACTGTGCACTCAAAGGTGTGTGTAACTTAAACAAATTAAAAATTAATTCACAGAAAGGTGTACGTAACTCAAACAAATTACGAATTAGTTATCCACAAAGGTGTGTGTAACTCGAATATATTTTATTCTGACGTAGTTACCGATATATGTAACTTGTTACGATATATTAATTTACCCTGACGTAGTTACCGAATAAGTAACTTATTACGATATATTAATTTACCCTGACGTAGTTACCGAATAAGTAACTTGTTACGATATATTAATTTACCCTGACGTAGTTACCGAATAAGTAACTTGTTATGATATATTAATTTACCCTGACGTAGTTACCGAATAAGTAACTTGTTACGATATATTAATTTACCCTGACGTAGTTACCGAATAAGTAACTTGTTACGATATATTAATTTACCCTGACGTAGTTACCGAATAAGTAACTTGTTACGATATATTAATTTACTCTGACGTAGTTACCGAATAAGTAACTTGTTATGATATATTAATTTACCCTGACGTAGTTACCGATATAAGTAACTCGTTATGATATATTAATTTACCCTGACGTAGTTACCGAATAAGTAACTTGTTATGATATATATCAGTTATATATAACTGATAATTTTAATTTAACATAACCCATCAACCTTTGACAAATAAACTAAGATTGATTTATGACAGTTTTTCACTTAACTTCACGTGGATTGATCTGATATCTGTTTTCAGATGTTGTTACTGTTCTTGAATCACTCTTAGTTTTCATTTACTTTGATTTATGGAAGTAATATGTAATATTTAAATTAACGCACGTTCTAGGATTGCAGATAATTAGTATGGAAAGAAGAAAAAATCTATTTAAGAAGATTAAATGTCGACTTTGTACATTCTCTCAGTAGCGAACAAAGTTAACGTGATGGATTAAAATAGCAAACACTCAAAATTGAATGTTGTGGTAAGTCTTGGAGAACGCTGTAACTGTTTTATCACAAGACCTGGTGTCTATTGAACTGGAAAAAAACTGACTTCTACAGTGACGACCTCTATATAGATCTTATATAGTACTTTCTTTCGATAAAGTAATGAATTATAGAATTAATTAAAAGACAGAAAGCCAAAGAAATAAAAACTTTAATGGCTCGGCCGTTTCCATGTGTATTTAATTAAGTACAGTCTGTTAATCATTGCCTGATTAACATGACCCTACAATTGTCTGCGATTTTATTAAACTCTGAAACTTATCATTATGATACGGTCAATTAATATTAATAGCACACAAATGAAATTTTTCTGACGAGTTTTCTTTTTATTAACTTTTATCCAAATTAAATAATATTTTTGTTCACTTTATTTAGGTAAATCAAAGAATCTGTAACATTCACTATGAGATGATTAAATCAATAATAAAGTAAATACGATGTTGTTGTTGTTTTGAATTAAGCACAAAGCTACTCAATGGGCTATCTGTGCTCTGCCCATCACAGGTATCGAAACCAGGATTTTAGTGTGTAAGTCCGCAGACATACAGACATACCGCTGAGCCACTGGGGGGGGGCTTTACTAGATGAAAACACAATATTAAATTGACACTATAGGTTTACCAGCCAAAAACACTAAAATAACAACTAGAAAAATCATTGAAAGTTTCAATCTAAAGGAACAGTCTACTGGTTATCTAGGGTTATCTACTGAGTCCACCGAGAGTAATCGAACCCCTGATTTTAGCACTGTAAATCCGTAAACTTATCGCTGTATCAGCAAGGGACATTAAGGAACACGATGTAACAAGAAAAATGTATCATCTATTCCATTTCTGCTCAGTATCAACAGTTATCAGAACGTGGGTATTACAATACCCACCATGTAAACCATGTTCACTTTAGCGGTAGTTAGAGAGATGAAACATTAAAGAGTTATTTTTACATTTTTAAGTAAATCATTCATTATGAAATACGAAATACGTTTTATGAATGTTATGGTTGTTAGATATAAAAGGGTCCGGCATGGCCAAGCGTGATAAGGCATGCCACTCGTAATCTGAGGGTCGCGGGTTTGCATCCCTGTCGCACCTAACATGCTCGCTCTTTCAGCCGTGTGGGCGTTATAATGTAACGGTCAATCCCACTATTCGTTGGTAAAAGAGTAGCCCAAGAGTTGGCGGTGGGTGGTGATGACTAGCTGCCTTTCCTCTAGTCTTACACTGCTAAATTAGGGACGACTAGCACAGATAGCCCTCGAGTAGCTTTGTGCGAAATGCTAAAACAAAATCAAAACATATAAAAGTTCAACTAGTATAATCAGAAACTAAATTTATCAAAATAAAAAAGGCCCAGCATGGCCAGGCAGTTAAGGCTCTGGACTCGTAATCTCAGTGTTGCCGTTCCTATTCCCCGTCACATCAAACATACTCGACTTTTCAGCCGTGGGTTTATTGTAATGTACGTTCAATTCCACTATTTGTTGGTAGAAGAATAAGCCCAATAGTTGACGGCAGATGGTGTAATAGTTGCCTTCTCTTCAGTAATACATTTCTTAATTAAGGACGGCTAGGGCAGATAGCCCTCGTGTAGCTTTGCGCGAAATTCACACCAAAGTAAAAAAAACAAACTACATTCCTTAAAGTACGTGTTTTTCAACAAACAACATATCTTTGAAAAACATGTTACAATCAGATGTGCTCATAGCTAAGACGAAAAGGGTTTCTTTAGGCGCTGTTTGTTTGTTTGACTAAACAGTTATGATGCTAACTTACAAAATATAAACATAGGAATGTTGTTGTTGTTGATTTAGCACAAAGCTACACAATGGGCTATCTGTGCTCTGCCCACCACGAATATCAAAATCCGGTTTTGAGCGGTGTAAGTCCGCAAACATACCGCTGAGCCACTGGGGGGCTAGACATAGGGAATGTATCGGGTTGAAGCAGACAACCTATTTTATATATAATTGTTCATACGTAGTTACATTATAACTATAAACGTTTTTTTTTAATAATGTCTTAATTCTATACTAGATAATGTCTTAGTTCTATACTAGATAATGTCTTAATTCTATGCTAGATAATGTATTAGTTCTATACTAGATAATGTCTTAGTTCTATACTAGATAATGTCTTAATTCTATGCTAGATAATGTATTAGTTCTATACTAGATAATGTCTTAATTTTATGCTAGATAATGTCTAAATTCTATGCTAGATAATGTCTTAATTCTATGCTAGATAATGTCTTAGTTCTATACGAGATAATGTCTTAATTCTATACTAGATAATGTCTTAGTTCTATACGAGATAATGTCTTAATTCTATACTAGATAATGTCTTAGTTCTGTGCTAGATAATGTCTTAGTTCTATACCAGATAATGTCTTAGTTCTATACTAGATAATGTTTTAGTTCTGTCCTAGATAATGTCTTAGTTCTGTACTAGATAATGTCTTAATTCTATGCTAGATAATGTATTAGTTCTATACAAGATAATGTCTTAATTTTATGCTAGATAATGTCTAAATTCTATGCTAGATAATGTCTTAATTCTATGCTAGATAATGTCTTAGTTCTATACTAGATAATGTCTTAATTCTATACTAGATAATGTCTTAGTTCTATACGAGATAATGTCTTAGTTCTGTGCTAGATAATGTCTTAGTTCTATACCAGATAATGTCTTAGTTCTATACTAGATAATGTTTTAGTTCTGTCCTAGATAATGTCTTAGTTCTGTGCTAGATAATGTCTTAATTCTATGCTAGATAATGTATTAGTTCTATACAAGATAATGTCTAAATTCTATGCTAGATAATGTCTAAATTCTATGCTAGATAATGTCTTAATTCTATGCTAGATAATGTCTTAGTTCTATACTAGATAATGTCTTAATTCTATACTAGATAATGTCTTAGTTCTATACTAGATAATGTCTTAGTTCTGTGCTAGATAATGTCTTAATTCTATACTAGATAGTGTTTTAGTTCTGTCCTAGATAATGTCTTAGATCTGTGCTAGATAATGTCTTAGTTCTGTGCTAGATAATGTCTTAGATCTGTGCTAGATAATGTCTTAATTCTATACTAGATAATGTTTTAGTTCTGTCCTAGATAATGTCTTAGTTCTGTACTAGATAATGTCTTAATTCTATGCTAGATAATGTATTAGTTCTATACAAGATAATGTCTTAATTTTATGCTAGATAATGTCTAAATTCTATGCTAGATAATGTCTTAATTCTATGCTAGATAATGTCTTAGTTCTATACTAGATAATGTCTTAATTCTATACCAGATAATGTCTTAGTTCTATACTAGATAATGTTTTAGTTCTGTCCTAGATAATGTCTTAGTTCTGTGCTAGATAATGTCTTAATTCTATGCTAGATAATGTATTAGTTCTATACAAGATAATGTCTAAATTCTATGCTAGATAATGTCTAAATTCTATGCTAGATAATGTCTTAATTCTATGCTAGATAATGTCTTAGTTCTATACTAGATAATGTCTTAATTCTATACTAGATAATGTCTTAGTTCTGTGCTAGATAATGTCTCAATTCTATACTAGATAATGTTTTAGTTCTGTCCTAGATAATGTCTTAGATCTGTGCTAGATAATGTCTTAGTTCTGTGCTAGATAATGTCTTAGTTCTATACCAGATAATGTCTTAGTTCTATACTAGATAATGTTTTAATTCTGTCCTAGATAATGTCTTAGTTCTGTGCTAGATAATGTCTTAATTCTGTGCTAGATAATGTCTTAATTCTATACTAGATAATGTTTTAGTTCCGTCCTAGATAATGTCTTAGATCTGTGCTAGATAATGTCTTAGTTCTGTGCTAGATAATGTCTTAGTTCTATACTAGATAATGTCTTAATTCTATACTAGATAATGTTTTAGTTCTGTCCTAGATAATGTCTTAGTTCTGTACTAGATAATGTCTTAATTCTATGCTAGATAATGTATTAGTTCTATACAAGATAATGTCTTAATTTTATGCTAGATAATGTCTAAATTCTATGCTAGATAATGTCTTAATTCTATGCTAGATAATGTCTTAGTTCTATACTAGATAATGTCTTAATTCTATACTAGATAATGTCTTAGTTCTATACGAGATAATGTCTTAATTCTATACTAGATAATGTCTTAGTTCTGTGCTAGATAATGTCTTAGTTCTATACCAGATAATGTCTTAGTTCTATACTAGATAATGTTTTAGTTCTGTCCTAGATAATGTCTTAGTTCTGTGCTAGATAATGTCTTAATTCTATGCTAGATAATGTATTAGTTCTATACAAGATAATGTCTAAATTCTATGCTAGATAATGTCTAAATTCTATGCTAGATAATGTCTTAATTCTATGCTAGATAATGTCTTAGTTCTATACTAGATAATGTCTTAATTCTATACTAGATAATGTCTTAGTTCTATACTAGATAATGTCTTAGTTCTGTGCTAGATAATGTCTTAATTCTATACTAGATAATGTTTTAGTTCTGTCCTAGATAAGTACCACATACACAGTTATCTGTTCCTCATGTACCGATACTCAACAAGTACCACATACACAGTTATCTGTTCCTCGTGTACCGATACTCAACAAGTACCACATACACAGTTATCTGTTCCTCATGTAGTGATACTCAACAAATACCAGATATACAGTTATCTATTTCTCATGTACCGATACTCAACAAATACCAGATATACAGTTATCTATTCCTCATGTACCGATACTCAACAAGTACCACATACACAGTTATCTGTTCCTCATGTAGTGATACTCAAAAGTACCACATACACAGTTATCTGTTCCTCATGTACCGATACTCAACAAGTACCACATACACAGTTATCTGTTCCTCATGTAGTGATACTCAACAAATACCAGATATACAGTTATCTGTTCCTCATGTAACGATACTCAACAAGTATTACATACACAGTCATCTGTTCCTCATGTACCGATACTCAACAAGTACCACATACACAGTTATCTATTCCTCATGTACCGATACTCAACAAGTACCACATACACAGTTATCTGTTCCTCATGTAGTGATACTCAACAAATACCAGATATACAGTTATTTATTCCTCATGTACCGATACTCAACAAATACCAGATATACAGTTATCTATTCCTCATGTACCGATACTCAACAAGTACCACATACACAGTTATCTGTTCCTCATGTAGTGATACTCAAAAGTACCACATACACAGTTATCTGTTCCTCATGTACCGATACTCAACAAGTACCACATACACAGTTATCTGTTTCTCATGTAGTGATACTCAACAAATACCAGATATACAGTTATCTGTTCCTCATGTATCGATACTCAACAAGTATTACATACACAGTCATCTGTTCCTCATGTAGTGATACTCAACAAGTACCAGATACACAGTTATTTGTTCCTCACCTACCGATACTCAACAAGTACAAGACAGTTATCTGTTCCTCGTGTATCAAAACCAAAAAAGTACCACAAATACAGCTATCTGTACCAGAACAAAGTTATCTGTTTCCACGTACCGAGACACAACAAATACAAGAAACACATTTATCTGTTTTTCCTGTACCGATAATCAACAATTACTAGAAACCAAATTATCTGTTTTTAATGTACTGAAACCCAAGAAGTGTCAGAAACACAGTTGTTTCTCATGTACCGATACTTAACTAGTATCAGAAACACATTTATGTTTTTCATGTACCGATATTCAACAAGTACCAGAATCGTTAGTTATCTGTTTGTCATGTACGGAGATTTCTCTTTCATCGAAGAAAGAGTTCTTAGTTAACGAATTATGATATTCAATCTTCACTAGAAAGAGAAAAAATTATTTTGAATTTTGTAATTTTTTGAGATAGAATATATTTGTATGTAATTGTTGTTTGTTTGCATTACGTTTCTTTTCATTTTATACAGATATTTATTCTCACCTGATTAACTTCTACAAATTAATTTTACCACAAGTGGGAGAGGTTGTCATAAAGGAACCGATGTCGTAGTTTCAATTAGAACTTAAACTTTACTGTTATAGAAACCATAACATGAATTAAATTACTTGTTTAAGAGAAAAACATAAACTTATTTTATTCCGCCTTTCTATGAAGTGTGACCAGATTTCTTTAACGTAGAGGAGTTTTGTGATTGGCCTATCCTTTATCCCTTGCAGGTCACGTGATGAGCTCCACTGTTATTTATAGAAAAGTGAGTGAAATATCTAGCGTATATAAGATGTGGTATCAGGTTTTCTCTAAGTAAACCACCAGAAAGACATTGCAAGCCCCTGAACTGTAGAATAAAACTGGTAAGTACCATTTAAATCACACTAGAAGTCTACTTGGCTGGAAGAGGGAATTCAGTTGATTGTGCGAGGTTCCTATTTGTTAGAGCTAGAGAAGGAAAGTCCACATTTCATAAAGGTTTTGATTATTTGAAAGCTCTCGGTGAAAAAGGTTGTGTGTATATATAACACTAAAATTTGGGTTTAGTTTTCTGCAACACACGCAGATTAAATAGATCTTCCCGTAAAACAAATACTTGTGCATGCATTGAATTACTTTATCTTGGATTCATCTGTAGTTACTACACTTGTTCATGAATTCATCTGTAATGACTACATTTCGTTGTTCATGGAATCACCTGTAATGACTATATTTTGTTGTTCATGGATTCACCTGTAATGACTATATTTTGTTGTTTATGAATTCATCTGTAACGGCTATATTTTTATGTTCATGGATTCATCTGTAATGACTATATTTTGATGTCTATGAAATCATCAGTAATGACTACACTTGGTTGTTCATGGATTCATCTGTAATGACTATATTTTGATGTCTATGAAATCATCAGTAATGACTACACTTGGTTGTTCATGGATTCATCTGTAATGACTATATTTTGTTGTTTATGAAATTATCTGTAATGACTATACTTGGTTATTCATGGATTCATCTGTTAATATATAACATTTTTATTATCTAAGAATTAGGTGTCTAGTTACAGAGAAGTTCACTTGCACATGTTTACATATCTTACACAGTTACAAACATTTTGATTTCAAAGCATGTTATGCAGTAAAAAGCAACAAATAGGATAGAAAAGAAACCTCGAGGCTTACTACGTCTTTTGCCCAGTCACTCTGCATAAATAAAAATACAACAAGATTATAATATCCACCTGAGTTGTGATGTCTGAGAAATCGAGTTTCTTACCTGTTCAAGTACTTTATGAATCATGTCACCATTAATCGTCAACAAATCTCACGTCCTAAAGGATCTGTTTTATTTCATGCAGAGACGACTAGAGTGAGTGATACTGTTGTAGTGAAGAGTATTACTTTGGTATGTTCCTTCACAGTCTTAAGATTTGTATAGTTTATATCACACTAACGTCTCGTGGCTTCCTTTACGAAGACAATCGAATTCTCAAGACGTGGAAATGTTTAATTGTTTGTCCTGATAATGTCGACTTAGCTCGGATAATTACATTGAGATGAAGACGAATGCCTATTCAGTAACAACAATGCTGCTGCTCAAAGTGAATACTTTATTGTATATAAATCTGAGTTAATGGTGTTGTGCTTGTTATTCAATGTCGTTAGTGTTATGTTTATTATGCTAGAGGATGTTTTGGTAAAATCCTTAAAGAAATGTCTGGATCTAACCACGTTATCAAGTTTTCTGAAAGTTAATGAAACCACCTTTTGCAGTTTTGAAATAGAATTGTCAATAAATTCTAAATATATATGACAGTTGGTACCAGTTTCTAAAGAAGTGGTTCCAACGAGTATTTTAAATATTTTAAAGTATTATTTGGTATCGAAAACAGTGGCAGTCCTGTTTAACTTACATGGTAGTTCCAGTCTTTTAACAAAGAGTTCAAAGTTTCTTTAAAACTTTCAATATTGAAAGAAATATTGAATATGAAAACGTCAAACGCGTATCAAAAATTGTATAATCTGCCCAGTAAATTACATTCTGTATCGAACTGATGTCTGACTTCTAGTAATGTTTATGTGTTCTAAGATAACCAACCTATTTACCTCCGCACATGAAAGGTGATATATGGGAGTCTCAGGTTTATTATTTTGATGCTCATGCATATGAATAGTTTTATTTTTCTTTAAAGATAGACCCATTGGCTCAGCGACATCATTATAACACTAAAAACTGGTTCCGATATCTGTGATGATTGTATTCTTAGCTACAAAGAAATATCTAATCTCAATATTTTGTTGTTAAGATCCCAAACCAAATACGGCAGTAATCTCAATATTTTGTTGTTAAGAGCTCAAACCAAATACGGCAGTAATCTCAATATTTTGTTGTTAAGAGCTCAAACCAAATACGGCAGTAATCTCAAAATTTTGTTGTTAAGAGCCTAAACCAAATACGACAGTAATCTCAATAAACAAAATAATATCGATAAGATACATTTGTTTTTATATCAGAAAATCATTTGTAATGCGTTGAAAGTTTCAAGTTGGAACCAAATTTACAAAGTTAACATTTCTAAAATTAAGTTATCTCAAGTAGAGGCAGCAAATTTGATAACCTTGAAACGTGTATTTCAAGGTAATCAGGGCTAGAAATGATAGAAATAGAGAAACGAAGTCCAATTATGAAATAATTCGAAGCTAATTTGTTTTAATATTTTGCATTTCACAAATTGAATATATGTGAGAAACGTTATTCCAGAAATAAAACATGTGCATTGTAAAGGTATTTTTAGTACCTTCCGCTAAGAGGTGAACATGAAAGTTTAAATATACTCTTCAAAGAAAAAAACGCAAAAGGGATATTTTTTTTTATTTTTAAGAGAAATATATGTAATAACGTTACAAGCTCAGAGTATGTGATGTTACACGTGTTAAGGCACTGATTGTCAGACCAAAATGACAATATAAGTTGTGCACTTTGAAAACGGAGGAAAACGTCGGATTTTTCGCCAAAACGCATTCGTGTCCAATAAATTTGCTCGAGAGATCTGCATGTTCTGCAAGTACAACACGTGAAAAATCCCTATAAAAGTGACGGGTTATCGGTTTCCATAGCTCAGTATTAAGCCACCGACACGCAATACAGTTACGCCAAGACTGACTGAAACACAACGCAACAACGCCATTGGTCGCTTGGAAGCAGGCGAATCTCGATCAGATGTTGCCAGAGCTGTAAATGCCCACCCAAGCACCATCACAAGGCTGTGGAATCGTCACCAACAACATGGATCAATTCGTGACCGTCCACGATCTGGCAGACCTCGTGTGATCACGCCCGCACAAGATCGCTACATCTGGTTACGTCAACTTCGGGATTGGAACCACCACTGCGACGTCTACCGCCTCAACCTTACCAGGGCTGCGTAGGATTTCCGATCAGACCGTACGCAATGTCGACGAGATTTTTAGGCCCCATGTGCAACCCATCATGGTGAACGTCAACGACGTTTTTCAACATGACAACGCCCGTCCTCACACAGCCCGACTCACCACTGTCTTCTTGAGACACCACAACATCAACGTTCTTCCCTGGCCCTCCAGATCACCAGATTTAAACCCCATCGAACATCTTTGGGACGAGTTGGACCGACGTCTGCGACGGTGACAACCTCAACCGCAGACTCTATCTAAGTTTGCAGCAGCTTTGCAGGCTGAATGGACAGCCATTCCACAGGATGTGATTCGTCATCTCATCGCTTCTATGGGTAGGAGATGCCAAGCAGTTATTGATGCTCAGCAGTAAATGTCATACAGAACAACCTGGAATAAACCTGTTAATAATATGTCTCAAATTTTGCCTTTCTTTTTTTTGAAGAGTATATGTATAAAGTTAAGTTCTTTCCTGAAAAACACAGTTCTCTATTTACAGATGAGGACTCATTGTTTTTAAGTTGCATAAAGAAATTTCATTATCATGTTCTGATCCAAATTAGAAACAAGCTCAGTAAAGTAAAACTTGTGTGAAACAAAACATAAAAATATCATGAAAAATTAAACGTTTTTGAATACACTTAATGAACTCGTGGGAACTATGACACACACAAAAAGAATAACACAAGAACCACCATAATTTACTACATAAAAACTAAAACCTGTAATGGGTCAAATACATTTAATTAACTCTTTGGAACTACGACACACAAAAAAACCAAAACACACACAAGAACCTCTATAATTCACTACATAAAAATTAAAACCTGTAATGGTTCGAATACATGTAATTAACTCTTGGGAACTCTGACACACACAAAATAACAACAACACGAGAACAACCATAATTCACCAAATAAAAATTAAAACCTGTAATGGTTCGAATACATTTAATTAACTCTTGGGAACTATGTTGTTTGTTGTTGTTGTTGTTGTTTTGAATTAAGCACAAAGCTACACAATGGGCTATCTGTGCTCTGCCCACCACGGGTATCGAAACTTGGGAACTACGACACACACAAAAAACAAAACACACACAATAACCTCTATAATTCACTACATAAAAATTAAAAACTGTAATGGTTCGAATACATTTAATTAACTCTTGGGAACTCTGACACACAAAAAATAACAACAACACGAGAACCACCATAATTCACCAAATAAAAATTAAAACCTATTATGGTTCGAATACATTTAATTAACTCTAGGGAACTAAGACACACAAGAAAAACACACAAGAACCTCTGTAATTTACTACATAAAAATTAAAACCTGTTATGGTTCGAATACATTTAACTAACTTTTGGGACCTACGACACACACACACAAAAAGAACAACACGAGAACCACCATAATTCCCTACATAAAAATGCTCTTGGGAACAACGACACACAAAAAATAACAACAACACGAGAACCACCATAATTCACTACATAAAAATTAAAACCTGTAATGGTTCGAGTACATTTAATTAACTCTTGGGAACCATCGTAATAATATTTTCTGTGGTTTGGCTACCAAATGAAGTTGGATAAGTCATTTCCTGTGTGGTCTACTGGTTAGCATTTTGGTTGTGATCCTGAAGACCCACGGTTCTCGTCCCATTTCACACCAACATATTCCGCATTTTGTAGAAATAACAATGAAATCCCACTGTTTGAATACAGTAGCTTAATATTACGGACGACTACGGTAGAATAGTTTAACTTTGCGAAAATTTCGGAAACAAACAGATATCATTTGTGCTTGACAATATCTGATACATTAAAATAGCCAAGAGATGGGTCATCCTTCCTTCCTTTCTTCTTCTTCAGAATTTCACGTTTATTTACGTTCTAGAGACGTCTGTAATTCAGTTTAAAGGTTTATATACGTAATAATGCTTACATTTTGAACACTCAGTAAAAACAAAGTCACGCTAAGGAGTCAAATTTTAATATAAATCAAAAGAAGATAATTATAAAGTTAATATGGATCTACAGTTTGAACCGTATAACATACACGAAGTAGTTAACGCAAATGGTTAGGATACGTCGCTATGGCAATAGTTCAGCGTTGTCAACATTATTTTTTATTCATCGCAGCATTCAGGAGTCACCCAAACTTGTGCTCTAGTTGCATTATTCAGTCGACATATGGTTACGTGGTTAAATCCATGTACCCGAATCTTCAGAAAAATCTACTGAGCTTATGGCTGTGAACCCGATATTTAAAACTAACTAAAATTAGTAAATTCGCGTGCTGGTAAGTACAGAGAATTGTCAGTAGAAATATTAAAAATCAAGCAAGAAAATCATAGCTTAATGTTTTGGGATAACATACGACCTATTGGTGCATCTTAGCTGTTCCATCCTGTAAACTAAAATGAAACTATTGATAAATAATTTTCTTTTGAAAACCTAAAAGCCACTTCTTATCATTCCTGTGCTTACGAATATTTTCTTAAAGTCACTTAAATTTACTTCTTCAAGAATATTCAAAAGCCAACCACCCTGCTAGAAAAATAAAACTGTCTTACCTGAAGATGGCTTCTATTCTGCCCAGATTTATACTTGTGTCCCTTAATAATACTGTTTTTATTATTAAGTATGAAAATTTTTCATGAATTAACATTATAAATTCCTTTTAGAATCTTAAACACCTCAATCAAGTCCCCCTAACTCTTCTTTTTCCAGGTGAAAACAATTTTTAAAATCTTCATCTTCCCTCATATGGGCCAGGAGGGTTAAGATGTTCGACTCGTAATTCGCGGATTGTGAATTCGAATCCCTGTCGTATTAAACATGCTCGCCCTTTCAGCCAAGGGGGCGTTCTGATGTGACGGTCAATCTCACTATTTGTTGATAAAAGAGTAACCCAAGAGTTGGCGCTGGGTGGTGATGACTAGTTGTCTTCCCTCTAGTCTTACATTGCTAAATTAAGGACGGCTAGAGCAGATAGCCCTCGAGTAGCTTTGCACGAAATTCAAAACCAAACCCCTCACATGAAAACCCTCCATCCTAGTAACTATTCTCTGAACCCTTTTAAACAATTCAATGTTATTCCTGTGGTAAGGATCCCAAGACAAAACACGGTACTCCAAAAGTGACTTAACCAATGACCTGTACAATAAACGTATAAGCTTTTTAGACATGTATTTATTATAGATACAACATCATACATGTTCTTCCACTAATGGTACTCTGCTTGGATGACTTTAGAGACTGATCAACTATTACATCAAGATACCTTTCTTTCATGACATTGTTAAAGTTACTCCAAATCCAAATTATGTTTATAATAACCCACACAGATTATCTTGCTTTTATAAAAATTAAAATCTATCTGTCACTCTTTTGTTCAACTCACTAAATGATCTAAATCCTCTTCACAGCTAGTAACATCCAAGACCTTAATATCATCAGCGAATTTTAGTAATTTATTGACCGTTTTTTTCTATGTCATTTATTTAAATAAAAAAGCAATGATCCTAATACTAAGCCCTGAAGTACCTCACTTGTGACATTAATCCAGTTTTACTGAACTCCATTTGTAACAACCCTCTGTTTGCTTCCATCCAGCTCCTCCAAATTGCTAACTTATCCTCACACCTACAGAAATTATTTTTGCACGTATTTCAGGAGTGATGTTAGCTAACTTCGAGTTTTCTAATGTGTGCCCACTATTCAAGGACCGGCAAAATATAGTAACATGTAACTAACATATTCAATTTTTAATCTCCTTTAAAACTCTTGAGAAAATATTATCTGACCAAAGAAGATTTATCGTTCTTTGAACTTCTTAATTTCTTCTTAACCAGTTAGAATTAATACAATCATCTTTTTTAATCTTGTTTCTATCCATTAACTGTTCATAATGTGGAATGCTGACTAAATCTTATGAAAATCAGATACATACCATCCTTTATCATTCTTCAATGGTTCTACCCTCATATAATATTTTGTTTACCCTTAATGTATTTAAAGAAATTCTTACTATTAAGTCCTAATTTTCTATTTCACCAACTTTCTTGATCTTCTGTAATATTTTGAACAATTTGTCATACCAATCAAATTAAATTTCTCAAATTAAAGTGCTTTTCTTTAATTTCTTTAATTTTTCTCCAATGCACTTGGGGAAACAACCTGTTTGTTTGTTTTTCTACTTGCAGCTTCACTTGTTTTCCATAAGGAATATTTTCCCTTCAATATTTAAATATTTATATTTAAAGATTTTCCACGTTTCATTATTAACTCCAAGTAATAACTCAGCTATCCAGTTCAAAACAGAATTCTCGTCGCATTTATTGAAAATTTGCTTTTTTTGAAATTTGCTACCAAAATATCATTGTTCCTTATTCTCTAAGCCTAATACAGCAAAGAAACTTTAAACCTAATATAGCAATGAAACGTTAAACCGAATCCAGCAACGAAACGTTAAACATAATCCAGCAGCGAAACACTAAACCTAATACAGCAACGAAACATTAAACCTAATACAGCAACGAAACATTAAACCTAATACAGCAACGAAACATTAAACCTAATCCAGCAATTAAACATTAAACCTAACCCAGCAATTATTACTTGCACCCAGATGTTCCCAAAATACACAGCCCTGGTATGGTTGAGGCAGTAGATGTCGCAGTGGTGGTTTTATCCGAAGATGACGTAACCGGGTGTAGCGATCTTGTGCGGGCGTGGTCACACGAGGTCTGCCAGATCGTGGACGGGTCACGAGTTGATCCATGTTGTTGGTGACGATTCCACAGCCTTGTGATGGTGCTTGGGTGGGCATTCACAGCTCTGGCAAATCTGATCGAGATTCGCCTGCTTCCAAGCGACCAATGGCATTGTTGCGTTGTGTTTCAGTCAGTCTTGGCGTAACTGTATTGCGTGTCGGTGGTTTAACACTGAGCTATGGAAACCGATAACCCGTCACTTTTATAAGGATTTTTCACGTGTTGTACTTGCAGAACATTCAGATCTCTCAAACAAATTTATTGGACACGCATGCATTTTGGCGAAAAATTCGACGTTTTCCTCCGTTTTCAAAGTGCACAACTTATATTGTCATTTTGGTCTGACAATCAGTGCCTTAACACGTGTAACATCACATACTCTGAGCTTGTAACGTTATTACACATATTTGTCTTTAAAATAAAAAAATATCCCTTTTGAGTTTCTTTTTTTGGAGAGTGTATGTACATTTTCTTTTACAGGTTCATTGTGTGTTTCACAATAAACTTTCTGATTTTCACAACCTATTATGTACATTTTCTCTAACAGATTTACTATAGATTGCACAACAAATATGCTGATTTTCACAAACTAATATTACATTTTCTTTTAAATATTTAGTATCGACTTTACAAGAAACATGACGACTTTCACAATCTAATATTTCATTTTATTTTACACTTTTACTATGCATTTCAATAGAAACATGATGATGTACTCAAAGTAATATTACATTTTCTTTTACATATTTTATATAGATTTTACAACAAACATGCTAATTTTCACAAACTAATATGTACATTTTGTTTTACAGATTTACTATGGATTTCACAAAAAACACAACGATTTTCACAAATTAATATTATATTATTTTTACAGATTTACTATAGATTTTAGAACAAACATACTAATATTCAGAAACTTATATGTTCATTTTCACTTTGTTATGTAAATGTCGTGTAAATATTTTGTAAACGACAACATGTCGTGTTGTGTTTAAATTTTCATTTCTATTATTCATATTTCCATATTTATATTATTGTTTCGAAGTTTAAAACTAATAAAATATGTTGTTATTCATTTAGGGTAACATTTATAATTTTCTTGAATTAAGTAGACCAATCATATGTTTGTAAATGAAATGCTGGCGACTTCGTGTCTAGACGTTTAGTCTCGTGCAAGAACGGACATGCGCGGATTACTCTGGAGATCTGTAGAAGTTTCGCGGTTTTTCGAGGAGTCTAGGCTTACAATATATAAACAGACGAAGATGCGAGTAAAAAAAAGAGATTCAGACATCAGTTTTTATTCGAAGAAAAGAGGAAAGGAGAGTCAGACATCAGTTTTATTTCAAAAGAAGAGAGTCAGTCATTTCGTTTGAGAAAGTTCAAGTGTTTGCTGTGATTTATGAGTGAAGTTAGATCTACGGAAGCTGTTATTTTATTCCGTCAATCTCTACGATGCATCTGAATTACTGGTTGTGCTGAGAGGCGACAATTTTGTGACGTTCATCGGAGGCAACGTGAAAAGAACTTCGTCGAATTTATTGAACTGTGAACTGTTTCTGAACTTCTTCATTTAAACTTCGGAATTTCTTCGTGGGACCAAATTCACACCCTAGACTGGAATTTGAGACTTTCATTTTAGATCATTATATTAGATACAGGCCAGTACCATTTTGTATTGTGATTAATTTTGAAGGTTGAAACTAATACCATTTTGTTTTGTAATTAATTTTGAAGGTTTAAACTTAATATCTGTCATTGTTATTATATAATTTATGTTATATCTGTTAATAGTTTAGTGTAATAAATTATACAAGCTGTTATCTGTGTTTTTCTGTTGCGTTTAGTTTACGAAAAACATAAAACATAAACAAAAACGTAACAACTTACAGATTTACTATGGACTTGAAATATAAACATGCTAATTTTCCAAAACTATTATTTCCATTTTCCTTTGTATACCTACTATTCATTTCACAACAAACAAGCTGATTTTAAAAATCTAGTATCACATTATCTTTTACAAATCTGCTATTCATTTCACAACAAACATGCTGATTTTAACAAACTAATATTACCTCTTTTTTACAGATTGATTATAAATTTCTGAACAAACATTCTAATTTTCACAAGTGTAATATATTCATTTGTTTTAAGGGTTTAGTATAGATTTTACAACAAACGTGTTGATTTTCACAAATTAATATTTCATTCTCTTTTACAGATTTCATAACGAACAAGCTGATTTTCAAAATCTAATATTACATTTTCTTTTACAGATTCAGTATGGATTTAACAAAAGAAAAATGCTGATTTTCACAAATTAATATTACATTATTTTTACAGAGTCACTATGGATTTCACAACAAGCCTGATGATTTTCAGAAACAAATGTGTACATTTTTTTCAAGATTGACTGTGGATTTCCCAAATTACCTGCTGATTTTTAAAACTAATGTAACATTTTCTTTTACACATTTACTGTGCATTTCAATACAAACATGCTGACTTTTCAAAATTAATATTTCATTTTCTTTTACACATTTAACAACAAATGCTGATTTTTACAAACTAATATGAACATTTTTTTACACATGTACTATGTTTTTGAGAAGTATGCTGATTTTCTTATCTTGTAATTTTTCACAGATTTACTGTTTATTTTACAAAAGCATATTGATTTTCACAAACTGATATTAAATAATCTTTTACAAATTTACTATGGATTTTACAACAATTAATATATACATATTTTTACAGATTTATTATGTATTTTACGACAAACATGCTTATCTAATATTACACTTTTTTCACATATTTACTATGAATTTCACAAAAAACTTACCTATTTTCAAAATCTAATATTGCATTTTCTTTTATACTTTTACTATATATTTCACAATAAACATACTGATTTTCACAAAAGTTAATATTTACATTTTGTTTTAGAGGTTTACTATGGATTTCATGGCAAACTTGCTGATTTTCACAAACTATTACATACATTTTCTCTTACAGATGTAACAATGATTTCACAATAAATATACTTATTTTCACAAATTAATATTATATCGTCTTTTACATATTTACTATGGATTTCACAATAAATATGCTGATTTTCATAAACTAATATTAAATAATTTTTTAACAAATTTACTATCGATTTCACAACAGACATGCTGATTTTCACAAACTAATATGTACATTAGTTTACAAGTTTACTGTGGATTTTACAACCTACATGCTTATTTTCACAAACTAATATAAATTTTCTTTTACAGTTTTACTGTGAATTTCACAAGAAAACATGCTTATTTTCACAAAATAATGTGTTTATTTTCGTTTACATGTTTACAATGAATTTTACAACAAACAAGCTGATTTTCCCAAATTAATATTTCATTTTCTTTTATAGATTCACAACAACCATGCTGATTACCTCATCTAATGTTACATTTTGTTTCACAGATTTACTGTGGATTTCACAACAACCATGCTGATTACCTCATCTAATATTACATTTTGTTTTACAGATTTACTGTGGATTTCACAACAACCATGCTGTTTACCTCATCTACTATTACATTTTGTTTTACAGATTTACTGTGGATTTCACAACAACCATGCTGATTACCTCATCTAATGTTACATTTTGTTTTACAGATTTACTGTGGATTTTACAACAACCATGCTGATTTTTTTAATTACTACATTCTTAATAAATTCAATCGATGCCTCCTTTAAACGACCACTTTTCAATGGAAGTGTCTTTGGAAAGAGATCTGAAGTTGGTATGTTTCTTTGTACATAAATTTGAAAAATTGTTATATATACATATTATATTTTGGTGCATTTGGCAAATGTATCCCATATGTGTTATTTTCTATCTTTTAATACTTTGCTTCTAATGTTAAAACAATCTTAAACATTATTACCCAAGAATAAAAGATTAAAATAATATTCGTTGGTGAAAACAGAAAATGAAACAAAATTTGTTATTGCGATATTTGGAGCAAACTGTTATTTTGTTAAGTAATTCCTCTGTCCTTTGTAATCGAGAACAAAATTTAACATTTAAATGTTTTCTACAAATATTATCAATAATAACAAAAATAATTCTCTTTCTACAATAGGCAGTTTCCGCCAATTCAATTATAGTTAAGTTAGATAAATATCTGGAAGTACTAATAATTCAATTAAAGTTTTTGAATTTACACCTGAATTATTTAACTTTATTGAACCCAACCTCTAAACAAAGCGGTTTAACCTAACTTGATAATTAACATTTCACATTATTACAAATAGCGCACTGTGTAGCCTTATGTTCAATTTCAAACAAATAACCATCAACTTTAATTATCACAAGTGATATTTTGTAATATATATAAATAATTATCTCAAATTATACAATTTTTAAGTCAAAATCACAATTAACACTGAGAAATATTAATATCTAAGTATACATATGAAGTAACACAATAATAAAACTCTTTAAAAACACAAATGTATAAATACTGGTGGCGTATTTCCAAATGATTTTTTTATATTCTAAAGTATGGCTGTATCTGATAAAAACTGTTTAACAATGAAAAAGATATTCAGTGTTTTTAACCTTAGAGCTTTACATATGTTTTAAAATGTCTATATATATATATATATTAAACTACAAAACGTTTAATGCCTTTTTAAATTTATTAATAAAGTAAATTATCATACAATAATCTCTTCTTTTTCTTCACAAGAATACCAAAATGGAAATATTTGGAAAAAGGATTCTGGTAAAGTATAATATTTTATACAGTTATTAACGTGTTTGTTAACAGTTTTTTTTTTTAATTTCTAACATGAAACTTGTATAAAATTTACGACATGCCTAATAAAAATACAACATAATACTAATTAGCATTACATGAATTGTACTTATATTTAAAGATAAAAGAGTTTATACAGTTTGTATGAGTAATCAGTGAATGATTTGGGAAGTTTGTTGCTGTGAGTCAATTAGCTATTTGTGTAATTGAAATCTGAGTTTGTAACAAAGTATAAGGAATATGAAATTTGTAAGGAAAGTGAAAATGTGTGTGCTGAAACATTGTGATTTCTGAGAGTTTAATCTTAAGTTATGTAAAACCGAGAAAACAAACATATTTTACAACAGTATTAGAAATCTATAACATAGTAAACTAACCACTTATATACCGTGATAATAGAAGATGTAAATAATGTAACTTTAAGAGTAGTTAGAGTAGTATACTCATGTTTTAATGTTACTTTAGAAACTTGTTTCTTTTCTTATGTTTCCTGTTACAAATCTCAGAAAAGTGCAAAGACAAATGTTGTTGAATAAAGTGAGTAATGAATAAGCAGTTTGTAGTTCTAGACATGAGTTGGTAGTGAGCACAATATTAACTAATTATAATAATAATATTCGCATCTTATTTGATAGCCTAATGCTGGTTTCTGGTGTGATATCTCTTGATTTCTCTTAAAGTAACTTGTAGAAACCCTCCAAAATAGAAAGACTGGTCAGACTGTGCCTAGATGGACTCTTAATCAAAATACTGACCACAGGATTGTAAACAGTCACAATCTTTATTACAATAACAACAAAGTTAAACACTCCAACAAGTTCTTGTGTGGTCCAGCTAAATAGATAACTTTACTAATTCTCTATTATCGGCGTAGCTCTAACTAAAGTTGATGCTGTGATAGATCTAATCTGTAAATCTAAAGAACTTCTATGGAAACATTCAATAAACTATAACGCTGCTATTTCGCTATTCTCAATACACATATAAAGATACGAATGTATATCATGAGGCGAGTCAAAATTTTATCTTAAACAAAGAAAGAATAATAATATATACGAAGCACTCTTTCCGTAGGCGCACGCACACTTCATTTACGTGACTGAAGAAAACATTCATATTGAACAAAGAATAGATCATACTCCCAAGTAACTTCATGGTTAGATCTTAGACCAGACCACTGCGATTATTCACAGTTATTTTTCTAAAGGACAAAATAAAAAAAACCTTGGGAAACCCAGACAAATCAACGAATAATAAGATGAAAGAAACTAACAAGACTTTTAGTTGGTAGAATATTACTTTCGTTTAAAGACAGCATGTATTGTGGATATAATGTTTTGTGTCTTTGTTTATTTATAGGTAAGATTAAAGCTCTCTGTTCTTATTGCTTCACCACAGGTTAGAAGGTATGATTTATTTCAAATATTAAATTAGATTAGTTACAAGTACTTATATTTGTCAACAGATGGCGCATCCATTGAAACAGAGGTTCAGTATGTCATATGTAAAGCTGTCTGGGAGACATGCACTCAGTGGTTTTCCAGTTACATTGAAACTGTAAAGAAATGACGCTACCGGATCTGTCTTAGCTCGTGAAAGTAAGTAAGTCATAAATTCCTAGAGAAAATATGTTTTAAAACATATATGCTACAAATATTTTTATAGTAGCTTTGCCGAAAGCAACATAATGCTCATAACAAGCCAAACATTAAACACTAACCAGGAATGGTAAAACAACAGAGAAAAACTGAATTTTATGTTGAGTTTACTGAGATAACGATGTTCAAATATGTAATTTGATTCTATAAACAACTATAATAAACGATGTATCAATACTAATACCATGTATATATACATTTTAATTTAATAATGTAATTTATAGCTGTACTCTTTTTATATAATCAGTGTGTAGTTTAACACTTATACCATAATTTAAAGACACGTGTTTTAATTTTTGCTAGTCTAAACGATCCTGGATGTAAATAAAACTATTACTTTTTCTCAACAGATGGCGTTAAAACCAGCTCTTCAGATTTGATGGTTCTACAATCTTGACATTATCTAAATAATTGTAATACTTTAACATTATAGTTCCATTAAAACTTGTTCTTGCATTATTTTTAAACTGGTAACTGAGTTATCACTTATTTCAGTATCTTATTTAATGTTCATTCTTATTTTTTATTTATAACAGTATATATACAGTGGTATCTAGGTTCTCGAACGACTCCCTTCTCGAACAATTCGGTTTTCGAATATTGTTTGAAAAAAAAAAGTTTCGGTTGTCGAACACAAACTCGATTTCCGAACATAGCTATCGTGGCCCGAACGACCCTTCGACCATTTTCGGCCCACGCCAAGCTTGCCCAAAACATTTTACTTGCACCTGTCGCTCAGTCCACACCCCCGCTAAAATCTGATATGAATGTTCTCGTTTTTTCTTTTGTTGTTTTTCTAAATATTCTGATTAAATAAGCCAACATGGGGTCAAAGAAGGATAATGAAAGCATTATGTCTGAACCATACTGAAAAATAAAGAGGTCATCAAAGGAACTGATGTTGCAAAGATCACAAACAATGGAAGAAGTAGAAAAACTGTTTTTGATTTGGAGGGTGCCAGGCAGAAACAAACCTCATTAGACAAGTTCTTAGTGAGAAATAGGTCCAGTGAGTCTCAAGCAGATTGTAGCAGTGCATAGAGACAGAAAAGATAAAAAACCTCAGAAGGAGAGTTATCTGATGTCTTTATGGAAGGTGACTCCTAAACAATAATAACCCTCCTTCTCTTCACGTTCCTTACCACCTTTCACCTACGTCACAAGCTCTTCCTCAGCACAGGTAAAGTGCAGTTAAATTTTCATTTATTGTTTTTTTATTGTGTTTATAGTTTTTGTGGTTGACTTTATGCATGCAAATACTATTATACAGGTGCCAATAAGCAATATTCTTACTTAAAATGCTTCAAAATGCGTAATTTTTGGAGGTCTGTAACGGATTAATTTAATTTACAGTATTTCTTATGAGAAAAATTGATTCGGTTTTTGAACAGCCTTTTAGAACAGATTAAGTTCGAGAACCGAAATACCCTGTATACACTTCAAAGCAAAACAAAAAAGTATTTTTTTAATAAATCATAATTTTAAACTATATGTGACATAATAAGAATATAACTCCCTCTTTATACAGAGATCGAAATTTGTGTTGTAATCTAAATTCACCTAATAAAATTAAATCATAATTTAAATTTTTTCACAAAATTCAATATATTTCATATGAACCAGGAAATTATAGGCAACAATACATCCACACAAACATATACACACACATCCTTTTACAAAATCTGCATCATATAAATTTATTTATTACTAAGGTTTCTTGAACACGGTGCCTTGACATGGCCGAGTGGTTAAAGCACGCGAGTGGTAATATGAGGGTGGTAATTTCGAATCCCCGTCACACCAAACATGCTCGCTCTTTCAGCACTGAGGGCGTTAAAATTTAACAGTTAATCTAAATATTCGTTGGTAAAAGAGTAACTCAAGAGTTGGCGGTGGGTGGTAATGACTAGCTACTTTCCCTCTTGTCTTTACATTACTATATTATGGACGACTAGTGCAGATAGCCCTCGTGTAGCTTTACCCGAAATTCAAACCTAACCATAAACGACACTTGGGTTTGAAAATATTCGTTTTGCTTAAGAAATCAGTTAAATGTTTTCTTTGGTTCCTTAATAATATCTATCATTTAAACAGTAATTGAATAGATTTTAACGTAGTTTTTTCATAAGTCACATTTTAAACAGTAATACGTCTTGAGTATAAACGTAAAATAGTTAGAAACGAAAAAAGTACGTAGTACATAAATTTAAAAATCAAATTATATCTAAGAATATTGTGGTATTTAATCTGTTTATGTGATTACTAGGTAAGGATATCGTGGTATTTAATCTGTTTATGTGATTACTAGGTAAGAAGATTGTGGTATTTAATTTGTTTATGTGATTACTAGGGGAGAAGATTGTGGTATTTAATCTGTTTGTGTAATTGCTAGATGATATATAGCATGAAAAGTGAATTGATGTTGATAATGCATAATATGAAAATTCATTGTTAACGATCTGTGTTACATAAACATGCATTATTATAACAAAGTGTAACAATGATGTATAATATAAAAATTCATTGTTAGCGATCTGTGTTACATAAACATGCATTGTTATAACAAAGTATAACAATGATGTATAATATGAAAATTCATTGTTAACGATCTGTGTTACATAAACATGCATTATTATAACAAAGTATAACAATGATGTATAATATGAAAATTCATTGTTAACGATCTGTGTTACATAAACATGCATTCTTATAACAAAATGTAATAATGATTTATAACATGAAAATTCATTGTTAACGATCTGTGTTACATAAACATGCATTATTATAACAAAGTGTAACAATGATGTATAATATGAAAATTCATTGTTAACGATCTGTGTTACATAAACATGCATTGTTATAACACAGTGCAACATGGAGAATAAACAACGAATGATACTGCATGACATAAAAGTATGCTAGTAGCAACACTGTATAACAGGAAGAACATAGACTCTCTCTTAGAAAGAACTTGTGTTGTTACATTAAATTCTAATGTTAATAAATCCAACTTCCTTTCAGTGGGAAGGTCTGTTGCTACATTGTTAAGAGATACATTTCCTTTTGTGTCAGGAACATATGTTGCTAGTATCAATATCTTGAATGGGATTTGTTACTGTCTTCTTGTGTTACAAACAAAGCAGATTTGAAACTTAAGATATTCACACATTTAAGCACAGAAACATTTCATAACAAGCTACATTTTTTTATTGAAAGATATGACTACCATTCTTAAGGATTTACATTTGACAATGTTGCTATAGCTACCATAAAAAACCACACAGGTTACATCTATGTTTCATCAACCATATAGCAATTCATTCTAATTTTGGGAAAAATGTTTGAAATGAATCAATAAGCAGTACTTCAAATGATCCTAGATAGGATTTATTGTGAAATAGATTACAACGTTTTCGTTTATCATTATCTCTCGATTGTTCATTGATCCGTAAATGACTATTATAGGCAAAGAGAGCTTTCTCGTTGTTGATAACAAATGATTTCGGAAGACTGCACAAAGTTATGGAACAAAATGAGATGTCTAAATTTCATCTCGGTCTTTCAATTAACTTTGAAATCATATTGGTAGAATATAGTTCGGTAGCTCTGTAACAGGTGGAAAATATTCAGTATGTCAATATATTAATAAAGCAGTATTAGTGTTGAGGTACTAATAGTAGACTTGAAATTAATTATTGATGTATGAAAACGCCCAGTGAGCAAATATATTAAAAGATACACAACTTTAGGTTTTAGTTACAACTTACATCATGATGTGATGAAATTAAGTTTACGTTTTTGATTCGGTTTCTGTTTTCCGTATATAGATGATGCTTTACAATGCTTATCAGTCACTTTTAAAGTATTTATTCCTTTTTCTCTGTGTAAAATATATTTTTAATAAGCATCTAAGTAAATACACTCAACCAATCAGAACAGCGTTACATGTAATATAAATATTAAATTATTGAAATAATACAATATAAGGGAAGTTCTTTTATATGTAATTGTGGACAATGGTCAACTCATGGTGGGCTAAACATCATAGCTCTAACTAACTAGACGCGTCTTTGCAATATTTAACAACACGAAGACAACATTCTTAAGCTTATTTACGCCTGTTGTCATTTACAAGATTCAGAACACAAACAAATAATCAAAAGATAATACTAAAATTTTGTTTTAATAGCGTTTTTTCATCATAGGAAGATGTCGAAGGTGATCAAATAAATAAATATCAAAACAACCATCTCGACAACATTATTACGTTATTATCTTAACTGGTAAAACGAAACAAGAAGTACAATTGTAAATACTAATCAAGTGGTCTTCATAGACGTTTTGATGTTAGCAAAATCATTTTTTCTTTAGAGAGAATGAAATATTCAAAAACTATTAATTGTTTCTCAATGAAGATATAAATATCGATATTAATATACATAAATATATTGTTAATTAAAGTAGCATAAAAATATTAATATTTAAAATAATAACACACAAAACAGTTGGTAAATAAAATAAATATTTGTGTGAAAATAAGTATACGATGAAACAGAAATACAATGAAGGTTGAATATAATGACTCTGGTAAGTGAAAGTTGAAAATAAAATAATTCTACAATGAAAATAATTCAACATAAAGAGCAATGTTTTCAAAATGGCGAATTTCACATGAACTTAATACTTTATCTATTTCAGTTCCAAAAATTTCCATGCCTAAAATAAACAGCTTGTTCGTGAAATCTTTTTCCTCGAACACATGTTGGACAACAAACTATTTTATTGTTCCAAGTAATCTATAAAATATTGGGCAAAAATATTTTATTGTTTCAAGTAATCTATAAAATATTGGACAAAAATTTTATTGTTCTAAGTAATATATAAAATATTGGACAATAATATTTTATTGTTCCAAGTCATCTATAAAATATTTGAAAATATATTTTCATATTCCAAGTAACCTATGAAATATTGGAAAAATATATTTTTATGGTCCAATTAATCTGTAAGATGTTCGACTTTATTGATATATAAATATTAGGGACGTTTAGACACATCTGCTGTATCATTGTTCTTATTATAGCATGACCAATAATTTGAATTAGTACTAACGCTTTTTTCGTTTATTAGAATCAAAAATTTTTAATGATGAAGTATTATGTCATTGTGAAACTAACAGCTTCCTTAGAGTTTTGGCACTAGAGTTATAAAGGAAAATAGTAACGTAATATAAAACATTATTGTGAAAGTACGTCCGAGGATTACAAATGAGGCTGCACTGATTTGTTTCATATATACTTGGGGTCCTTTTTTTTAAAGCCATTGTTGGTTTTTGTTCGATTTTATCCTTGATTTTTTAATAAACAAACCTCAATTTTTCCCTTAAAATGTGTAGAATTTTTCTCAACGCAGCGCTACACAGATCATTTTGAGTTTGTGTCACTAGATTTCGTAGCAATAAAACTCATTAGGTGTCTGCACGCTTCTCATCCGAGTTATGGTTTTTTATCGAGCGGTTCGTGTTTAAAGAACCAGAACCGGACTAAATACGGAAAGCATTGTCGTTGAATACGATTTTTACTGTGGTACAAGGAGACATTATCATGTGTTTCTAATAAATTGATTTACTTTTAACGATATAGTCATGTCGTACCTAGTTGCACAACCCTTCTAAGATGTAACCTAACTAAGGTCATTTCTGGTTAAGGATAATCGTCAATATCATGATTGATACGGTAAAGGAGGAATTTAAAAAACATAAACTGATCCAAAAGGTGGTTTTATATATTATGAATGGACCAACATTATGATGACTTATTCTGAACCACATAGAATAACACTAGAACCATCGAGGAATGAGACATCATTATTGTTCTAAACCACATAGAATAATACTAGAACCACAGAGGAATGATATATTATCATTGTTCTAAACCACATTGAATAATACTAGAACCACTGAGGAATGAGATATTACCATTATCATGAAGTGATCAGAATTGTGTTATATCTATATGATAGATATTCATACTTGTTCACCAGTTTACCAACCCTTGCTGAGGATCGAAACAGCATCCTTACACTGTCATCAATCAGCCGATCAGAAGTATACCCTCATATCAAAAGATTGTATCGACATCATAGGAATTAGTACCCTCTTAATGAGTTTGTTTTTTGTTGTAGTTTTTTTACCTAGTGTGAGTATTCAATCCTTTAGCTCTATCCACTTGAAAGAGTAACTTCCATAACACTTATTGTCAGTGAAATTAACTTGTTTCGGGCAATATTTGATGCTTATAAAGTATAATATAACTTCAGCCTTCTTGTTTACATGGTTGAAGAATATTCATTACCTAAGTGTCCTTGTTGTGTACTGTTAAACAGACGATAATTCTTTATTCTGTCTTAAATTAAAGCTGTATTTTGTCATTTCATTTCCGTCCCTTTATTTATCGGAATACCTAACGGTAAAAAGTTTAATGCGATTGATTGAAACGCAACTTAAGATAGATATCCTTTATAGTTTCTAACGCATGTAGCTCGCATTATCCAAAGTCGATGGTGAATTCTTCTTGGGGTGGAGCTACGCTTCTATGTACTTTCATTTTGGGCAATGACGTCAGAATTAGACGGTGGCAGTAGTGTGCTGTAGCTATAAAACATTTCTCTGACAGCCAATAGGATCGAAAGCTCTTGAGTGTGAAGGAAGTCGGTTTCTCCAAGAACATAATCTGTGTATTGGTGAGTAATTCTTGTTTGTATTTCAATGTACTTAATGTGTAGCTCAAAAAATTCCTTAGATATATATTTAGCTATTTACAACTGCATAAGTATTTGTATTTCTTTTAGTTATTTTATCCTTTGTTAACTGTGTCTACATGAGTATTTTAATCCAACTACACTTCATACTTAAGACGAAAAAGAAACGTAACAATCTGACAAACATGAAACTAGATAATGAGAAATATTTTTACCATCACAAATAATCTGACTTTCCATCTGGTGTGTTATTTAACTGAAAGTTGCTGAGTTTTTTTTTCTTTCCTTCTAAGCTCAATCGTCTAATAAACTGTGTCTAATCCTAGAATATTCAGGACACAGTAGTACAAAGATGCCCTCTAACCTTGAGGAAAACAGATCCATTTTAAAAAAACGTTAAAGTTCCATTTGGTTTCTTTGAGCTTGCTGACTTCACAGTAAGAAGATAAATTTCTTTTTTAACTCTGTCGACGATTTCTAGACACCTTCTAGTTTTAACATCACGAAGAGTTACATTTAGTGTATTGACACTCAAAGGACCTTTTGTTACATTTAGTGTATTGACACTCAAATGTAAAACCTGCTTCACACTTGGTAAGATAACCGAACTCGTCACAAGATTTAATGTACTTTCACCAAACTGTAATCTGCACGTCCAAACGAATGTCAGTATTAGTCCAGAATAAAAAAAGATAGCTTTAAACAATCGGGTGGTAACACTAGTCCAAATAGAACAGTAATAGTTTAAAACAATAGAAATGCAGAATTGGTCCAGAAAGAATATTGTC
Source organism: Carcinoscorpius rotundicauda (assembly GCA_011833715.1). Classification (NCBI taxonomy): domain Eukaryota; kingdom Metazoa; phylum Arthropoda; class Merostomata; order Xiphosura; family Limulidae; genus Carcinoscorpius; species Carcinoscorpius rotundicauda. The sequence continues at coordinate 186,688 of CM022404.1, read as the reverse complement.
AGGTTAAAACAATTGGTTTGCAGTATTAGCCCAGAATAAGATGGGATAGTTTAAAACAATAGTCCAGATAAAAGTGTTATAGCTTAAAACAATCGGGTGGCAGTACTAGTCCAGATAGAACAGTAGTAGTTTAAAACAATAAGATTGCAATATTAGTCCAGATAAAGATTGATAGTTTAAAACAGTTGAATTACCGTGCTAGTCCAGATAGAATAGTGATAGTTTAAATACTGGAGTGATAGCTTTAAACAATTGGATTGCAGTATCAGTCCAGATAGAACAGTCATAGTGTAAAACAATTAAATAGCAGTACTAGTCCAGCTAAAATAGTTATAGGTTAAAACAATCGGATGACAATAATAATCCATATAAAAGAGTGATAGTTTAAAACAATAAGATGACAGTACAACTCTAGATAGAAAAGTGACAGTTTATAGTCCAGATGACAATATTGTTCCAATTAGAAGAGTGATATCTTTAAACAATCCGATGGCAGTATTAGTCCAGATAAAACAGTCATGGCTCAAAACAATCCGATGGCAGTATTAGTCATAATAGAACAGTCATAGTTTCAAACAATCCGATGGTAGTATTAGTCATAATATAACAGTCATAGCTTAAAACAATCCGATGGCAGTATTAGTCATAATAGAACAGTTATAGTTTAAAACAATCCGATGGCAGTATTAGTCATAATAGAACAGTTATAGTTTAAAACAATCAGATGGTAGTATTAGTCATAGTAGAACAGTCATGGTTTAAAACAATCCGATGGCAGTATTAGTCCAGATAGAACAGTCATAGTTTAAAACAATCCGATGGTAGTATTAGTCATAATAGAACAGTCATAGTTTTAAACAATCCGATGGTAGAATTAGTCATAATAGAACAGTCATAGTTTAAAACAATCCGATGGTAGTATTGGTCAAAATAGAACAGTCATAGTGTTAGGTTTTTTTATGTGGACTGAACGCAACAGAAAGACACAGATAACAGCTTATATAATTTATTACAATAAACTATTATATATGTGACAAATATAAAATAAATTATATAATAACAATGACAGATATTCAGTTTCAACCTTCAAAGTTAATTACAATATAAAATGGTACTGGCCTGTGTCTAATAATATGATCCAGAATGAAAGTCCAAAAGTCTAGATCAGAAATCCAAAATTCCAGTCTAGGGTGTGAATTTGGTCCAACGAAGAAATTCCGAAGTTTGAATGGAGAAGTCCAGAAACAATTCACAGTTCAATAAATTTGACGAAGTTTTTTTACGATGTTTTTATGAATGTCTCAAATTTGTCGTTTTCCAACTTTTCCTGTCTTCCCTAAACAGTCCTGTACGTGTTGACCTTCAGTATAACCAGTAATTCGAATGAATCGTAAAGATTGACGAAATAAAATCACAGCTTCTCTAGATCTAGCTCTGGTCACAAATCCAAGTTGAATAAACACACAGCAAACGTTTAAACTTTCTCAAACGAATGACTGACTCTTCTTTCTTCTCCTCGCGTCACTGTCTGTTTGTATACTAGTAGGCTTACTGTGTCCTCGAACAATCGCGTAACTTCCACAGAGTTCCAGAGTAATCTGCGCATGTCTGTTTTTGCACGAGACTCGTCGTCTAGACACCAGGCCGACATACATTTTATTTACAGTCAAATGATCGTTCTACCTAATTCTAGAAATTTCTACATGAATAACAACGTATTTTATTGGTTTGAACTTTAAAACAATAATATAAATATGGAAATATAAATAATAGATATGGAAATTCAAACACGACATGACATGGTTGTCGTTTACATAACATTTACATAACACATAGTTTAAAACAATCCGATGGTAGTATCAGTCCAGATAGAACAGTCATAGTTTAAAACAATCGCGTGACAGTACTGGTAAAGAGAGAACAGTGATAGTTTAAAACAATCGGATGGCAGTATGATTAAGATAGCAGATTTATAGTTTAAAACAATGGATAGCAGTATTAGTCCAGATAGAACAGGGATAGCTTGAAACCATCTGATTGTAGTACAGGTCCAGATAGAACAGTTATAGCTTGAAACCATCTGATAGTAGTTTTGGTTCAGATAGAACACTTATAGCTTAAAACCATCTGGTAGTAGTTCTGGTTCAGATAGAACAGTGATAGCTTGAAACCATCTGATGGCAGTTCTGGTTCAGATAGAACAGTTATAGCTTGAAACCATCTGATAGTAGTACTGGTCCAGATAGAACAGTGATAGCTTGAAACCATCTGATGGTAGTACTGGTTCTGATAGAACAGTGATATCTTGAAACCATCTGATGGCAGTACTGGTCCAGATAGAACAGTGATAGCTTGAAACTATCTGATGGCAGTTCTGGTTCAGCTAGAACAGTAATAGCTTAAAACCATCTGATAGTAGTACTGGTCCAGATAGAACAGTGATAACTTGAAACCATCTGATGGTAGTACTGGTTCTGATAGAACAGTGATATCTTGAAACCATCTGATGGCAGTACTGGTCCATATAGAACAGTGATAGCTTGAAACCATCTGATGGCAGTTCTGGTTCAGATAGAACAGTTATAGCTTGAAACCATCTGATAGTAGTTTTGGTTCAGATAGAACAGTTATAGCTTGAAACCATCTGATATTAGTTCTGGTTCAGATAGAACAGTTGTAGATTGAAACCATCTGATAGTAGTACTGGTCCATATAGAACAGTGATAGCTTGAAACCATCTGATGGCAGTTCTGGTTCAGATAGAACAGTTATAGCTTGAAACCATCTGATGGTGGTACTGGTCCAGATAGAACAGTGATAGCTTGAAACCATCTGATGGTAGTACTGGTCCAGATAGAACAGTGATATCTTGAAACCATCTGATGGCAGTACTGGTCCAGATAGAACAGTTATAGCTTGAAACCATCTGATGGTAGTACTGGTCCAGATAGAACAGTGATAGCTTGAAACAATCTGATGGTAGTACTGGTCCAGATATAACAGTGATATCTTGAAACCATCTGATGGCAGTTCTGGTTCAGATAGAACAGTTATAGCTTGAAACCATCTGATGGTAGTACTGGTCCAGATAGAACAGTGATAGCTTGAAACCATCTGATGGTAGTACTGGTCCAGATAGAACAGTGATATCTTGAAACCATCTGATGGCAGTACTGGTCCAGATAGAACAGTGATAGCTTGAAACCATCTGATGGCAGTACTGGTCCAGATAGAACAGTGATAGCTTGAAACCATCTGATGACAGTACTGGTCCAGATAGAACAGTTATAGCTTGAAACCATCTGATAGCAGTACTGGTCCAGATAGAACAGTGATACCTTGAAACCATCTGATAGTAGTTCTGGCCCAGATAGAACAGTGATAGCTTGAAACCATCTGATGACAGTACTGGTCCAGATAGTTTACAATATCGCCTGTCTTACTATGATTTTTTTTGAAAATATGGAACGTATTTTATTAGTTTACCTATAGAATAAAACATAATCTTAGCTCCATGAAACCCCCATTGGCTCAGCGGTGTGTCTGCGGACTTACACACTAAAAACCGGGTTTCGATACCCGTGGTGGGCAGAGCACAGATAGCCCATTGTGTAGCTTTGTGCTTAATTCAAAACAGCAACAACATAGCTCCATGAAACAACTACTATTATTAAACTTTCCTATAATATTATATATTATAAATTGGCCATCCAAAAATGTCTGTCTGCAGTTAAAGAAAGTTCGAAGCTACACAAACATTTACGACAGATGGTTGCATTACCTAGACGTATAGCATCTATACATTGGAGGTTTTGACTTTGGAAAACATAATACCCTCACCCCACTTTCTAACTGTAATGACACAGAGTTAGGGGAAATTATAATGTTTATAATCCTAAATTACTCAAAAGTAAAACATTTGTATGGCATAATTTTTTTAGAACTTAATAATGTCCATAAATATCTTTGTTTTTATAGATTAAATCCTCTGTGCATTTTGTTAAGCTACACAATTTTTATTTTATGTTTATAACTTTAAAATATGGTTTTGCAGCTGTTTTATAACGCATCTCTGAGCCTTCGTGCCTTTCGGAACTACTGCAACATAAACAAATTGTTTTCTAATTTTAAATAATTATTTCATTTATTGTGTTCATAAATTATTATCATAATTGTTTATGATTTTATTTTAATATATATTTGTCTTGAACTTTCTACAGAAATAAAATATTTTATTTCACTTCTAAATATGTAATTTTCATATTTTGATTAATGGATATTTAAAGTTAACTGAAATTGATTAACTTTCTTCATATTTAAATCGTACATAACCAATCATAAAATTTCGGAATAATTCCGTTTATTTCTTTAAGACATATTTTACGTTTCACTGAAGTAAAAATATTACTTTTTAACAATATTACTTAAATTCCGTTTATTTCTTTACATATTCTAGGTTTCACTGTAGTAGACATATTACTTTTTAAAAATATTACTTAAATAGTATTTTATTTAGGTTTAGCCGTACGGTTATAACTTCCATCACATTTATGAAGATTCTAGTTGAAAGACAAAGCCAAAATTTAGCAGAACGTATACATAAAGGTTTACCTATGCATTTATGCTAATGTTCTTTATTCATAAAATTTATCTTTTTTATTATTATTAAGCTTATTTTATTTAATATTACTTAATACTATTTTTCCCCAGTTTCTCAGTTTTTCTACATTCGCTATAGAAAACTGCTACGTGTTCTTTAATATTTTTATTTCTTGTTTGCGGGTCTTAGTTTGACCACAACTCTGCCGAAAAATGTTCTTTTTTTTTTGCAGGTTTCACTTCATCCAAGTTTCGTTTCATTAACGTTTTTGTATCTGCAGTAGCAAACTGGGAGTGAAATATTATTGCTAGTTAAAATTACATAATTTGTAGTAACAATACTGTCCTCTGAACCTATTTAGTATCAAGCATTGAGAAAGGGAGATATGAAGGTACATTTACTTGTTTTTTATTATTATTCTCTCTAAGCCAATGTTCAAATCATCACCGAGTGCCACACTTACAAGAACAATAACTTATAGGAAAACAATTTTTAATCCTGAACATATCATTACAGTTCATGTCCCCACGTCTAATTATGTTGTACGTAAAAATTATGCACCTTGACAATTATCATGTTACGTTGCTATTATAAAAGGCTTCGTCGGAAGGTTATATTGTCCAAACCACACAGCTCTTCACTGCTACTTTCCATAATCCATCCAGTGGAAGAGAACAACGGTTTCCTAGCACCATTGCCAACAGACTATTTGTATAGAGATTGCATTGAGTAATTTAACCTATATATCCTTATGTGGAATAAAATGAATAATGGTTTAATTTCACAGACGCTCGAGGTATACGATGGATTGAGTGGGGAGTATAATTTTTGTGAGCCCATTTCTTGTTGGCCTTATTTTCAGTTAGAGAATAGTCTTAATTGTGTTGCATGTACATCTTCTGTCATCGATCTCTTACTTAACACAATTGGAGTATGACTTGCTGCAGATTGGTCTTTTCCTGAATTCTCCTGGGTTCACAAATTAGTCAGTATCCCTAATGCCGCCTAGTACAACAGTTATCCCCTCTTAGAAATTCTAAATTCCGATCTAAATACATCTTGATGATCTAAGTGTAAGGATATTTTGCGTCGAAAAGAGCTTTTACATGCCTCTAACGAAACTAATCAATTTTCGATGGTATCGCATAACCTAAATAACACCAAATAATGTCCAATACAACACATCGCGTTACAACGCGATTTAAATTGGTCGTGGTTGTCATGTAACTTTCCAATTTTTACATTTAAAATATTTTAATATAACCTTCAAAACTGTGTGTTTCTCTAGGGTTCCATTTATAAAAATGTTGACAACCAAGCTTGTGGCATTATGTTTACTGTTCTTCTGTATCATGGTGGGAGTTGATGATCTGGTGAATGCCAAACCAAGTTTCTACACAAATTACGAAAGTAAGTTGTTTGTACTCTATATTGATTGGTTTTAAAACGACTCTAGGGCACATGTTTAAGATGTTTGCTATAATGTGCACCTTACTATAGGACATGCTCTATACTCAGTGAAATACCTTATATCCAGTGATGTGTTTTATACCCAATGGCATGTTCTATACCTTATTACGTGATCTGTATTTTATACTTAACAGTGTACTCTATAGCTAATAACACACTTTACACCCCATAACATACACAATACTCAATGGCATGCTACATGCTAAATGACACCTTATACTCTATGACGTACACCATACCCAGTTATACGGACCATACCCAATAACACACCTTATACACTATAACGTACATCATATTCAATGACATACTATATACCAAATTATACTTTATACCCTATGATATGCTCTACATCCCCTGACATGTTCAATATCTTATGCAGTATACCCTATGACATAATGACATTGTGTGGCATACGGTATAAACAGTAACAGGTCCCATAGTTCTGACGTGCTTTATATCACATAACATGCGCTGTGTTCTAGCTACTCTAAATCCTATGACATAATATGTAAGCAACCCGAAATGCAAATACTAAATATTATTCAAGTCTTACGAAGATGTTTGTTTGTTTGTTTAGAATTAAGCACAAAGCTACTCAATTGGCTATCTGTGCTCTGCCCACCACGGGTATCGAAACCCGGATTTTAGTGTGTAAGTCCGCAGACATACCGCTGAGCCACTGGGGGGGGGGCTCTACTAGATGAAAACACAATATTAAATTGACACTATAGGTTTACCAGCTAAAAACACTAAAATAACAACTAGAAAAATCATTGAAAGTTTCAATCTAAAGGAACAGTCTACTGGTTATCTAGGGTTATCTACTGAGTCCACCGAGGGTAATCGAACCCCTGATTTTAGCACTGTAAATCCGTAAACTTACCGCTGTATCAGCAAGGGACATTAAAGAGGAACACGATGTAACAAGAAAAATGTATCATCTATTCCATTTCTGCTCAGTATCAACAGTTATCAGAACGTGGGTATTACAATACAGAAGTCAACCATGTTCACTTTAGGGGTAGTTAGAGAGATGAAACATTAAAGAGTTATTTTTACATTTTTAAGTAAATCGTTCATTATGACGCTAATAATTCCATTTCAAAGAATTTAAAAGACTCGAAATTTCATAACCAACTTTTGATGAGAATAGAAAACAGAGACGTATATAAAAACTATTACAAAGTTACTAGATCCAAAAATAGATAATAAATTTGTCCCAGAAAGTTATACATCTTTCTCTCTGCCAGTAAGATGTATACTGTAGAAACATCCGTGGATTAAAGTACTTAGTTATAAGTATGGCTGCTTGCGTTCACAGCCTATAAAACTAGTAGTCAGTATCAATCTATTTCGAAGTTCATTTTTATCAGCACCCCAGCAGCAAACAAACTGACAGCCTCACTTTAACCTCACAATATTTACTATTGTTCAATGAGTGTAACATGATCTTAACCACTTACTGCAACAAACAAACCAGCAGCCTCACTTTAACCTCACAATATTTACTATTGTTCAATGAGTGTAACATGATCTTAACCACTTACTGCAACAAACAAACCAGCAGCCTCACTTTAACCTCACAATATTTACTATTGTTCAATGAGTGTAACATGATCTTAACCGTTTACTGCAACAAACAAACTGGTAGCATATTTCCTTTTTTGTTTATCAAATACGTAATCACTAAAAAAGGAAGAAAACTTCAACCATTGACGATAAACTTAATATTTCCGTTTTTGTTGTTTTACTGTGACTCAGAAAGAGAACCAACGTAAAATGCTTTGGTATCTTTATTAAATTCCAGTCAAAGATAAACAACAGGTATGTGTGCTAACACTGTGCTTATTTTAAAGTGATAGTTTAGGGAAGAGCAGATAGTTTAGTTTAATTTGGCGCAAAGCAGCCCGAGAGCTATTTGCATTAGCCCTCCCTAATTTAGCCGGGTAAGACTATAGTGAAGACAGCTAGTCATCACAACCCACCACAAACTCTTCAGCTATTCTATGCCAACAAATAGTGAGTGGAATTGATCGTACATTATAACGCTGCCACGGCTGAAAGAATGAGTATGTTTGGAGTAACGCTAAACGATGTTTATTTAGAAGAATTTCATAGACTTTAGCAAATGGATAATGAACAATAACCGTATGCCAGTATAATTCTTTTAAAGAATTGAGCTAGAAAGTGTTAATATATTTTGCTTAGCCTCACTAATGCTATTATTGTTGTATCCAGACGTGTTTACAACCTATAGGTTTGCTTTCCCTGTTCTTTATCAACTGTCTTTAATCTGAATGACAAAAACTAAAACCTTCCAACCTTTTCTCTTACACGAAATCGTAGTAAATATTTCAAACCAATAGCACACGTGACCTTTTGCGTAGGCGTGGGTTAAATGTTTGTTCAAAGTTGAACGGTTTCTGTTGAATACTTTTGCACATGTGACTAATACTTAAACCAAATTTGAAACCTTTTTGTAGGTTGTAAAGAATTATCAATGTAAAAAATTTGAAAGTCAGGTGTGTTTTTATATCACGTAATGTGTCCATACTTTCTGTGAGAACAAAAAAAGGAAGAACTTAAATTTAAAATGGAGATTTTATATAACGTTTATATTTTTAAAAAATTACCTCGAAATTTGGTAAGAATTAAGATTAATACGGTCTGAGATACATAAAGTGTAAAACACGATAAGATTAACACAGTCTGATCTACAGAAAGTGCAAAACAAATTAAGATTAACACAGTCTGAGCTGCAGAAAGTGTAAAACACATTAAGATTAACACAGTCTGAGCTACATAAAGTGTAAAACACATTAATATTAACACAGTCTGAGCTACATAAAGTGTAAAACACATTAAGATTAACACAGTCTGAGCTGCAGAAAGTGGAAATATGTAAAACACAATGTGTTTCCTAAAGGTCGGTTTAGCTGCATGACACACTACTGGGTGTCTTGAATATTCTCCCTTCAGTTTTACCTGTTAGTGCAAGATTGTATTAACCCTATCTTGAGATAGCCCTCGAGTAGCTTTGCGCGAAATTAAAAAAACAAACAAACTTTAAACAACATGCCATAAACTGTATAATCGAATATTCTGGAATAAAATTTCAGTTTAACACCATATTTTAGACTGTGACAATTCTACAATTAAAACCCAGTTTACACTTTTGTATGGTTATCTAATTCAAAGCTGCAGACTCTGATATAAGTTACTCTATGATTGAAGCTGCCTCTTAAACTGATTCGGAATCAGTAATTCTATAATAGTAAACATGTGTATTTAAAAGTGTTCCCTGGTGAGTCAGTGATAAGGTGACGGATTTTGGATCCTAGAAAGTGACGCAGATATATCATCATGTTATTTTGTACTATAACAAAATAATTTCACGTATTGATAATTAAATTCTATGTTCATTTTTAATATAATTTTATCTTTAACTAAACATTTAAAAGCAGTGTAATATTGTCTTATACGGCGACAAAACAGTTTGACTGACATGCAACTGTCATTTTTAAAAACTTATCACTTGTATATCTTTTAGATATGCGAGATCTATATGAGCTGCTATTAAGAAATGAGGCCTTACCACCAGTTGCTCAATTTACCCACCAGATGGAGCGCAAAGGTGGTCGATCACCATCTCTTCGACTGCGGTTCGGAAAACGAGCAGATTTATTCTGGCCTCCTTACTTTTTAGCTGAGGCAGTGGACGAACCAGAAATTTAACATTTTCAAAGCTTGATATTTACAGTTTGATTATATCTTCTCTTTTCTTCACTTCGAAGTTTTGGTTCAAATTAATTTTCAGCTAACTTTTCATTTCTTACTTTCGTCTTATTAGCTAATTATAAACTATCGTTTTAAGGATTTTTGTGTGAATGTATATTTTATTAATTGTTATTACACGAGAATAAAGAGGTAATTATCTTTTTAGCGCGTAAAGTGGTGTGTTCACATCTTTAAAATATCAAATTTCTGTAAGCTGTTTAAATAAACGGCTGGTTCCCTGAAAATCCTTATCTTCTTTCTTGTGTGTCCACCAACACCGACCCTTTATCATAAAGATTCTCATCTTTTTCAGTTTAAGACGTGTAGAAATCTTACAGACAAATAAAAACGTCAAACTGTATAAATTCAAACAAGACAGTTGAACTTTATTAATTCAAAAACGGGACACAAATCGAAGTACAGAAGCAAGTTGAACCAAAATGAAAAGATTATATTTTGAAGCCTTCAACTGGGGACAATAAACGTAATAAACAAACCAGTTTGTGAATATTGTATACTTTATTTCCTCAAACTACAAGTCTCTATTTTGACTGTTTGTCTACAGGACTTATTATTGAATAGAGTTAAGCTGAAAAATATCACAAAATTTCATCGCACCTTATAATATTTATTCTCATAGAGTGGTGAGTCGCCACGTGTACAGGCGAGTTTAGCAACTGTACGATATCTACCACTGGATGCCGCCACGTATGGATGTGAAAATGGAAAGAGAACTTGAAATATATTACCAATGTTCACAAACTCTCAACGATATTTTGGTTTCGACAACTGGAATAACAGATGATAAGCCTGTAAAATTCTGACAAAGGACTTTCATTCTTGCGGTCTGCTTAATCGTGATTGGAGAAAACGGTATCCTGGCCCAGTGGAGATTTTAGGAGAGTGTATCAAGATTTGAGATCTAAAAACTTGATACAATGGAAATTGAAATGAGTAAACAACTACTCAATGGAGAAAGCATGGGACCTTTAACCTTTAACCCTAAGTAAAACAGCTAAGTTCAAAAACAGGTACAATAAAAAATACAGTGCAGCTTAGCATTTTCCCTATTTAATTTTCAGTTCAATTTATTACGGATTATTTAAAAACTAATTATGATTTTATAATATTTAAAAAAAAGAACAGTTTGACATAATTATTGTTTTTCGAAACATTTACTTGATAATTTTTATTCTGCTTGTGATGATCATTCACGTATTCAGTATAGTGAACCTTAAAATAAAAATTGCAATAAAAATGCCCCCCAGTGGCTCAGCGGTATGTCTGCGGACTTGCACGCTAAAATCCGGGTTTCGATACCCGTGGTGGGCAGAGCACAGATAGCTCATTGTGTAGCTTTGTGCTTAATTCAAAACAAACAAAAAAAATGCAATAAAAATTAAGTCGTGGCAGTTATCACATTGTATTTCATAAATAATGTTGGTGTGGTGTTTGTCACTGTAGTTTTTACACAGTATAGATCTTACTTTTGTGTCTGGTTTTGAATAAATTTGGTATTAACTGGAATGTCATATTTTGTTACTAGTTTTTGCCAAATGTTGGTTATTTTTTTGCTGATGTCGGGAATATATAATATGCAGCAGTATATGGTTTCGTGATTTTTTTAAAATAAAGAAACAAACATAAACAAACTCAAAATTAAAGAAGCCTTATTTATACAACAACTCAAGCCCAAAATAAACTAATATAAAGGAACACCTTTATAACTATATTAATGAATATCCCACTATATCGTAATCCTACATCTGAGCACGCCCTCTACATTCCTACACTCAATTACACAACCGCCTTCAAACACGTGGTCAGCTGTCGGTTAGTTACCTCTTCCTTTCTTTGTGAACCTGAGAATGACCGATGAAAGTCGAAATGTTTTTCGCTCCTCTACATTATACATTTTCTCAACGTAAACCAGCCAGTTTTACATGTATATTTTTCTCTTCAAGTGGGTTTTCTCGTCATCACTGATGGTTTGATTTACAGTAAAAGTAACTAACCATTACTTCTACGTACTGTTTATAATTGTATGGGTTGAATAAATAAAATACGGTTAGATTTGCAGTAAAAGTGTAATAATGTCACAATTACTTCTACGTACTGTTTACAAGGTTATGAAAAGATTATTTACAAAGACATTTTTCTACTTTGTTTTTATATCAGAAAATAACACTTCCATTATTTGCTGGTCCCCCCAATGACATAGCAGCATGTCTCTGGAGTTTCAGCGCTAGAAACCTGGTTTCGATACCCATTGTGAATAGACAACAGATAGCCCGTTGTGTAGCTTTGTCCTTAACTTTAAATAACATTACTAGCTTATTTGTTGATTTCTTCAGTTTCCTTACCAGATGAGTGCGACTCGTAGTCTTAGGGTTCGTATCTCCGTCGCGCCAAACATACTCGCCCTTTCAGCCGGGGTCAATCCCACTGTATCGGAGAGTAACGTTTAGTAGCTTTCATTAATATAACTTGATCCTATATCATTGAAAAACATTCTGAGTAGAAGGTACTTTCATATGTTTTTAGCCTTTACATCACATGGTGAATTTCGGAAACAGATGATGTTATGGGTTCTATTTAGTTATTCGGATGACCTATAGAATTATATTTATTACTATCGTCGACTGAAACTCCTAAAGAAATACATTTGTACTAATTTTCACCAATTATATCACTTGAGGAAAAGTCCTTTATTTGTTAGGTATGGAGTCCAATTTCTGGTCATTAAAACTCTTTGAGAAAATTAGTTTCCATTCGTTCTTCAGCAACTAAACTTCTAAAGGAATTTTGTTTTTCCAAACTGTCGACTAAAGTGTCTAAAGAAATGACTCATTTCACTTCGGGTCAGGAATTCTTAATAAGTATATCTTGTTGTCTATAAATATTTTTTCCGAAACTCAAAATGAGATTGCTGTTTTTGCAAAACTTGTACAACAACTTGCCAACAAGTAAAGAGAACTCAGAAATTTCTCACAGTAAAATAGTTTAAAAGTAATATAATGTTAGTTATGAAACGCGTTGTTAAGAAAATGCTAATGAAATAATCCAAATTCAGCTTCAAGGCCATATAATTCTAAAGTTTGATCAGTATACACTATACATCAAAAATATTAATTTTCAAGATATAAGGAAAAGAAACCAAACATTTTAAATTACAAAATGTGCTATACAACAACAAACATAAATACAGATAGGCTAAACAGTTTAATAGTATAACGAAATAATGGCAAACAATCAATAGCTATATTAAAATGTGTGACAAATAACAAGTATGTCACATTGTGATCTTTTGTGGCACAACTCTATATTCACAAAACTGATCCATTTATGACAATAACCATTGATCTTGACGAGCAAATTTGGTGATTTCTGATTAAAAATCCATCATTTGTTATTATCCACACCTTTTTCAGTGACATTTTATATTTATCAAGCATATTTTAAAGATTTCAGAAGAAACCATAACTTCGAAGACGACCTTAAATTCTATCACAGTGTAAAACCACAGGTCCAACTTCTGTATTACTATAACGGTTATCGATTGCTACTTTATTTTTCTATTATGTGCTTGTCAACAGAGTTTCAAATCACGTTTTCAAAAATATTTGAAGACTACTACATACGTAGTGCATGTTCACAAAAAAATAAAGCTTCCATTTTCCCCTTTCCTTCAAAAAATGAACTGAATAACATCTCTTGTATGTACGACAAACATATAATTTCGTTCTTTTCACCTGGTAACTTCATGAAACTTGTAGATTTACATTAACACTTGAAAGATCTCTTGGAAAGAGCTATCCTACACAAACATCAGTGGTTAGAAAAGCTCTATACACGATATGGCTCCAGAGGCGTTAGCAAACACATTCTATGAAAACACAAAGACTACAAGTAACTTGTGTTAGTTCGTTTCAGAAATAAGCATACAAATGATGCTTTCATATTAAAGGTTTCTCCAAACGTCTTTCAGCATCTAACTTATATTAAATTCCCCCGAGAATAAACAAAATTGGTGTGTACACAACGAAAGCTTCGCAAAGGGCAAAAGATTATCCTTTGTTTCTTTTATGGGGGATCTTTTTCATAGAGTCTTTTAATGTCACTGCAGCTGCTCCCTTTGACTTGTCAACACTTAACCGCACCAAGCATATGGTTGGAATATTCTCGAATAGATGGGTTTCAATCACGATTCACTTCTACTAGTTAACGTTCTTTGCATTTTCATATTTCAGGAGTTTTGATCAATTAAAAAAAAATACAGAATGAAGCTTGTTTTGATACTTGTATTTATCAATTAACACCGAAACTTAAAGCACTTGAAAAGTTTATTTAGAATTAAGCACAAAGCTACACAATGGGCTATCTGCACTATGCCCACAACGGATATCGAAAGCCAGTTTCTAGTGGTGTGAGTCCGCAGACATACCGTCGGTCAATGGAGAGCACTCAGAAAGTATCAATCACGGTAAAATCTATGATTTAATCAAAATTATTTTCACAGGAAATTTTCATAGTTAACACTTTGTTTTAATTGGCTAATAAAATAGCAGGTGATTGTCTTTCTATTACGCATTTAAACCAAATTGTTGCATTGGATTAGCTATTTCAAATTATTTTAAATGTTTCATCAATATAAAAAATGATCCCTAATTTTGTGAGTTTTATCATAATCGTCTTCGATTATCAGTCTTTCTCTTCATTTAGTAAATATATATAAAAGTAAGTATTGAGACGTAACGTATAGTCCACCAGACTCTTCAAAGTAGCTATTCAAAGTTTAGTCCACTAAACAGTTCAAGGTAACTATTGAGACATAAAGTGTGGTCCACTAGACAGTTCAGGTAACTATTGAGACATAAAGTATAGTCAAATAGACAGTTCAAGGTAACAATTGAGACATAAAGTGTAGTCCACTAGACACTTCAAGGTAACTATTGAGACATAAAGTGTAGTCCACTATACAGTTCAAGGTTACATTTGAGACATAAAATATAGTCAAATAGACAGTTCAAGGTAACTATTGAGACATAGAGTATAGTTCAGTAGATAGTTCAGGTAACTATTTAGACATAAAGTATAGCTCACTAGATAGTTCAGGTAACTATTTAGACATAAAGTATAGTCCACTAGACAGTTCAAGGTAATTATTGAAACATAAAGTATAGTCTACTAGACAGTTCAGGTAACTATTGAAACCAGGGATGTATTAACGCATAGGCACACGAGGCACGTGCCTGGGGCGGCAAATTTTGACCAAAAAAAAAAGAAAAAGAATGGACACCATTTTAAAATGTAGTCCCTGGTTATTAATTCCCTCTGCCATTTATGTCGCCCCAATAACCTCTTGAATCTGGACCCTCCCCCCACACACACACACACTCACTATTCCACCACACCGTCGGGTCGGTCGCTTCAAGTTTAAAATATTTCTAACCTTCCCTTCCTGAGTTCCACCTAATACGCCTCGCCCCCCATATCATCAACCCATCCGCCTTCACCTCAGTTATTTATTTGTGTTTTTCAAAACCCCCAACATGTTTTGTACTCATGTTGACACACCAAACAATGAATTACCTGCTACTCAGTGTGCTACGCCTACACAGAAAATATTTTATCATGGCCTAATAACGTATTTTGTTTTGTGAAATTGCGTATACGAAAATTCGGATTTTCGGTTGCTTCAGGCTATTATCTGGAAAGATATATTTTGAAATATTCTTCCTTATCATTCACAGTTTAGCTTAATTGATTATTTTTAATTGATTGATTGAATATGCGCTTGTCTGGATTCCAATGTAGTCCTTACAAAATAGTTCCTTCAAATTCCCTAGCAATTATAGGCATTTGTTAGAATAAAGAAGGGGTAGTGGCAGACTCCAGAACAGAAAGGCGCACAGTCACTGGAGTAGGTGAGCGTCGACGGAATCGGCTGCGGGTGTCACGCATAATCGTTTTTGCAGGCCGCCGACCGCGCTCTATCAATGAAGTTGACTCCCAGGGGACGCGGTTGTACCGCACGGGGTCTGGATAGTTTTGGTCGATGCAGGTATTTGTTACTGGTAGTATAGAATTTGAAATAGTAAAGTGTGTTAGAATTTATAATTTGATTGTCAATAGCCCAGCACCCGTTAACATGGATACATCGGCAGTAATATAAATCAGTAGTGCAGAAGCTCCCCTTTTTCGTGTATATTTTGTTATGGACTTATGGTTGCAAGTCGATAATTGTTTTACTAACTACCATAAAACTCATTATCTGCCGGACGAATATATGGTTCACCAACATATTTACAATATAATTGACAATATAGATAATAACGTGGTAAGCGATATTGGTGTCAAAATGTAGAGTTCGTTATGCTTTTACTTATTCCTCCGTCACCCAATATCTTGCTGTAAGTTATATCGTGTTGTCAGTGTCCAAAATCCACAAGAAGCACAATTCTTGTGAGGGCGAGGGTCACTGGGGGTCAAACAGCTCATGGATCTCTGTGAGGTTCGCGCGGCTGCCATAAATAGCTCGATCCAACGAAAATGACTCAGATCCTGATGATCTGAGATGTGAAAGTAACAAATTCACTGTCAATACTCAATATACGATCAGTGGTTTCTAGTGATATCGTCATGAGTAACATACGCCGAAAATTGAGTGAAGCAGCTTATAGGAAGATAGCAAAGTTAAAAAATGAAAACACACGTAATGTTTTGGATAAGACACCGACGATGGAGGCCTTTTTTGCTAAACAAAGGCAAGAACAGCCTACTAGCGATGATGTTCAAACCAACAGCGATGGAGGGAATACACATGACGGGCCTAGCAGTAGCAGTTTTGAACAATCTAAACGACCCGAACATATCGAACTGCAGCTTGAACAAGTGACGTCATCAGCAGCAGGCCTAGTAAGATCTGCCGGTTGCGTGCCTGAAACGTCAATGGTTCCAGAAAATTTTTCAGACAAACTAAGTTCAGATCCAGCGGAGTGGATAATAGATGATTACACAAAAGATTATATTGCCACACGTGCCATCCTTCAAAACGATGATTCGGATTTCAAGAACTCTGTGAAAAAGGACGGGGAGAAAATCAGATCTGTAACCAAAGGCATGTTTGAAAGAAAACTGCAAAATGGCAAAAAAGTAAGCGGACATATTTGGTTTATTCAGAGAGCAAAGGTAGACTGTTTTGTGCTCCTTGTCGTTTATTTGATTTTGGAAAAAAATCCAAACTGGCTGACGAAGGCTTTGATGACTGGAAAAATGCTACTGTCCGGCTGAATGAGCATGAAAACTCTCCTAAGCATCGGTCTTCAGTTTTATCTCCAGTAGCAAGGGGCAACATGTTGGGACGTGTAGATCTCCAGATGGCCATACAGCTGCACGACGAAATCAAATACTGGAGAAATGTACTCACTCGTGTGGTAGCTGTAGCGAAAAGATTGGCTTCACGTGGGCTTCCGTTCAGAGGTCGGGATGATAAGTTTGGCTCAGTACACAACGGCAACTTTATGATGTCGTCAGAACTAGTTGCGGAGTTTGACCCCTTCCTCGCTGATCACATTCACCGATATGGCAATGCTGGCAAGGGATCCACGTCTTACCTGTCTTTCAGTACTTGCGACGAATTCATCCAGCTTATGGCAGACCTTGTTCTAAAGAACATTTTAAAGGACGTCAAAACTGCAAAATATTTCTCAATAAGCGTGGACTCGACGCCAAATATATCCCATGTTGACCAGTTGGCATTCATCATCAGGTACGTGAACAATGATGGTTCACCTATGGAACGTTTCCTGACTTTTATACCCAATCCGGGCCACAAAGCTGAACAGCTGCCAGAAGTTGTACTTAGCCTGCTTCAGTCATATGAGCTTGACATTTCTGAATGTCGTGGACAGTCTTACGACAACGCCAGCCACATGTCTGGTCAGTACAGTGGTTTCCAGGCTCGTATCATGGAGAAAAATCCTTTAGCTGTGTATATCCCATGTTCAGCACATTCATTAAATCTTGTAGGAACGTGTGCTGCTGAATGTTGCAGAGAAGCATGTTCATATTCTTCGAACTCTTACAAAGTCTCCATGCTTTCTTCAATGCTTCAACCCATCGTTGGAAAATTCTACAAAAACACCTGTCCGCAAACAAAGAAAGTCTCTCTTTGAAGAAACTCAGTGACACTCGGTGGTCCGCTCGTGAAGATGCTTGTCAAAGCTTCAACAGAAACTAGCAACAAGTGTTTGATGCCCTCACCACCATGGAGGGAAATGCTATGGAAAAACCAGCCGCTGGACTTCTTTCCAAATTAGGAACGCTAGAAACAGCTATTTTGTCCACAGTTTGAGGAACAATACTGGAAAGATTCAATGCTGCCAGTAAAAAGTTGCAAAGTGCTGATATGGACATCGGACTTGTAGTCGAGCTTTATGTTTCCTTGCTGCAGTTTGTGAAAGATTCAAGAGAACTGTTCGATCATTTTGAAGACATGGCGATGTTAAAGCCCAGCATGAAGACGTACGAAATTAAGCGAAAAAGGAAGCAAAAATTTTCAGATGGTGACACCCAGGCAGTGGAAGAAGGCAGAGAGGCATTTAGAGTAAATGTTTTCAATGTGATCATTGACAGACTTTGCTCAGAACTACAGCGAAGACAAACCGCTTATGTAGAAATCCACGCAAGGTTTGGATATTTGTTCAAGATAACAAATCTTGAACCCACTGATGTCATCAGTCAAGCTGGAACACTGTTGAAACTCTACCCCAATGAACTGGAAGTGAGCTTCGTAGATGAATGTCTACATTTCCGCGCACATCTTGTGAGTATGAAAGTGCAAAATGATGAATCTTCTGCGTTAGCAGTATACAGAAATCTGCGAGCTAAAGGACTTCAAACTGTATATCCAAACCTGGATATTGCTATGCGCATGTTTCTGTGCATTCCAGCAACTAATTGTACATCAGAGAGATCTTTCTCGGCTCTCAAACGAGTGAAAAATTACTAGAGATCAAGAATGACAGAAGATAAATTAAATGCCCTGTCACTCCTCGCCATTGAAAGTGATATTGTTTGTAGAATAAACTATGACGATGCAATAAAAATGTTTTCGGAACAGAAGGCCAGGAGAAAGCCTGTATATTCAGCCGCAGAATAATATTTAGTGATAATTGATTGTGATGTTTCATTTTTTATTGTGTTGGAAAATAAACATTGTGTTGATTTTGAATGATAACAACTCTGTTTGTCTGTTGTTGTGATGGTGATGCTTGGTGCAAATTGTGGCACGGAGGGGGGGCGGCAAAAGTATCAACCTAACCTTGCACCTAGGGGCACCGAAATCCTAAATACGTCTCTGATTGAGACATAAAGAATAATCAAATAGACAGTTCAAGGTAACTATTGAGACATAAAGTGCAGTCCACTAGACAGTTCAGGTAACTATTGAGATATAAAGTATAGTCCACTAGACACTTCAAGGTAATTATTGAGACATAAAGTGTAGTCTACTAGACAGTTCAAGGTAACTATTGAGACATAAAGTGTAGTCCACTATACAGTTCAAGGTAACATTTGAGACATAAAGTATAGTCAAATAGACACTTCAAGGTAATTATTGAGACATAAAGTGTAGTCTACTAGACAGTTCAAGGTAACTATTGAGACAAAGTGTAGTCCACTAGACAATTCAAGGTAACTATTGAGACATAAAGTGTAGTCCACTTGACAGTTCAAGGAAACCATTGAGACGTAAAGCATAGTTCACTAGACAGTTCAGGTAACTATTGAGACATAAAGTGTAGTCCACTAGACAGTTCAGGTAACTATTGAGACATAAAGTGTAGTCCACTAGACCATTCAAGGAAACTATTGAGACGTAAAGTATAGTTCATTAGACAGTTCAGGTAACTATTGAGACGTAAAGTATAGTCAAATAGACAGTTCAAGGTAACTATTGAGACATAAAGTATAGTTCAGTAGACAGTTAAGGTAACTATTGAGACGTAAAGTATAGTCCACTAGACAGTTCAAGGTAACTATTGAGACAAAGTGTAGTCCACTAGACAATTCAAGGTAACTATTGAGACATAAAGTGTAGTCAAATAGACAGTTCAAAGTAACTATTGAGACATAAAGTATATAGTCCACTAGACAGTTCAAGGTAATTATTGAGACATAACATTTAGATCCCAGACACTCCTTGACCACGAACCCTGGATGTTTGAGTAATAGTTTGTCCACTTCCTTCTTTCCGTACTTCAATCACCGGAATTTATAACTTTCTCTTTGCCACCTTGATCCGTCTGGACTCCTTCGTTCATTCTTCTCTGGAACTAGTTTCACTATTTCAATCTTCAGTTTCAATCGAGTTAAACAAAATCAAGTCCAACCGAAAATTTAATCCAAATTATCATCATCAAAATTATTGTGGGATATCAATATACCTGAAAACCTCTGTTGAGAAGTTTATCTTTCTGTTAAACTAAATACGGGATTTATGGAATTTTTTTGTTTCGGGTATATTTAGTCCATCAGACACAAGTCTTGAGTAAACCAATCTACTAAACTTGTCTTCTGAGACAACAGACTTTAATTTTTTGAGTAAGCTTTTGATACAAGATTCATCGCTTTGAGCAAAACAATTTACCAGAGTAACATGATCTTCGAAACATTATATCTGGACGGCTGATACATAACTCAACAGTTGAAGGTGGGAAGGTGCTAAATTAAACAAGTAAACAAACAAAGGAAAGGCTTAAATATCGTAATAAAACGATCTGTTAAGAAATGTAAAACTAAAAAAGACTTCCCTCATTGGAACATATACAAAACTAATAAACATCTTCTGTGAAACATATACAAAACTAATAAACACCTTCTGTGAAAAGGTATGGAGAAGAAAGCATAAGAAAATATCTCATGTTGCCTTCTTTAATCTTCCATACCTACAGTTTAATCTGTTTTCTGGATGTATTTAAATCTGCTTTCCATACCTATAGTTTAATCTGTTTTCTGGATGTATTTAAATCTGCCTTCCATACCTACAGTTTAATCTGTTTTCTGGATGTATTTAAATCTGCCTTCCATACCTACAGTTTAATCTGTTTTCTGGATGTATTTAAATCTGCCTTCCATACCTACAGTTTAATCTGTTTTCTGGATGTATTTAAATCTGCTTTCCATACCGATACGTTTTTTCAACTGAGCTTCTGTATCTGAAATAGGAAAACTCATTTCATAATATTTCATTCACATATCTATTGAAAGCCGCCATGGAAGAATTATTATAGGTTTTCTTCAGTTTTTCATCTAACTTCTCAACGGATCGGAAAGTGGGCTCGGAGTAAGTTTTCCTGTCCTTTGTGTGATTATACAAAGATGTGTTAGAAGCTTTATTTGTGATTATATCTATATATATGTCATATATACACACAGAGAACATAAGGGAAACATTATGTTTATATAATCTATAAACAGGCAATTCATAATCACCATGTACTATAAGTTATAGTAATTTTTACAGCTTTAGATTTATTAGTTCTAACTAAACCATTCTGAACTTTTGAATTTAATGAAAAAACGGCAAATTTATATTTACAATCTTTCTAACAATCAGTGATGTCGAGAAACCCACTTGTTGAGAATTTTATATGCAAAAACGGCTTGTTCGGGTTGAGAAAATATTTTAAATAGATGAGCGAACAACGTTTCGACCTTCTTCGGTCATCGTCAGGTTCACAAAGAAAGAGGTAACTGACCGGAAGCTGACCACATGTTTGGAAGGGGTTGTGTAACTGAGTGTCGCAATGTAGAGGGCGGGGTTAGATGTTTGAATATATAATTTTATCTATAATATTAATATAGGTATAATGGCGTTTCTTTATATTGGTTTATTTTGGGTTTAAGTTGTTATACAAGTAAGGCTTCTTTAATTTTGCGTTTGTTTATGTTTGTTTCTTTATTTAGTATTTTGGTGTTTTCTATGGTTATGTTGTGTTCATTTGAATTGCAGTGTTCGAAAATGTGTGAAGGTGACTTTTTATGTTCTTTGAATCTGGTTTCCAATTTTCTACTTGTTTCTCCAATATAGAAGTCGTGGCAGTTATCACATTGTATTTTATAAATAATGTTGGTGTGGTGTTTGTCAGTGTAGTTCTTACATAGTATAGACCTTAGTTTTGTGCCTGGTTTTTGAATAAATTTAGTATTAACTGGAATGTCATATTTTGTTACTACTTTTTGCCAAATGTTGGTTATTTGTTTGCTGATGTCAGGAATATAAGCTATACAGCAGTATATGGTTTCGTGATTTTTTGATTCGTGAGATATATTTACTTTTGTACTTTTGTTGGTTGATTTTGCTTTCTGTCTAGGTGTCTGCATATAATATTTTCTATGTGGAGGAAACTTATTGATGTTGATGAAGTATTGTTTTATTTTGTATAATTCATCGTTAATTTTATCTGGTGAACATAATTTTATGGCTGTGTTTATCTGGTTTCTTAGTATGTTGAGTTTTTGTTTTGTTTTATGTGCTGAGTTCCAAGGAATGTATTGTCCAGTATGGGTGATTTTTCGGTGGATTTCTGTTTTGAATTGTGTGTCGGTTCTTATAATTTTGAGGTTAAGAAATGATATTTGATTGCTTTCTTCCTGTTCACATGTGAAGTTAATGTTGGGATGTATAGAGTTAATGTGATTGAAAAAATTAAGTATGTGTTCTGTAGATTTGAATCCCGCAACCGTGTCATCTACAAATCTGTACCAGTATAGTGGTGGATGTAATGCTGTATTAACTGCTTGTGTTTCAATTTGTGTCAAAAAATATTGGCTAGAACTGGTGATACTGGGTTGCCCATGCTTAGGCCATTTGTTTGTATATAATTTTGGTTGTTAAACATTTGTTTTTATTGTGGTGAATTCTATGAGGGTTGCTAACCGGGCATGTCTATAATTGGGTTAGGGTCTACGTTTCGACCTTCTTCGGTCATCGTGTTTTTTTCTTTTGTGAACCTGACGATGACCGAAGAAGGTCGAAATGTTGTTCGCTCTTTTATTTAAAATATTTTCTCAACCCAAACGAGCCGTTTTTGCATATAAAATTTACAATCTTTCTGTTCACAAATTGCATTGTACGTTATTTTTTCTTGTTTGTGTTTAAAATATCTTAAATTCAGTGTGTCGTTCCAAAAATCGATTAATTATATGTATATAAATATTCTTTGAAAAAACATAATACCTTGGCCTCGCAGAGCCAGATGGTTAAGGCACTTGACTCGTAATTTGAGGGTCGCAGATTCGAATCCCTGTCACACCACACTACTCACCCTTTCAGCTGTGAGTATGTTATAAACCTACGGTCAATCCCATTATTCGTTGGTAATAAGAGTGGCCCAAGAGTTGGCGGTGATGACTAGCTGTCTAGTTTAACAATACTAAATTAGGGATAGTTGGCGCAGATAACCCTCGTGTAGCTTTGCGCGAAATTCAAACAATATCTTACGATTTATAGATTTATTTCATTAACAGATTAACTGTAACTTGTATCACTTTCAGTTTTTATAAATGATAAATACGTGATGACATTGCATTCAATTTGTTTTTCCGCACCCAACGAAAGGTGCTTGTTGTCAAAACTAGTTCTCTTCGTCATGGCTACAGTACTACAAGATGAAGAAGGCATGATATGAACTTTCTGTCTGGTCTACCTCAGTTTTTACCACTGTACTTGATCGTTGGCCTTTTAAATTAGTTATATTACGATTATAACGTTTTGCCTTTCAACGAAATATAGCAGGAATAGAAAATAGTTTAGTTGATGTTTGGAACGGGTTGCTTTCAAATATTGTAGAGACAAATGTAAGTATGATCCATTACGAGAAACCTTAACAACTACAGGGTGGCTTTAAGGTGTTATTATTTAATCAATAGTTATACTTTCGTTCAAAGATAGAACAGCCTAGACAGACCAATTTGTTGTCCTTAAACATTATGCTAACATTCTTTGTTTGTAAGATTTCTACGAACGTGTGGCATCAGCCTTTTATGGCTAATTTAAAACATTACCAAACACGTTATTTTACAAGGAGTTTGTTATTATTTCTTTTCTTTGTCACAACATGAATTTTAGTGATAAGTGATGGACGTCAAAACGAAACTACAAGAATTCTACCATAAGAAACGTAACTTGTTAATTTGTTCAGAAACAGCGCTGATAAGCTGTTAAGTAACGAATCAAATGTAAAAATTTGAATATGTTTACATTACTTTATATAAAGATATAAATAATCATAATTCGATTAAACCTCTACGTCGTCTTTCATTATAATTTAGTATTTTGAATAATTAATTCCTACTGTACATATCTAAGTCCAAAAACATAAAATATTCTATATTTATCAGTGATGAGACCAGGACAATACATGAAACCCAATAAATGACGCTTGTTGCTAATTTTGTGTTCATGTATATATATATATATATACCCGTCGATACACAATTTCAGAAAAAAAGGTATAATCATAATTAGAGTTAACTGCTCTTTTTGGATAATAAATTCCTACATTTTTATAGATATGTAATTTTATACAAAGATATAAGTAATCATAATTAAAACAAGTTGACGTTATTAGATATATACGTAGTCTTATATTTGAATATGTTTACATTACTTTATATAAAGATATAAATAATCATAATTCGATCTCGTTGCCAATTGTAGGTAAGTATGCTTCGATATTCATACTAATGGAATTGTATGACGTAATACCGTATTTGGAATAATTATTTAGATTTTCATTTTTTACTTTCGAGTTCCAAGTTTAGACAATCTTGTTGTTTTTAAAGTCTATAATTATAACCAGTTTTGTGAAATGCTAGCCAGGCTTTTTTAATAGAATTCAATATTAAATAATGAACTACGAAAGCTATACTTCGGAAGTTCTAAGCACTCTGGTGTTCACTGTCAGTCCGCACTTACTCAAGATACAGGCTTTGAATTTTTATATACGTCAACCTTTTAAAAATGGTGAGAAACTAATATACATAATTTGAACTCTGTTTCTGCAGTGCTGAGCTTAGAGTTTACAAAACTCGTCAGCCTCATCATGTTATACGATATAAAATGTTATTTCATACGAATCTGAGATTTTCACTTCTGTTTGGCAGTTCAATAACATGTACTGTAGTGACATCTAGTGGTCAAATAATTAAAATATAGCACAAGTATAAACCAAATTTTGACATTTCGAGAACATGTATTACTAAACGAATGAGATTAAAATAAACGACAACACTGTTTCCGCCGTGTGTGTGTGTGTGTGTGTGTGTATATATATACTATGACTCCTTTAATTCTGCCCCCCAGTGGCTCAGCGGTATGTCTGCGGACTTACACGCTAAAATCCGGGTTTCGATACCCGTGGTGGGCAGAGCACAGATAGCCCATTGTGTAGCTTTGTGCTTAATTCAAAACAACAATCCTTTAATTCTAATTTGACTTCAGAAACCCAGATTAATGATTTTCCTACAATGTAATTATTTTGTGATAGAAAAATTAAACACTTGGAACAGTTCCTCAATAATGAAACCTAATTAACCAATAAAACGTAACGAACCCAGCAGACAGGTACATTGCCTTCTGAAAATATTTAACTACTAAACAGATGGTTTGGCTTACAGCATCAGAAAACTGTGAAGTATGTCTATTCATCAACTCTGAATCAACTCTGCGTTTTCTACAAGAACTTCTGATCTAAAGTCAGCCAGGAAACTAAGTTTTGTAGGCAATAACTCCACTTACTTTGAACTGCAAACAAGTAGCTTTTCACGGGAAAATGGTGCTTTTAAACTCAAATCTCAAAATGTTATGTCGACTAAACTCAAAGCAGCTACACAAAAAATCTCAAATCTGTCGTGATTCTCTGATACACCTAGAAAAGTCAACTTTCTTAAAACTATTACTAAATTGGCAACATCTCAATTTTTGGGTCAACTTCCAGTTCAACAAAAACTTCATGCTGAAAAATGAGAAAACTCAAAGAATTGGTATGCTTCCAATTGACACTAACAACGAAGCTTCCTATATGACATGAGATGTAATAGCAATATGGTGAAAATAGGATTGGAAAACTTTTGTAAGAAATCCAAACGAAATACATCAAACTGGTATAAATTTGCGATTTTTCAAATCGTACCACATTCATTAAAATGTACAATAAAAATTATGAGTTCAGAGGTGTTCATCTTCACCAAACATAACTAAATTTTGTCATTTATTTCAATGTTTTATCATTCAGTGTCCGAGCACTCTCGATTTCTAGTGGACACAGCTAAAGCTGTTTAGTTTTTCTATTAATATTTTTTCTTTGTTCTGTATATACAGGAACATGTTATTCTGATAAGTAGGCAATTTATATAATTTAAATAACAGTGAAACACCAAGCACATTGTTTGTTGCTAAACATAAGTAATGGACAATCTATTTTAAATAAAACATGAAACATTTGTTTGTTGGTGCTACGCATAAAGCTACATAGTGGACTACATGCTTCAGTGGAACACAAAAATGACACATTTAAACTATTCTAGTATTTACAAAAATTAAAATTAATGTAAGAAAACAAAATAATTTCTATACAGCCATATTTAGTTTCACTTCAATGTAACATCCACATGTGAGTCATACATAAAGTTCCAACATCTAATGGCAATTACAATAAACATTTAATGCTAAATAAGAAATACAAACTTAAATAAACATAACACTTTTACCTTATGTCCATATTTCATAAAACGTCTTTCAAATTATTTAGTTAAATAACTAGTGAACTAGTTATTTTTTAAAGTAAGCCTTAACACAGAACAATAAAAATTCCACTGGTTGATATATACGAGTTCTATTCAAAAAATACACGGACCATTTAAATTGCGCAGCACCAGGGGAATTTGCTAAGTTCGCACAGATCAGCTGATTACGACGCCATTTCCCGATTGCAGATATCTTCATTTGTGTATTAGTTACGCGGTTTGAAGTAAAGTGCGATTTTTTTGTTTGGCGGATTTCAGAATGAATGACCTGAAGGAGCAACGACTTGCTGTGAAATTTTGTGTTAAACTTGGAAAATCTGTGACTGAAACTTTTGCTATGCTTAACACAGCTTACGGAGATGTTGCTATGAAGCGTACGGCATGTTTCAAGTGGCATGCACGTTTTAAAGATGGTCGACAGTACATTGAAGATGAGCGTCCTATACGTCCTTCCACATCAACTGACGACCCACACATGGACAAAATCAACACCCTGGTGTGGGCAAATCGACGTTTGACTGTCAGGGAACTTGTTGAAGAGTGTGGGATATCAGTTGAATCTTGTTACAAGATTTTGACCGAAAAATTGAAGATACACCGCGTTGCTGCTAAATTTGTGCCTCAGAACTCGTGAGTTTTTGGCCAAACACTCGATCACTGTTCTTGCCCACCCACCCTACTCACCTGACCTTGCTCCTTGCAATGTTTTCTTGTTCCCCAAACTCAAAAGACCCTTGAAAGGAAGAAGATTTGAGACGATTCCCAAGATTAAAGCAAATGCAACGAAGGAGATGGAGAACATTTCAAAAGAAGCGTACCAGGACTGTTTCAACAAGTGGAAACACTCTTGGGATAAGTGTGTGCGTTGGGGAGGAGAGTACTTTGAAGGAATCCCAGACATGTAACTTCTAAATAAAGTATATTTTGTTTTATGACGTCAGTCCGCGTATTTTTTTTTTAACAGCCCTAGAACATAATACTAAGCCATGTACCAATATATTTGTCATACTTATGTTGAAACTATTATTATCAGGGCTCACGCTGTCGCTCGCCATATTCGCCAATGGCTATTATTTTTGTTTTTGGCAAAGAAAAATTGTAATTACCAAATATACCGGCGAAACACTGTTTGTTTACAAAATGCTAGACTGGTTCACTGCATCAACGTTTTTTTAATGCAAGTATGTGGTAAGCAGATAAAAATCAATAACCCGTTTATGCAAAGTCATGGTCAGGATAAAAAAAGTGTGAAAATTTGTTCAATCGACAGCGACCTAACAGCTTGACACAAATAACTCAGTTATATGTGGTTGATTAGCGGTGCTATAATTAAAGGACGAAGACGAAGATTGTGATGACTTTCACACCTGCAATTACATTATCTAATGGCACATGGCTGGGCCGGTAAGTTTAATTAAAAGCGGTTACTGGATTAGTACCATAATAAATACGTACTTGTAAAAACCTGAATATTAATTAGTGGAAATATTCTCTATAAATTGAGCCAATATGCAGCAAATTTATCAGATCTCAGAATGGCTTCTTCGCAGGCCAAATGGCCCTCAGACAGTAAAATTTGTCTAATGCCTTCATAAAAAAATCCAAATCTGAAACTGACAGTTCACAATCATTTCAAGAAAAATGGTTGAATGAATTTAACTGGCTCAAATATGAAGCCTCTACAAAACAAATGTTTTGCACATTGTGCATTAAAGTACAGAACTCAAACACTTTCACAACTGGTTGTGCAGTGATTAAAAAAAGACAACCTAACCAAGCATCAGAAAACAAAAGGTATTTATTGACTGAATAAATGTTGAAACTTATTTGGATAGTTAAACTTATAAAATTATTAAATATAATAAAAAAATATGCCCGTGTCAATTTATTTCCTAATACTTTAGCAGTGTTATTATATTAAAAAAGACCAAACCTCATCCTTCGTAAGCTCAAGGAAAAGTCATCTTATATAGATTATATTATAGAAGAATGCTATTGACTGTAAACTTTTATATAATTTTGTAAAATTAGAGCAAAACTTCTCCCTGGTGTGCAAGTCTAGAGAGACCCCTGTTTAGTAGCATGTAATAACAGTTACTCTTAATTTAGTGACACGTCTTCCCATGTCATTATTGTAATGATTTGTGTGTGAAAAACATTGAACTTTGTAACTGTGAAACTGTTGTTTTATAATAAATTTGATAAATGATAAATTAATTGAAATAAAATGTATGATAAGAACTTAGTTGTCATTTATTCTTTGACTGTCTTATCGTATGCGACTGGCTGGAACGTTGGATACGGATCAAACCTATCTGGCTAAAACACTGACTACAATTGCCTACCAAAACATCATTTGGCTAATAGCCTGGCTACAGAAAAATTTAGTCCAGGGTAAGCCTTGATTATAAACTGTCTTTCACAGTATATTCCCTATTTTACACATAAACAGCTCTATAATCACCTTATAAAAATAGAGCATATCACTTTTGTGTATATATAATACTATATTCCCCATTCTACAGAAAAAAAATCTAAGCATCTTGTACAAATAGAACATACCTAACTATTGTGTATATATAATAGTATATTCCTTACTTTACAGATAAACAGCTCTATAAGCATCTTATACAAATGGGATATACCTCACTGTTGTGCATATATTACCTATTCTACAGACAGAAGCACCTTATACAAATACAGCATACCTCACTGTTGTGCATATATAATACTATATTCCCAATTCTACAGATGAACAACTCTATAAACACCTTATACAAGTAAATTATATCACTGTTTAATAGTATATTCCCTATTCTTCAGATAAACTCTATAAGCACCTCAGAGAAATGGAACATATCACTGTTGTAGATACTTTCCTTCAAATATTGGGATTACATAATTGCATCCATTTAGTGTTCTGAGCTCAAGTTAAAACCTGTTGTTATTTCTAGATTTAGGTATTTAAGCTATGATTTACTTTACAAGTGATGTCTGTTCAGAACCTCATAATCAAAAGATGTCAAGACAATAATTTCTCTTACTTGATTTCAACAAATTTATTACTATGTATCATAATAGTCAGTAATACGTGTAATTTCCTGTCTATTTTTTTAAGTAATGATTCAAATACATACATGAGAATAATGAAAAAATCCAAACCACTGAAGAAAAACACAGAAAGAACACTACAGATCAAGTAAAACAAACACTACAGATTAAGTAAAACAAACATCACAGATCAAGTAAAACAAATACAGAATTCCTACTAAACAATTCACATTTTAAAATTCTTACAACATTACCAATTTTGTGATTTTGTTGGTTATGTAACATCTTTTAGACATTCTTCCAAAATTACCAATTTTGTCCTTTTGTTGTCTATGTAACATCTTCTAGAAATTCCTTCAGCATCACCAATTTTGTCATTCTCTTGGCTATGTAACACCTAAAATCCCTACAGCATCACCAATTTTGTCATTTTGTTGGCTATGTAACATCTTTTACAAATTCTTACAGCATTACTGATTTTGTCATTTTACTGATGCAGAATAGTTTAACTTCCATTTCACTTTCATAGTATTTTATCTTTTTGTCCAATCTGCTTATTTGGAAAAGGTCTTTAATGTTTGATCAACTTATATGTTTCAACTTGTGTGATTTTATGAAGGTTTACCACACCTTAGCATGTGATATACATATCCAGATTTAGACACAGAAGAACAACATTTACATTGACACAGTTTCACTACTAGCCCTGAAATGACTACCATACCACAGACTGACATCTTTACACTTCCCTAGAACTGATTTCTTCTTACTCTTCTCTGCAACAGCATCTGCTTTCTCTTCAATAAAGATAAAATAAGTTCTTCCAGGTTGGCTTATGTTTGTAAACTTTAGTCTAAATTTGTATACTTTGATTCTTGTTCATGCTATAGTAAACCTATAAGCAGTTTTCATTTAAAAAACAGAACAATAAATTATATTATTTTGGTTACAGTCAAAATTGTCACAGCATGTAATTAATGAAAAAATGCATTTTAGTCATTGCAAGTAAAAACAACAGATTTAATTATTTTCATTATCACAGTTATTTTTAGTTTATGAAAACAGCTTGCTTTGACCACAAATTATATTAGTTAATTAGTTAAACTGAAATAATTTGAAGTTATACTATATAACTATCAACACAAGTTATATATGCTTGAAAAACCATTTAGAATCCCGTTCCATATATTTATACTACACAAAATATAAAAGTGTTTTGTTAAATTCAAAACAAGTTAGGCTGTTCCATAATGTAACACCATTCAAAAAGAAGCAAGCTACAACTCAGTTTTATTTTACTTCTACAATTATAGTTTTCCTGATAATGCATTGAATATTCAAGGCTAAGGCATACAAGTCACAATGCTACTGTTGGTTTATTCAATGTACATATTTAAATTTTCTTTTCATAAATATAATATTCCTAATATTTGTAAGGTAAGAATGACTTCACTGAAGAGGAAAATGTAGTTTCATGGTGAAATTTTTAAACACCACAATTTGTTTATATATTTTGTAACACAAAAGAAAACTATACTTCTGTGGAATTTTTAATCATGTACCTATTTCGTCTCTACCCAAGCCTTAGCATTCATTCACCCTGAAAAGAAAGAAAATATACAAACTTGAACAAGTAAAATGAAGGTAAAAGTGTAATAACAATCATATATCATTCATAAATACAGTCATCAGTATTTGAGAACCACAAATGAATATGAAAAATAAAAAAATAAATAGGACTTCTTAGTATATACATATCAATTTCTAAGTGTATGTACCTAATAAGCAGTTTTCAACATATAATTAGAGACACCTGTTTTCTTTAAAACAAACCAGCCATATTAGCTTTTAATGATATTGGTAGAGTAGCTATAGCAAAAACCATCAACTCATTTTTTTAATGGCTTTAAAATCATTTGTACAGTTTATATTAATAGAAAATAGATAACAAAATCAAATTTATAATGTGAAAAATAATTTAAATTCTGCTGATAATTTACCATTACCACCTCTCACCAGCACAGTTAGATGTAGTTATACAAATATAATTAAATGGAACATTGGGAATATCCCACCTACCAAACTTTCAAATGTAACACTCGAACCACGTCCTGCTATCTCACCTACCAAACTTTAAAATGTAACACTCAAACCACGTCCTGCTACCTCACGTACCAAACTTTAAAATGTAACACTCGAACCACGTCCTGCTACCTCACGTACCAAACTTTAAAATGTAACACTCGAACCACGTCCTGCTACCTCACGTACCAAACTTTGAAATGTAACACTCAAACCACGTCCTGCTACCTCACCTACCAAACTTTAAAATGTAACACTCGAACCACGTCCTGCTACCTCACCTACCAAACTTTAAAATGTAACACTCGAACCACGTCCTGCTACCTCACCTACCAAACTTTAAAATGAAACACTCAAACCACGTCCTGCTATCTCACCTACCAAACTTTAAAATGAAACACTCAAACCACGTCCTGCTATCTCACCTACCAAACTTTAAAATGTAACACTCGAACCACGTCCTGCTATCTCACCTACCAAACTTTAAAATGTAACACTCGAACCACGTCCTGCTATCTCACCTACCAAACTTTAAAATGTAACACTCAAACCACGTCCTGCTATTTCACCTACCAATCTTTAAAATGTAACACTCGAACCACATCCTCATCATTCAAATATTTATCTAACCTTCTAACTCCTTAAAATTAATTACATCCACCACATCTTAAAGAAACTTGCTCTGAAAACTAACCACTACTCTACCAAAATTTATGTTTGTCCTCTAGTCCTACCATTCTCACAACCAAGTATAGAAAGATGATATATCAACACTATCAGTTTGTAAACATAATGAAATGATTTATCTTTGGGAGAGCTACTATATGTTTTCACAGATAATTTATCTCTCTTCTTCCAAAAATAAACCACTTCAATATATATCAGAATGGCTGGTATGGATGTTAATGCTTTTACTAATAGAGCAGAGAAACAACATTTTGACCAAGGAACCTTTTTACATCAAAACCTTTTTCTCTGCTTTATTAGTAAAAGCATTAACACCCACACCAGCCTTTCTGAGATGCATTTTTAGATCAAGTGAGTTTCTCGTCATCAGGAGAAACCACTTTAATTCTCTGATAAGTCTAAGAATTCCCTTAACAATCTTAAACACCTCAATCAGGCCTCCTCTAACCCTTCTTTAACTAAGATAAAACTTAAACTTTGATTGTGGTTACCTTCCTCTGAACCTTTCCCAAAAATTCAATGTCCTTCTTAAGCCTAAACCTAAACACAGTGCTTTAAATATGATCTAAATCACTGGTTAGTATTCAATATTTCTGTACATACAAACTAAAATTCTACCTATCTTGCCACTAGCTTGAATAACTTAAGAGACTGATGAACTTAGAAATCTAAAATATTTTTTTATTTATAAGACTACTAAAGTTATCCTGATAAAGTTAAATTTTAACTGTAATGTCTCACATATAACAAAAAGCCATCTACCCTTTATTTACCTAACCAACTCAATAATCTAGCATCCTCACAGTCAGCAACACCAACAAATTTTAATATTGGTTATACAAATAAGCATTATACCCCATGCCAAATCATCTCATTTATTGATCAATATTCATTATTGGGAGACACAAAACCAAAACCACTGCCAAGTTAATTAGTTAGTGAGCCTTACACATCTTTGAAATGTTTAAATTTATAATATAGCACAGCTATAACACTAATGCATTATGTTTATTAATTATAACTATTTTAAGTAAAACTGCAGTTCAGCAATGTACATTTCATACTAGATTTTTGGGCATAAAAATCACAGTTTTACCTTGACTTTTTTGCTACATGTGATGGGTTAAAAAGCAACATAGCTCTAATTTTATAAAAATTCAACGGAACTCAAATTTATCTGGCCAAAATGTACTCTACCAGAATCTGCAAGTCCCCAGATCTAAATTTTAGCAGAATTATTTATTTCTAATATAGTTATCCCGTAAAATATGCTTAAAATGTACAAATGTTGCAAATACTAAATATCATAAAATAATACAAATATAAAATTAAAACAGCATGCAGTCTATCAAACAATTGGTTTAACATGATAGGATGGTAAGTTCAAGAACCTCTCTACAGTAAATAGTGCTACTAGTAGTAATTAGGCCTAAATTGTAAGTTTACTTGGGTCAGTATTTTCACAATATCATAATAAAAAATATTTTCCAACAGTATTAGTGACAATATTAAAAAAAACTACGCAAACACTAATTTCGTGATAATTAGAGAACGGCAGTGTGTCATTGTGATCTCATTATGTTCGAAATATCCAGTACAAAATATAAACAGACTACAATTATATTGATTATACAGCTATGTATACCTTTACAGAAATTTATTCTTTGACATTTTCTCCTTCTAGAAGTTTACGTAGTTCTTCATCTTTCTTTTTATGAAATTCTCTAATGCATTCTTCTATTTCTTTTCTGTGCATTTTACTTTCCGGTGGATACATTTCTCTGCGAGTCTTAACCACCCAGTCTTCAAAGTGCTGTGGCTGATTAAAATAATAAAACAACCCAACAGGAAATAACATATAAATACCCATTTTGAACACCTCCAACTTCCAACCACCCATAATTACAGTTTGTGGAGGTTCTTATAATTCAATGATAATATCCAGAGTTAAGTTACGAAACAAACTGAAAATACTTGCATAAATTTACCAATCACAACTTTATTATTATTTAGGTTTAGTTGTACATCGTTGCCTTAAGGTGGCAAAACTCATAAAACACAACTTGATTGAAAATAATATATATAATCACTTTTGGTGATAAACGATTTTATATCGTTTATAAATACATATGACAAATATAGAATACGTTTAAAGGTGTGAGACTACTTTTTAAAAAATAGAAAATAAAAATTATTACTTATTACACTGATACAAATCTTTCAGTTATGAATGTGAAAGAAATTACTGTTAGCAAATTATACTCGAATAACAAGAATACTTTTTATTCTAGTGAAAGACAGAACAATATTTCACAAGTTCTGTCGTTGAAGTTTATAGTAGTCGAACTGTATCCACCTGAAACTTTGTGACGGACGACTTTTTAGCCACAAACAGATTCTAAAAAGATGCTTTTCTCCCAACAGGTCAGCAGTAAGTTTGCGGATTTACAACGTTAAAATTCAAGATTCAATTTTCCGCCTCCGAGAGAGTGTAGATAGTTTTTTGTTTAGTTTTATGCTAAAATACAAAACTAAAGATTAAAAGTTAGTACTATCTATTCTGCTAAAACCATCTTTGAAATAAAGTTTACGAACAACTACCATTGACACAACATAATTAATCACAAGTTTTTAACTTTGAATATTTGCATACCCAGGTGGATAAGGCACTCAACTCGTAATCTGAATGGCGCAGCGGGTTCAAATCCCTGTGACATCAAAAACATATTTGCCCTTTCAGCCGGGGGAACGTTATAATTTACGGTCAGTCCCACTATTCGTTGGTGAAAGAGTAGTCCAAGAATTTGAGGTGGGTGGTGATGAATGATGACTAGGTGCCGTCCCTCTAGTCTTACGCTGCTAAATTAGGGACGGCTTGCGCAGATAGCTCTCGTGTAGTTTTGCGTGAAATTTAAACAAAGAAACGTTGAATATTCTAAAAATAATAGTTACGTTTTTGAGTTTACTTTTTCTATAAAGCATAGTTTAACACAATTTACAGTTTTATAGTAAGATTAATTTTTAAGAGGTATGACGTTTTGATTACAGGTGCACTCATTATTGATAGAATACTTGAAAACAGTACGTCTTTCTTTCCAATATTGGTACCCAAATGTATCTTTATTACACTTTTGGTATTTATTATGGTAAGAAAAAAATTGACACACATTTTGTTATCCTTTGTTACAGACAAGATTTTATTTCATCTGTCCAAAGGACAGGTATTCCAGTTAGTTTCATTTAAGGAAATGTGGAATGATCCTACCTTACAATACTTATACCGTCCCCTCCTTCAAAAAAAAAAAAGAGACGAAAGGCTTTTGAAAGGTTGTCCTCCACATTTGTAGTGACTGTTCAATATTGGATACTCTGCCTAAACAATCTTTCAAATACTACATTTAAATTGTTTGATATCCACTACAAAACATGTTATAGAAATATCTGAAATAGAAGATATTTCTGAAGTTTTTGAATAACTTTATGAAAAGATGGAACAACTAACGTAATGTGCAAATATTATGAATGTGACCTTTTATAACTTAAGAGATCAACAGACTTCCTATCTAGTATATTAAGGTAACTTTTCAAATTTTTATTAAAACTTACTTTTTATGTAAATAAAATGTTTCACTACGCTACATTTTGTCTCTTACTGTCAAGACAAGTGCAGGTGTCGTTACTTCTGTATGTAATTAGTAAAATGGAAAGGTTTTTTCATGACATCAGAATATTGATCATATGAAAGAATAGAACACAATAAATTCTGTTCTCCTCCCCGTTAGTAAATCTTGGAGGTTCAAAAAAACTCAAATATGAATATAGTTAAAAGCAAAACTAGTTCCTAATCAAAATTGCCTTGATATTCATAAAACAAGATTGTTTTCACATACCATTATTTTTACAATCAAAACATTGAAGTATATACAGAAATAAAAATTAAAACTTATTAATATTTAACAAAACAAAAGTTTATTAAGACTGTGTTTCACAGGATCATTGAGCTTTCGTTTACTAATGCTCAACCTAGGTGTTTAAAGCATATTACACACTGGATAGTGTATAGATGAGGAACAAGAGTTAGAAGGATGTTAAAGTTCAATGATACCACAGTTCAAGAGAAAGCCTTAAATTGTGATGAAGTGCTGGTGATAATTGTCAAACTGCTCCTGGGAGTCCTCGATGTTCTAAGGAATTTTAATTGTACAAAAATCTTTGGCCCAGACAGATGTTGTTTTTATAATTACAAAATATCTGATGGTGCGCATGGTGGGTTATCAGCTTGAGTAAAGCTGCAGCTAAGGTGTTTGTTACAGACATGTTTGACCATGGAAGAGTGGATGGCATTTGCCCAACTGGTTCTGCAAACAAGGAAATGGGTGAGGTAAAACCACGGAGTCTTCAAACTTTAGAGAAAGGATTCCAACTGATCTGCATGTTGGGGGGGCTTCGTCAGCAGAATTTCTTTCTCACAAATTTGACTTCAAGCGTGGATTAAAGATACCTCTGAAACTTATGGATACTCCTCCATCTTATTAAAATTTCATTTTCTATAACTTGTTTATTATACGCATTGTTAAAGAACATTTCCAGAGACATTACGTTGTTTCTAATGAATAAGTCTTTGTTAAAAGTGTTATTAGGTAATCAATTATTTTTGATAATACGCTACATGCGTTTCTTACGAGAACAAGAGCATGATACCACAAATACATAACTGATGATTTCTTTCTTTTTTTGCATTATAAGATTCGGAAGTTAAGCAATAGCGAAAACAACTCTTGAGCTATTGTTACCAATGCAGAGTGGAATTGATCTTAACATTATAAAGCCTCATAGATGAAAGAGCAAGCATATTCGGTGATGAAGAGTCAAACGTCCTAATCATGTCAGACCTAACTGTGGTATGTAAAACATATCAAGTTTATTTTCTTTCGGCTAATACAGTTGAAAAATGTTTTCAATATATCTCCAGGTTTCACACGTAGTATTACCAACTCAATATGTTCCAACTGCCGTCGTTTCACTTCGGAGCTGCTTTACCTCCCCAAAGACAATGTCATTGTCTATTTACATAATTTAGTGTACTATGTGGCATAGTCAAACAACGTACAAAGTTAGTTTGTTGTTACATGCAAACCAACACAATAGGCTATCTGTGTTGTGCCTAACTCGGTTTTTTGTTTTATAAGCCTTACTGCTGAAAGATGTAGCAATCGTGCAAAAATTTTACAAAACCTGGAAACTATTTCCTTTCTGTTTTCATTAATTGAATGATCAGTGATGTGGGTGGCACAATGTTCCAGGAGAGATGATACTATTCTGTTTCCTACAGTGTTTAGATTTAGCACATAATAACTATTTCATGAATGATCTGAAACGTAATTCATCACAATATTAAAATGATTGAAAATATCTTGTCAGATACTATAAACTGGAAATAGAAATCCATTACAATATTTTAAAGTTTTTTCTTCAAGCACACATGCGAACAAGAGGAACCTTTGATTCACAACAGCAAGTTTTCACTAACAACTTATACACAAAAACTTCTCTAATGAAAAATCATGCTTCAAATAAGATTGCTACTGAAGATTATTGGCATTCACCTTCCTGTTACAATAATGCCAGCTTTACTACATTCTTACTTCAACTAAAATATAAAAATGTAATGTTGTGGATTCCTCGGCTGGAAGTGCAATACTCTGAGACTTGTGTTTGTTGTAAAACATAATAAAGCTGTAACTTCAAGTAAAACATAAATACACACTACTAACACTACATGTGGCATTAAAAGTCCCTTTTTCGCTACCATTTGTATTGCACAGTTCAGTCCCCATTCACATCACCAAAGTGATAAAATTGAAATGGCTATCAAACTGGAACCATTGAACTGACTGTTGTTTATCCATTTAAAAACTATCAAAACTGATTCAAGTTCTCCACAAAAAACTTGTGACACCAGACACAAACAGCACTACTTTATATGGACTATGAAGTATTAATGCCATTTGTTATCCATTGTTATAAGGCCTTGGGATTTCTATGATCTATTATGCAGCTCTATAAGGTTCTTGCTTCAATTAAGACATAAATATGGACTCTTTAAAACTCTATGGCATATATTGTCCATCACTATGAAGTTCTTGCTTCAAATGATACATAAACAAAATACAATTATAAACACGTGGCATAATATCAAATTCTTTTCTACAAATGATACATGGATAAAAATATACTTGGTGTGTCACAGTCATCATTACACAACACATATACATACAAAACGTTGTGTCTGGGCACTTGTAATTAATACTCCAGAAAAACACTGTACCAAAACGTATCAGTGCAAAAAGACGTGTATTACACACTTTCCTAAAATATTAATAACAGGGTATAACAAATTTCTTACTAAATGTTAACTAAGTACTTTAATAACAATAACAAAAATCAACTAATCTTTAGTTTCATAAGAAGAGAGAAACATTTTCCTTTTATTCAAAACATATTTTTTCACAAGACAAAAGCATTTCAATATAGAGTTAATCTAATTTCTTGTTTCCTGAAATGTCACCATCCCACATTGATTTTTCTTGCTTAATAAAAACAAACTTTTAACATATTTGTGTGTTTAATAAAACTGTTTAAAGCTAACCACTTTATAGTTCCTAACTTAATAAACTATTATTTTCAAGTCTAAAACACATTAATGAACCCATTTATTTCCACAATAGCAATTAAGCATAAAAGTTTTTCATTAAACACAAATTATATAAATTATTCACAAGATTTTCAGTGAAATACGTGTATTTTAAAATAAAATAGTCTTTGATGGCTAAAGTAATATTGTGCAAGTCTGTCATTGAAATTCTGTTATACCACAAAATGTGGAAAACTCACTAGTCTTTGATGCCTAAACTAATATTGTGCAAGTCTCACCTTGAAATTCTGTTATACCACAAAATGTGAAAACTCACTAGTTTTTGATGCCTAAACTAATATTGTGCAAGTCTTTCCTTGAAATTCTGTTTAACCACAAAATGTGGAAAACTCACTAAAGTAGTCTTTGATGGCTAAAGTAATATTGGACAAGTCTATCCTTGAAATTCTGTTTAACCACAAAATGGGGAAAACTCACTTAAGTAACTGAAACGTCATTTTGTTTTAAACTGATACCACTGTTAGTTTGAACATTGTTTTAACAGATGAAGATAGGAACTTCAGTTTGAACATTCTCTTGTAACAGGTAAAGATACTATCTTTAGATTGAAAATTATCTCTCTTTTCATTTTTATTCTTCTGTCTATGGTTTTTCATTCAAATATGTAGTTTACATTTTTATATAAGGGAGAACATTTATATTCTCCACATCTATATTTGAGTAAGATGGTACATAAAGATCTTTTTTTCAGTAACGGATATAAAAATGCCTTAAAATATTTTTATTAAACTTGCTATTGTGTGTTATCCATAATTTTGTGAATAATTTTATATCTGTACTTGTTTAATACAATTAGATTCTGTATCAAAGCAGTGTACCATCATGATATCTCTAAATGTGTTCCATTTATATCACTATCATGCTCCAACTGTTACAAATCAACAAAAACAATTATTGTGATGATGTAAATTTAGAATGATTCCAACTCAACAATTACAATGTTACTGATATAACTGTATCAAATTATTGTGAAGGCATGTCCCTGAAACTTAAAATAAATCCTAGTCATGGATGACCTACATATATGATTTTAGCACTGCCCTATATCTAAAAATCCTGAACCTTAAAGGTTTTATTTCCTTATTTTGAATTTCACAAAACTGTGTATAAGAATTACACTGTCTGATGTCACAATTCAAGAAACCTTAAACTTTTCTTGCTACATTTATATCTTTGGAGGGAAAATATTGTAGTCTTTATTCACACATCAACAATCAAATGCTTTAATATTTTTCTAAGTAATGATGACCATTGAAAAACTACAGAGAAAAACCTATTACAAATGCTTCACACATTTGTAACAATAAATCCTATTCTCTTACACTTCACTTGTTAAACAAGCAATCATTTCATCACAGTACTTTATTTAAACTGTTTTATACTCTCTAAATACATATAAAAATAGAACACTTTTTTGCCCTGGAACAAAAGCATAGTTGAATTAAAGTTAAATCATACAAAAAAATACATCTTAGACTACAGAGTGCCAAATAACAATAATTCTCCTATCTTGTTTCTTTATTACTTTTATGTTCAGGAAAAGCAAATCACTTCTAAATGTAAATAACTGTTCTGAATGTGTTTAGAATACATAATTAAAAAAACAGTTCCATTAATATAAAGTCAAACTGCTGCCAACAACAATCTTCATTTCCTTACAACATGATAGTTAGATGTGGCAGTAATAACAAAACCTGTAACTTAATCTAAACATGATATACCAGCTTTTTAGGAAGAGAAATCAAAGTTATGGAACAATCTAAGAACATCAGATCTGTCAATTACATGTTGTGTTACATCAATATCCTGAAATTATTCGTAAGTATAAAATAAGGCTGAATCAAAATTATGTAAATATTTTAAAAAGTACAATTTTAGACCAATCATTTTAAGAGAAAGAGATTCTCATCTCTAGGAACTTATTTTTTTTTTATAAACTGAAAGTTTTTTCTCCATCATACATTTTTAATGGCAAGCCTATTTTGCTTGAATAGTGAAATTTACAAAACAAAAATAACATTTTCAAGAAAATCATAAAAGGAATATATTTCAACACTCTTGGCATTGACAAGGTAACAATATGACCATTACAATTAGAGAACTAATTAATATAAAAAAGAACATTAAGATTTCAGGTATAAAAGATTAATGCATTTTTATTTGTGTGTCTGAGTTTTAATTTTAGAAATGACAAATATGAAGTTTTCAATATCTTATTCCTAAATGACCTGATACTAACTGTTGTAGTTATTGTTCCAAAAACTAGTTGCCTCTAAACATTTACCAGATGGTTCAAAGTGAAACTCTTATCTCTACTGTCAACTGGTGCTAAACTGAACATCACAAGAAATCTACTGATACACAACAAGAAAAATTTCTTTAAGACAAAATAACCAAGGAAACTGACAATTTGTAACACACACTGCAGCATAAAATGAATATATAAAAACAAAACATCAAGTACATTTTAATATACAAAATACAGAACTGTTATGACATCCTTTTTGATAATTTTTATTATGGGTATTCATAATAAGTTAGTTTATAAGTAAGTTGGATACAATTACAGAAACAATCGCAAAGAGAGTTTAAAAATGTTGAAGTTCATGGT
The DNA here is from genome assembly GCA_011833715.1 of Carcinoscorpius rotundicauda. Taxonomy (NCBI): domain Eukaryota; kingdom Metazoa; phylum Arthropoda; class Merostomata; order Xiphosura; family Limulidae; genus Carcinoscorpius; species Carcinoscorpius rotundicauda. Next base: position 144,880 of record CM022404.1, on the reverse strand, counting down.
ATTTTAGTAGATTTCTATGCATGTTAAAAACAATAACAATGAATAACCTGTATTAATTCACTACATTTAAACCAAATTTTATGCAAGGGACAAATATAATCTCTTTCTATATTCAGCATTTATGTGATAATCAGTCTTGGGCACTTTATCACCTAGGCTTATGATAACTAGTGTATAAGCCTTATTATATTTTTGGATGACGCAAGAAAAAAGTGAAATAACCTACGTAAAACTGTTTCCAGCACCAGAATACATAATCCTTCCCAAATCCAATGTCCTGAACATAATAAACTAAAATTACACAAGCACATGATCAGAGAATTACAGAATATAAATTATGGGTTTCACATAATGTACAGTTTGACTTTAATCACAATGAAAATTTAAACATGTCAGCTGAATAAAAGTAATAATAATCCAAACTTAATTCTCTGATGAGTTAAGAATAAAAATAAATTAACTCAGCCTGTTCTATGTTTGAAAGGCAATTATGTGATGAAAATATATGTACATTTATTATTTCCCATGGTATAAATAGGACATTTTCAAAGGGTAAATACTCAAATGAACAAAAGTTGAAGAACATATACTTATAGAAAGATGACTAGAATCTGATATACATCAGTCATCATCTTCACTGTATTCTTTCTCAAAGATACTCTTAAATCAAAAGTGTACCTTTACAATTAATTAATATTTGAAAGTTATATCTGCAGACCTCCAAGCACAAAAGTCCAAAACCTTTTCCTTCCATTTACTATGGATGCAAGTGGGCGGATTCATCTCTCATTTCAAGATCCAGTGCAGAAAATTAACATAGAAAAGACTAATAAACATAGAGCAGCCTCTTTTGTCTTCTTATTTGGCAAAAAAATGGTCGTTTCACTTTCATAGAAACAACAGACACAGAAAGTGTTAGTTTTATAAAGTCTCCTTTAAAATCTGAGATAAAAAACAAACTCCTTAGACAGTCATCAATGCAGCTGAGCAATCAGTTCAATAAGAAAGTAAGTATACAAAGAGCACTACAGTTAGGAAGCTGTCCACAAGTCAAATCCAGCTTACAGTTTGAGAGATGTAGTCAGTTGTGCTGTGTCCAATAGGACAAGAAAAGCAGAAATGTGCAGAATACCAAAGTCATTAGATGTGAACACACACTCACACACACAGATAAACTGAAATTCCATTATGAAATCAAGGCCTATTTCTGGATCAAAAATAAGCCAGAAAATGAAGTACAAAAGTTGCCAGAGATGAGCCTTTTGTGAGCTAATGGCCTCACCTACACCAGGTTATATTCTTTCAGATTTAGTTGTAGGATGGCATCCTTCACTGCAGCAAATACAAAGCGTATGTTTTCAGTATCTAGAAAGAAAAATAATGTGTTAATTACAAGGATTGAAACAATCATATAAAAAAACTAGACCAATGACAAGCTTTGAAGTCATACTAAGATAGTGTCAGAAAACAATGCATGTTGATTGCACGATGTTCTTCGACAGTTCATATACTTAAGGGAAGAATATTCTAGGCTTACTGTTAATTAAACATTTATACAATATTATACTGAGCGAGATGTCCCAGGTGTGACAAATTATTAAATAACAACTAATGAAGCACTTACTAATATAAATGAATGTTTTGATATTGAAGTTTAATAAATAACAATAATTACAATCAATCAGATTTAACCTTATGGATATAAGGGGAGGATCAAAATAAACCTATCATGACTTTCTCATAGACAGACATTTAAAAAACAACCTGGAGAAGAATATTCTATATCCAAATTTAAAACATTTACTTCTCTATATAAACACATAGAACATCTGACTGAATACAGAAGCATGAAACATGCTCTTATAAGGCCAAAGTACAGTATATATTTCTAACCTTTATGTCTGCTAACATCATTTTATTTTCCCTATAATGTTCAGCTCATAATGAGCAAAATCTGAAATACTCATCAACTAATGGGAAGTGTTTAAACTTATTTAACACAATATAAATTTAACAGCAATCAAAGTAATAACTTCAAAATAAACTTTATATCAACACATTAAAACAAAGTTCCTTTGAACTCCCTACATCTCAACAAACAGGAGAAAAGCATAGTTGTTTGAAAAAGAAATTTAGCAAATTCTATATTTTTATCTTGAATTCATTCAGCACATTCAATATTGTGTAAAGAATCAACTTGCCAAGATTGTTTGAGACTGAATGAACTGGCTGGGAATAAGTAAACAATAACACAGAAAAAAGTGACATTTTGACTTCCTTAGGACATAATGCTTACACACCTATTTTAGCCTAACAAGTAAAATATTATAAGTAATAGCATTATAAATACATGGATGAATACATATTAATTCTTCCCAACATACTACATACACTAGATTTTCAACTGGTTGGTTAATTTATTACTGCAGTGACTTCTTACATATGTAATCACAATTAGTTACATTTTGTCAATTAGCAAAAAACACAAGAATCAAATGGCTTTCAAAGAGATTTTATAACCGCAATTGTACTTTAGTGACCCAAACAAATTGGTTCTCCAGGAAGGCTAACATTACACCATGACAATCATCTCATAAGAATGATTAATGAAAGAGCAGTTGGATGATTAGCATTAATAAATTAGGATACTACACTTCAAGAAATGAAACCTAATTTCTCAGCACACTTTCAGGAACATATAGATTCTCTGCTATTAAAAGAAAAGAAGTGAAACACTGAACTGTGTAAAATTTTAATATATAACAGATTTCATTGTATGTTTGATCTATCAACCAGCAGTTCCCAACCACCAATTGAGAGGGGAGGGTTCAGCAATACTGCAAGGTGGTTGAAAACAAACAAATTTTAAGATATAATTACTGAAGTAAAATGTTTTATAATATAACATAAAACACATTAAATACTGTTACTGTGCTAAATATTCCAAATAAATTTGGAATGAGAACTACCAAATCATCAAATGAGAAAAGACTAAAATCTATTGCTTGAGATACATTAGCTGTAGTAATGGATCTAAACACTGCTTATGTTAGATACAAGTAGTAATGAATCTAAACACTGCTTATGTTAGATACAAGTAGTAATGGATCTAAACACTGCTGTATGTTAGTTCATTAGATACGAGTAGCAATGGATCTAAACACTACTTATGTTAGATACATTAGATACAAGTAGTAATGGATCTAAACACTGCTGCATGTTAGATACAAGTAGTTGTAAATCTAAACACTGCTGTATGTTAAATACAAGTAGTTGTGGATCTTAACACTGTTGTTTGGTAGTTCATTAGTATGGTTAGAACTACAAAATGAAGCCTATCAGTAAATTTAAGTTAGGACTAACATCAAGTCCATCAGTAATGTTAGGTTAAGGATCTAACATCAAGTCCATCAGTAATGTTAAGAATGTAACATCAAGTCCATCAGTAATATTAGGTTAAGGATCTAACATCAAGTCCATCAGTAATGTTAAGTTAAGGATCTAACATCAAGTCCATCAGTAATGTTAAGTTAAGGATCTAACATCAAGTCCATCAGTAATGTTAAGTTAAGGATCTAACATCAAGTCCATCAGTAATGTTAAGTTAAAAATGTAACATCAAGTCCATCAGTAATGTTAAGTTAAGAATGTAACATCAAGTCCATCAGTAATGTTAAGTTAAGAATCTAACATCAAGTCCATCAGTAATGTTAGGTTAATAATCTAACATAAACCCTGTCAAGTGAGGATAGGTTATGTAGTATACCAGTAAGGGTCTGAATGTTTTGGCATTGAGAATATATTATGAATGTAACAAATGTCCACTACTCTCTGTTTCTAAGTACAGCTCAGGAATGTGGCTTAAGTGTTTCTGAAATACGGATTTGACTATTCTTTATATTCTTGTTCTTTAGCCAATAGACAACTTTAGGTCAGCTATTCTATTTACTAGCAACTGACCAACTGTAGCAATACCACTATAAGCAGTATATAAGTTTCTTCAGTTACAGAAAACAAGTATGGAAAGAAATGACAAGAGAATGAAGATGGTAAAAGTAACATTTAAGTAAAGAGTTTGTAAGGAGAACCGAGTTTTCAAATTCAACTTCAATAAACTGATTCAATTACGCCTTATTCAATGGCTGCTTGAGGATTTTGTAACCGATACCTAAAACGTTTTGAGAACTTTCTTAGTTCAGCGTAAATAAAAAAAACTAAGATTACCCATTCATATGAGTAAGTTTAAAATTACTTTAAAATATTTTCTTTAATGAAAAAAATACAGATTCCCAATTAGTTTCTGTTCACAGTGTATAACAATATAATTTCAATTTTCCATGCTGTGTAAATAATGCACATACAAATTAGTTTAACACAGATATTTTATTTCCTAATTAACAAAATATCTCATTAAAAATTTTATTTCAGTGTTACTGAAATACACCATGTCATATGCAAGTAAAGACTTGTTTCTTATATGCTCCTCTACAATAATATACTATTTTAAGGTGTATTATATCTTATTAGAAAATTGTTTCTTATATGCTCCTCCGAAATAATACACTATTTTAAGGTGTATTATATCTAATTAGAGAATTGTTTCCTCTATGCTCCTCCACAACAATATACTATTTCAAGGTGCACTATATCTAACTAGAGAATTGTTTCTTATATGCTCCTCCACAACAATATACTATTTCAAGGTGCACTATATCTAACTAGAGAATTGTTTCTTATATGCTCCTCCACAACAATATACTATTTCAAGGTGCACTATATCTAACTAGAGAATTGTTTCTTATATGCTCCTCCACAACAATATACTATTTCAAGGTGCACTACATCTAACTAGAGAATTGTTTCTTATATGCTCCTCCACAACAATACACTATTTCAAGGTGCACTATATCTAACTAGAGAATTGTTTCTTATATGCTCCTCCACAACAATATACTATTTCAAGGTGCACTACATCTAACTAGAGAATTGTTTCTTATATGCTCCTCCACAACAATACACTATTTCAAGGTGCACTATATCTAACTAGAGAATTGTTTCTTATATGCTCCTCCACAACAATATACTATTTCAAGGTGCACTATATCTAACTAGAGAATTGTTTCTTATATGCTCCTCCACAACAATATACTATTTCAAGGTGCACTATATCTAACTAGAGAATTGTTTCTTATATGCTCCTCCACAACAATATACTATTTCAAGGTGCACTATATCTAACTAGAGAATTGTTTCTTATATGCTCCTCCACAACGATATACTATTTCAAGGTGCACTATATCTAACTAGAGAATTGTTTCTTATATGCTCCTCCACAACAATATACTATTTCAAGGTGCACTACATCTAACTAGAGAATTGTTTCTTATATGCTCCTCCACAACAATACACTATTTCAAGGTGCACTACATCTAACTAGAGAATTGTTTCTTATATGCTCCTCCACAATAATATACTATTTCAAGGTGCAGTACATCTAACTAGAGAATTGTTTCTCATATGTTCCTCTATAATAATACACTATTTCAAAGTGCATTATATATAATTAGAGAAATGTTTCTTAAGATATCATCTGTTCTAAAAAAGTATGGCCCGCCAAGCTAGAAAAACACAACCCCAGGTGGGATGTTTTGGTAAGGAATGAAGTTTTGAAGCATACAGTAAAGACAGTTGTAAATGGAAGATGTGCAAAGAAGGTTCATGAGCATCTATGTATAAGCTCTGGACTGGGGAAGTGCAGAAAGCCCCAGTGCAGAGCCAAAGTCCTTGGCAATGAATGGGGTCCACCATCTTTAAGACCAAGGTCTTAGCAGAGCCATAGACAAGTGATCCACAGTCGAGTTTCGATCAAATAAGAGCACAATATATCTTTAGCATAGAACATCGATCTGCTCCCCAAGTGGTGGAAGAGAGGACATGGAGGATGTTCAGAGCTCTTGTATATTTGACCTGTAGCTGCTTGATGTGTGGCATAAAGGTCAGCTTATGGTCAAAGATAAGCACCAAGAACTTTGTTTCAGGAACAACAGGCAGGCACAACTTCTCTGATATGGAGTTAAGGATCAGGATGAATACCCCATTGGTGGCAAAAGAGCATGCAAACGGTTTTAGGGAGAGAGAAGTTAAAGCCATTCGCCATGGTTTACTTCAGTAAACAACTGATGACAGAGTGCAGCTGCCACTCAATATACCTCATGTTCAACGAATGACATGAGATGTTTTAAAATTGTTGACATAGAGTGCATTTGCAAGAGTAAGAGGGAGTTGTTCAGTGATGGCATTAATCTTTAAAACACAACCCTAGGTTGGATGCTGTGGTAACGATCAAAGTTTCAAAGCATATGGTAAAGATAGTTGCAAACTTGGAATTACCTGTCCATTAAAATATTTTTAATAAAAATGGACAGATGGCCAGGTAACCTGTATAAATGGAGGTCTCGCAAAATGCCATACCTCCATGTTGTATCATAAGCCTTCTCAATGTCAAAAAGTATTGACTTAATACGTCAATCAGAGAAGTATTTCTCAAATGACAACATTCTGAGAAAGGCTTCTCTGATTGATGTATCAAGTCAAATCGGGTGGTTCATGGTGGAGCACTGTCATCAGAACCCACATGAGGGGAACGAGAGGAGGTTGCTGAATTCGAGGAACCAAACAAGACGAGCGTTAACCATCCTCTCTAAAGTCTTACAGAGACAGCTTGTCAAAGAAACTGGGCGGTAGTTTGAAGGAATCTTAGGATCTTTCCCAGGCTTATAAAAAGGTAGGATAATAGCCTGGTGCCAGGCATCAAGAAAAACATTCTCCTGCCTGATTCAGTTATTAATCAGAAAAATAGCAAGAGAAACAGGAGATAGATGGTGCAGCATTCCATAGTGTAAATCATCAGGTCCAGAAGCCAGTTTGAGTTCTACCAATGTAAAGGGTCAATTATAGTTATGGAGACAATCAGCTTGAAAGGAAAGTGGTAATCGCTCTGCCCGAGTCTTGATGGCTAAGAAAGGTGGAGGATCAAGCAGAAGTGATAGATACCTGGCAATAGCTTTCACCTTGAGTATTACTGCAGATATCAGCTACTTCCTGGCCATCAGAGAGCAAATTCGAGAGGGTGACAGAATTATATTGCCAACTGTGCCAACTGACTAAGAAAGCATCATGGTCTGATTCATCATAAGTTTCTCCAGGCAACAGCTAGAGAGAACAAACAGTGATGGTATGACCCAAAGAAACACGGATGGCTATGGCCTCCAAAAGTGTTTAGAGTGGCAAAGATAGGGTGGGCACAGGCCACATCACCATACACTCGTCCATCACACAGCCTGTCATTTCTGTATAAAGAAAACTGCTGAAAGGTGACTGTATTAGCAAGTTTTAAGATAAAAATAGTTTTGTTAACAAAATATACGACCACATTCAAAGTAACTCCATGTAAACAGTTTTGTTAACAAAAGATATGATCACCTTCAAATTAACTCCAAGCAAACAGTTTTGTGAACAGATAAATGACAAAAAAGAAGACAAAACTATTCAAGGTAGCCATACTAAAATTGTGTCATGTATAGGGAAAGAATAATTTTTGCATGAATAGGTTTTTTTTATTCATATATATATTTTTTTATATCTTTTAGAACGTAAAGAATTGTTGTAGCTTGGTGGAACTCCTGGTTATACAAGAGCATATGAGCCTTTTTACCCACTAAAACAAGTTGGACATATCAACAGATAGGCCTTGGAGACTAATTATTTAAGTGGGTAACAGAGATCATCAAAAGTTATAACTACAATTTACTGCTGAATTTGAGTTTGTATTTAACCTGTTAAGTGTACAAAATACAAACAGACAGATAGAATATAATAAGATAAACTTATTCCTGCTTTAACTAAGATCAGGGAGCAGAGTAATGAAAAAAGAAAAAGATATATAGGCAATAAACTAACACTTGCATTTACATCAAAATATTTAAATTTGAAATTCCTCGGTAACAAGTAAGAAGATGAAACAACCAATTTGTTCGGACGTAAATTTTTGATCCAATAATCAATTTTTAATTTCTAGTTTGTTTTTTTACAATATTTCTAAAACTTCAAATGAAATTTGGTTACAGTTAAACTGTAACTTTTGTTTGAATTTTTGATATAGCTTATTGTGTTTAAAGTGCCAAACTTGAATTGTTTAAAAACAGCTCGCTTGGTACCTGTACTGTCATTAAACCTAACATCTCACTATGTCAAATGCAAGAAAACTGTATTTCAAAACACATAAAAACCATTCATACACATAGTATAACATAAGAATATCCACCAATTATAAAAGGCTCAAACACACCATAAAATACAACATTAATGCAAATAATTTGATCAGAAAAGTGTCTGAAGAACAAATGCTGTGATAAATCAGGTGTCTCATGTAAGTGATGGAAAACAGTAGTATCTATTTAACTTATCGCTTATATCATTACATTCTCAGCAGAGTTTCAGAATGGTAAATAAATACTTAATGCCACATTTGTGCTATGCACATTCAATGACAAAAATGATAAAGAATGCTCAATTTTTGGAGTTAAAAAAAAGGTTAAAACATCTAAAATATTAACATTCATTTCAACATGTAATGTTTAAGTATAACAAAACCTAAAACCTAGCAACCAACAACAAAATTTATTAAAACTGTATATAAACTTTTAAAAATTCACAAATGTAATCAAAACTGTTTTCAAATTTATCGTGTTACATGTAATCAAGCTTAAATACAGCAAAAACATCTTTAATTTTCTTCAAATGATAGGTTGTGTAAAAAACAGTTTAATTTGCTTCTACAAGTACTAAATATAAAAGGATTTTGATAGCCCCACATGCTTTGGTTTTTGGACAGCATGAAAAAACATGGGTAATTCAATCAATGCAAAATCTTCAATGAATGAAATAATATTATTCATTAGTATTACCATTTATCAAAGTTTTCACATGGTACTTTACAAAACAAATACATAAAGAAAACATTTCATGAAATAATAAGACGTCAGACAAACAGGTTACCTAAGCCTAACAAGTGAAATTTCAATGATTTTCTTGCAATGTTTCTTAAGTATTTCACAAAAAGAGCAAACAATGTTTTCAATATGACTAGCACAAGTTTCAAAAGAGGAACACAAGTTTAATTTTAGAAAATGTTACACTTACCTGTGGCACAAGTGAAGTGTGAGTACACCATGTGATCCGGGTCTGGACTTTGATCCAGGTACATCTGCAGAATGAACTCACGTGCTGCAATGTGGTCTTGCTTAGGGCCTAAAAGATAAACATTTGATATTAATATTCAAATAAGGTGTAAACCATGAAACTATGACTTTAATATTTCTGGAATTCCACTAATTCCAAGAAAAGACTACACTAAAATTTTCAAAACAGCATTAAAAAACATTTCCAGCTTTTATTATTCTAATATGAAATTCTATCTTTATGCCATGTTGCTTATTTCAGTTGCAATCCATATTAAGTAAGGAATGTACTTCTGTTTCTGAAGTCCATTATGTGACTTTTAAAAAGTAAAACTGAAGAACTCCATTATCATAAGCAATTAATCATTCCAACAAAAAAAACAAAAACATCACATCTTCAGATAAGTGGTTTATAGGTTTTCCACAAACATAAAATGTGTTCAAATTGATGATTTAATTTCACAATGTAAGTTATATTCAATAAATAGTAAACTCTTAACAGTTTGGAAATCATTACATTGTGACAATCTTAACTGATTTAGACAAAATTAATTTTCATACTTCTACAGTTCTGTACAAGTCAAACCTCGAATAGTTTCAATCAATAACTTACTTACAACAGTATTTTACTGATTATTTTCACCTATATATTGTTGGGCCACAACACATTATGAGCTGATCTTGGCCTTTCTTTATCTTTATAAGTGGGAAGCAAAATTTGTATTTTTTTTATCTCTGTCTTTTTAATAGTGTCAAACTTAAGTGAAATTTTGTAAAAAGCATGCTAACTTCAACATAGTACTGAATACTTTTTAAACACATGTTGTATTCTACCATTTCCCATTATCACTTCTTCTCAAACATGGCATTTATACATTTTTTTGCAACATGATCTTACTTCCTAATGATAATTTTACGGGCATGGCATTTTGTTCAGTGATGAGCCTTGTTTATAACAGAGAAAAATGTGATAGCCAGTCACTATCTTAAAACATTCCTTATAAATAGCACCTAGAGATTCAGATTATTTAATTTAGTTAGTGCTTGTATGTCCTTCAGGAAGTAACAAAGGTGATGTACAAATAATGTAATCTGCACCCTTTGTTTGAGAAAAAGTACAAATTTAGTAGTCAGTAGCTGCAGTTATTGCAAGACTGATGAAAAGCCAGTTTGAGTTCCACCAGTGTAAAGGGACAATTATAATTATAAACACAATCAGTTCAAAAGGAAAGAGGTGATTGCTCTGCCTGAGTCTTGATGCCCAAGAAGGTGGAGGATCAAGCAAAAGTGATACACAGCAAAAGCTTTCACCTAGAGTATCAGCAATGCTCTGGGTATCAGCTACTTCCTAGCCATCAGAGAGCATGATCAAGAGGGGGACAGAATTATATTGCCCACTGACCTATCAAATCTTGGAATTGGTGGTAGAAAATATGCTGGTTATGAACTTAACCCAAGTTTGCTTACATCTTACCCCCAGAGTACGTGCACGGACCTGCTGGAAATCAATGAGGTGCGAGAGTGTGGGATACCTACGAAATGTATCCCAGGCCTGTTTTTAAGCCTTCTGTGCCATATGGCATGCAGGATTCCACCACGGATGAGGCTATTGTGGAATATGTGTCGAGGTTTTAGGAATACATTGAGCAGCTGCTTGTATAATACAGTCAGTTACTGCTGCCATACAGTCATTTATTGATGGCTTACAGACAATGGGAGGATCAAGTTCTTGTAGAGCAGTGAAAGATGGCCAGTTTTCTTGATCCAGCTTCCATTGGGGCACATGGGTCGGCATCAACCACAGCCAGTCTCTCTCAATATTATAGAAAAATGGATTTTTTCATCATGCCTCATGGATCATTTTCAACCCTCCATATAAAACGGGAAAATGATGAAGGGGAGAAAATTGAGAGACCAATAGCGGTAAAGGACTGAGTAGGTGCATGAAAATAAGTGGAAGAACCAGTATTGAAAAGAGGAAGGTTGTGATTAGAGAGCATACACTTTACAGAGCAACCCCTCCTGTTAATACCAGCACTTACCCAGAGGAGATGATGTCCATTAAAGGACCTGAAAAAGGGAGGCGGAAACTGTTCAATGAGAGCATCATGATCTGATTGATCATAGGTTTCTCCAGGCAACAGCTGGAGAAAACAAACAGTGATGATATGACCCAAGGAAACACGGATAACTATGGCCTCCAAAAGTGTTTAGAGTGGCAAAGACAGGGTGAGCACAGGCTGGTCAACCAACAGTGTCACCTCTCCATGCACTCGTCCATCACATAGCCTGTCATTTCTGTACAAAGAAAACTGCTGAAAGGTGACTGCATCAGCAGGTTTCAGGAATGATTCCTGTAGTGAAAGACATACAGAATGGAAGGAAGCAATCAGTGGTTTGATGTCATCCAGATTAGAAAATAAGCCTTGACAGTTCCATTGTATCAAGGCTGCCATTTTTATTTACATGTAGACAAATTGGGTGGAGAGGCCAAGTCTTTAAACACATATCTTTTTTCTTTACTGTCTTTATTTGAGGGAGGTCTATCGATCTCCATGGATCCTGCCCTGGATAGATTGAGTAGATCTTTGCTGTTGGAAGAGAATTCCAGCAACTGAAGACGTGAACGAACAATCATTTTGCATCTTGAAGTGGGATAAGAAGGTGTATCTGAAAAAAATGCCTGTACCCAGAACCAAAGGAAGTGGATCTCAGGATTTGTTGGAATATATGTAAGGGATAGAAATGGGTGTTGAAGTTGATTCATCTACTTTTTTAAACATGAAGGTTAAAAGACTTTTCATGTGCTTTGAGAATGATTCTTTTGAAGGAACAAAGAGATCCATCTGAACGCCCACTGTAGTAGTGGAATGAAGTGCAGCAGCATGTGTAAGAGATGAAGTGGTGGACGGCAACTTTCGAGCCTCAGAATAAGTAATGTTGTAAATTGTTTTCAAATGCTGCACCTCTTTTTCTTACTACCATTTAGGACAAGAGAGAACGTAGGATGGGTGAGAGCCATTGCAGTTGATGCAATGAGGGTCCATTTCACACTCATAGGCATCACAGTTCTTGCCACCACAACAAGCAAACATCTAGGAACCACAAAATGACATCTTTGAGTGACCAAACCGCTGACCCTGGAAACATTGGAGAAGGTTTGGAATGTGTGGCCATACCTTGCAATTAAGATAACCTGCCCTAATGGTGACAGGTGGACGTCACCTAGGATGAACAAGCTACTTAAGATAAACAAATGTGGTTTTATGTTACAATATGAAGTTAATGATAAATAAATGTACACTGTTATAAGGTTAAAGCTACTTAGGATAAACAAATATATTTTCATGTTACAATATGAAGTCATTCTAGAAAGAACAAACGGTAATTTAGGTTTATTTATTTATTTCTGGTAGTAATAATGTTGGTCAAATTAACCAATCCCATTTTGAGTTACAGTAGAGAAAATAACAGATAAAATATAGTTTTAGTGAATAAAAATCAACTCAACATTGTATTTAGGAAGTTTTAAGGATTACATGAAGAAAATCCAAAAATTTTTAGATGAGGATAAGTTTTCTTTAATCCTAACATAAAAATAACTTTGCACAGACTATTCCAAACAAATACTCAGTATATTAAGGGAAAAATCTTTATTAAAAATTCACTAAAAAATATTTTTATATGTGAAAGACTTATAATGATAACTGAAAGACTACCAACTTTTGTGAAGAAGTGCACACACTATATTAGAACTATTACATATATAAATACTTTAAACAAGTATAAAGATGTCAAGCAGTTGGTCAAATTGACCAAGTCTGAATTCAGAGTTTAGGACACAATACTGTATTGGACACAATCTGAAATAATGTTCTCCTTCCTTCTTTTGTTGCTAAATCCCTAATGTCTTCATTAGATGATAGTCGTGCATCCTGTTTGTTAACAGCAATAACTGACTCACTGAAGTGATTAAATACTTGTGTCTTTAAATTAAAAACCAAACCAAAAGTCCTATTTCAACTGTCTGTAGTTACTATAACAACCATAACTTAACCAGCCAACTCTCGGTGATGGATGTTAACACACGTATAGATTGCATGTAAGGGTAAGATGTTTGCACAGCTCTTGCCAGTTTCTAGAAAAAAAAAGGCTTATGATTATACCCTGTAACCTTCTTCAATCTGAAGAAAACCTTATTACAGAAGAAGTATGTAAGGCTTCTGTATATTTATTTATTATTATTATGCAGCTACTCTTACAATATTCCCTGACATGATATACTTCACCTAGTGGGGTTATACTGCAGTATAACCTAGTTAATGACAGAAGACTGACTTCACAGATTTGTTAAAGAAATTACCCAAAAACTATTTTCCCTAACTCCATTGTTCAGAGGATTTAACTTCTTCCAAGGTTACTGGAGTCAATAATGAACCTTCTCTCATCATTAAAGCAGACCTTAAAATATCCATATCCATCAAAACACAAGTATCAGATGTTTGAGTGTAAGTGCACAAAAACAAAAGCACAGATATTACAAAATGAAAGGACCTTTTCAAGTTTAAGGATGTAAAATCGTATGTAATTTTCAATAATGTTCATTGGATCTATAGATATTTCTGACATTCTGGCCTTTAAACATAATTTGAATTTAATCTAACAAAAATACACATTGACTTGTAAACATATGGCCACTTACAAGCTTTAAGGTCTGATATTAGCAGAACAGTAAAACAAAATCACATTTCTTCTTGTTACAAACAAAGAAAAAAAAAACTTAGTGAGTTCTATAACAAAAGTCTTGTACCTCGCACTTGATTTGACATTTAACATAGTACTTAGGTAGTAAAGTACCCATATATATCTAATTACGAACAAAATCTACAGTGTGCCTACAATTACCAGGCATGTGTAATCCAAGGAAAAGGTTAAATATGCCCCTCCCGCCATTACCATCAAAACAAAATTTTCTTACTAAATCTGAATTAACCTGTCATTAAAATTATCTTCACCAAGTTGACTGACAAAAGAAACAAATCTATTTAAATACAGTTATTGGATAACTGGAAACTATCAGTTTGACAGTTTTATTAATTACGTATTAATCATTATAAACATAAAACTACATATGCTAAATTTTATGATGATATTCAATATGGAAGTTTTTAAAGACACTGGATACATTTAAAAGTAAAGATGATGGAACATTAAGTATCAATGTCATCTTATAGGTGTTATTTATACATATTAACCAACTATAGTTGTGTACTAAACTTTATTGTGAATTGTATTTAAATGATAAGAGTGAATCTTCTATACAAGTTTGGTCATTTTAATGAGCCTTATGACAATCAGTACATACTATAACTCAATGTATCAAGTGTCTTCTTTAAATTTAACAAGCTTTTAATAAATGTTACAAGTCTGGTGTGCACACAGAGATCAAATTACTGCATCCATTAAAGTTATACGAACAAGACAAAGCTAACTGAATATTACTCCAACCCTTACAATTATGTGAACAAGATAAAACCAACTAAATATTACTGCAACCTTCATACTGTTGTTAAATTAAACCAACTGAATATTACTGTTATGTAAATATCATGTAAATGTTATGTAAACAACAACCATGTCGAGAGTGTTATGTAAACGACAATCATGTCATGTCGTGTTTGAATTTCCATATTTATATTATTGTTTCAAGGTTTGAACCAGTGAAATTTAAAATAACATTTTAGAATTAATTAAAATTCATTTAGAATTATTTATGTAAAAATTTCTAGAACTAGATAGATTAATCATTTGTATTGGCCTGGTGTCTGTACTCTGGAATTCTGGGAAGTTACGCAATTACTATATAAACAGACGGCAATGCGAGGGAAAGAAGTCATCCGTTTTTACTCAGATCAAGAAGTTTGTCTCGTTTGAGAAAGTTCAAACGTTTGCCGTGTGATTATTCAAATTGAATTTGTGAATAGAGCTGGATCAACTAAAGCGGTGAATTTATTTTATTGCGTCAATCTTTATAATTCAGTTGAATTACGGATTATACCGAAAGCCAACACGTATTGGACTGTGAATTTTTTTGAAAATACCCATTCAAACTTCGTAAATTTCTCTGTGGGAGTAAATTCCCCGCCTAGATTGGAGCTTTGGATTTCGGATTTGGACACTCATTCTGGATCATATTATTAAGCACAGGCCAGTACCTTTTTGTATTATAAGTGATTTTGAAGGTTGAAACTGGATATCTGTTATTGCTATTGGATAATTTATTTTGTGTCTATCACATATAAGTAGATCATCGTAATAAAATTATATAAGCTGCTATCTGTGTCTTTCTGTTGCATTCAGTCCACATACAAAACATAACAATCACAAACTAAACATTATAGAGTAACACGAAAAGTGAATGTTAAAATTCCAACTAGAAACAACAAATATATTTAATACAATTCATGGCAAAGTTAAATGAAATGTAGAATGAAAATACAACTTTAAATGTTTTAATACAAGAACACCTATTTCAATAATTCTTATGAATATAACCAATCATGAAGCAAATACAAATACTTAAGCCAGATTTAGCTGTACTTGTGAGGAAAGATTTATGGATAAAGGGTTTGTTTCTAATAACTTGAAAACTATTATACGTGGACTCATACATTCAGATTTCACTATATTTTCAAAATTGCTATGGTACTTGTGACTTGTATAAATACCAAATTGAAATATGTATTAATTGTACCTAAACATTAATCTCTACTTGAAAACAGATAAGTGAATAAAAACTAACACTGGTTAAACAAATGTGGAGAATGAGTGTTAGAAAGACACTTACCATCAAATTCAGGAAAATAATCAACAACGTGAGAGAACATAATTTTTTCCTCTAGTAAGTCCTTCTTGTTCAAAAACAGGATGACTGATGAATTTTGAAACCAAGGATACGTTATAATTGTCTTGAAAAGTGCTTTACTTTCTTCCATTCGATTCTGAAAAATTAACAAAACTGAACATATTTAAAGATCAAATCCTTTAAGCCTAGCTTTTAGATACTAAAGCTAGAACTACATATTAAATTAAACCTAAAATTAGATACAAAATAAAACAAATTTAAGACAACCCATGTATTTACCTACACACAACCACATAATTGTTCTGCTACTAACCTACTGATATAGCAGATCTAGGGAGTTCTAACATACATGAATGATTTTAACAAAATATGAAAAATGCGTGTATCATCATTAAAACAAAAGTGATGACAGTGTGTGTTTGTTTGTACAACAGTATCTGTAAAATCATGTATTTCAAGAGTGTGTAAGTTTGTTTTTACAACAGTATCTGTGGAATCGTATTTCTACAGTGTGTTTCTTTTTACAACAGTATCTGTGGAATCATGTATTTCTACAGAGTGTTTGTTTGTACAACAGTATCTGTGGAATCATGTATTTCTACAGTGTGTTTGTTTGTACAACAGTATCTGTGGAATCATGTATTTCTACAGTGTGTGTTTGTTTGTATAACAGTATCTGTGGAATCATGTATTTCTACAGTGTGTGTTTGTACAACAGTATCTGTGGAATCATGTATTTCTACAGTGTGTTTGTACAACAGTATCTGTGGAATCATGTATTTCTACAGTGTGTTTATTTGTACAACAGTATCTGTAAAATTATGTATTTCTACAGTGTTTGTTTGTACAACAGTATCTGTGGAATCACGTATTTCTATAGTGTGTTTGTTTTTACAATAGTATCTGTGAAATCATGTATTTCAAGAGTGTGTAAGTTTGTTTTTACAACAGTATCTGTAAAATCATGTATTTCTACAGTGTGTTTCTTTTTACAACAGTATCTGTAAAATCATGTATTTCTACAGTGTGTTTCTTTTTACAACAGTATCTGTATAATCATGTATTTCTAGTGTGTGTGTGTGTTTTTACAATAGTATCTGTAAAATCATGTATTTCTACAAGACAAAAAAAGCATAATATTTTATGTAGCATGAAATTGTGAAGTTTACAACTAAAAACAATCAGATATCAGTAATTCCTTACTAATTTCAATTGGTAAATGTTTTGATAATTACACAAACCACTCCAACAAAAAATATGTAATATCAGCTGGAAATGTATTCATGTTACACGAACTTGTCCGTGTAGAGAAAAAGTGAAATAAACTAATACTCCTATATCACATCTGAAAATTGAAATATCAAACTAAAATGTAAATTTATTACTATTTACAGATAGTAAATCAAAAACTGTAGCAACAGTTAAAGTAAAAAAAATGTGTTTACTTAAAGCTACAATAGTATAGATACAGTCTTGGTTCAAAAAGTCATATTTCAGTTGAAAGCAGCTAAAGAAAAAGTACATCTGAAACGAGACTTGAAATAATGAAGGAAAGTAAGCATACGAAAATATCAAACTGAAGAATAAATTTAGCTTTCAAAGTGATTCTTGTATACTTATCTAGCTGCAGTAAAAAAATTGTTCCTTGATGTATTAAGTTTTATTAATATATACATTACAATCTTATCAAAATACACAAATAAAACACATTTTATCAATATCACTGGACATGAACTTTTGCAAACAAAAGAATAACATGCATTAATTTGTTTAATTTCAGGCATTTGAGCTTTACAAAACCTTACAGAAAGCACTTCCAAATTCAATACACTTGAGAAACAAAAAACTTTTGTCTTTCAAACTTACTTCATTATCAGACTCAAAAAGGATTTGATCATATTCACTTAAGGCAACAAGGAAGATAATAGAAGTGACATTTTCAAAACAATGGATCCACTTTCTTCTTTCAGATCTTTGTCCACCAACATCAACCATTCTAATTTATAAGTGTAAACAAATACCTCAAAAAAACATTTCTATATTTACCAAAAATATAAAACTGTTAAGAAAGAAAATTCAACTGAGTATTTACTGTCTATAAATTTCTTAGGAACTTATGGTGGAAAAAAAAAAAAAAAGAGATGCAAGAATCACATATCATTGTTTTAACTGATTTTTCTTTTCTCAGCTTAAAACTGAAGCCTATTTATGTAGTTTATGGCAAGTTTTTGACATACTCTATTTTGGATTAGTTTCATGCTTTGTTGCTTTTCTGCTTTAACAATCCAATTACATTAAGGTTTCCTAAATTAAAAGAAAACTGTATATTTTTAAGCTGGATAACAAAAACTTAATACAACTACCATGAGAACTCAAAGAAATTACATTATTTCAAATATGAATATATACAGATAAATTATTATCGTAAAATGCTAGCAAATAAAAATGTACAGCAATTAATATTAAATAACCCATGTTTAAATATTTATTTTTAGTGCAACTACTAATCTTCACTAACCTGAAGATAATGGAGTCTAGATCAAAGGGATATTCAATAATGCCTGTTGTAGGGACTCGGACTCTCAGAATATCTTGTTGCGTAGGAAGATAATTTGAGGTTGCTATTCTGTCTATGTCACTGAGATAACTGTAACATTGAAAATTAATTTTATCCAGAAGAAGAACCTTAAAAAAATTGTACAAATTATTGAAATCAAAATGTTAACCTACTGTTTATAATATATTTGGAAGTTGTAAGTCTTTTACAGTATTATCTTATACTTCCTGTGGGAAAATCACTGAAGTTTGTCAGTGATCTACTTGAAAATGAAATCAGAAAGGTAAAATGTCCTATATTTACTTTTAAAATACAGTTAGGTATTGTGGGAATGAATACGAGGAAAACTTAATAGTCAACCCTAAAAAAGGGCATTATTTGATGATCTCTCACTTCAGATTATACTAGAAAACATACATATTCCAGCATCATTAACAAAGGTACACACGAAAGCAACATCACCTCATTTATACAGTGGTGATGTGTGATGCATTGTACCACACTATACCTCAGTGAACCACTGGAGATTTACAGTTTATATTAATTACTCTTTATATGGGCTTGGTCATTTTGGACAACTATAAATGTATGAAAATTATAACATTTAATAGTTGCTTCACAACATTTGGCAAGCTTTTAATAAGCATTACAAAAGATTTTTCTACAAAAAAATGAGTTTTTACTACAGTATTTTTTACTAAATATTTACCTGAAAATCTGTTTTTGTTACTGAATGTAAAGTTACACAATGGCTAGAAGTGTAAGACTAGAGGGAAGGCAGCCAGTCATCATTATCCACTGCCAACTCTTGGGCTGCTCTTTTACCAATGCATAGTGAGAGGGACCATCACATTATAACAATACCATGGCTGAAAGAGCAAGTGTGTTTGACATAACAGGGAATCAAACCCACAACTCACAAATTATGAATCAAAAGCTTTATCCACTGGCCATGCTCAGCCTGTTTGGGAATTTATCGATTCAAAGACTGTTACTAGTCTGAGTGTAAATTGATTTTTATGATAAGATTAAAAATGTACCTTTTCATCTTACAATTTTCAAATTTTGTTTGAATAACACTTTTAGAAATTTCTATCTGAATATCAAAAGTTTTGTCACTGAAACTTTGTATTTTATCTGTTAGTTTTGCTAACCTAGCACTCTACAGGCTCAGTTCATTTGACCATCTTTGTAACAACCAGAGAAAATACAAAATAAATTTAAATTACCATTTCTTTCTATCCATGTATAGTTCATGGAGAAATTAACATTTATTTGATTTTTTTAATTTTGTATTTTCTTATTTAAGCTAACAAGTTTCAAATTTTGATATTTTTGTTAGAATAAACAGAAAAATATACAGGAAACAAGAAATTTAATATTTATGTTCTGGTCTTGTACTTGATAAAACTTATTCCTAATTTTTGCTAAGATTAATACTATTACTTCACTGAATTGTTTACTTATTCTCTATAATTCAAGTTTGAGCACAAAATAACAACGTGCAGGAGACTAAAATGCCCTACAGCTATTATAATTTAACTTTCTAAGTACTCTACAATTGTGTTAAAATAATTCCCTTAGCTGGTTTTACTGAACTTGGTAATAATAACTTTGCATGTGTACCTGAATAATTCTGAAGCAGTTGCAAGAATGGGTAGCACAGAATTAAAACCTTCTCTTTCTATTACTAATAAACAATGTAACAGTAAATAGAGATGTATTGATGTTTAAAAACAAAAACAGTATGCCACGGGAGATTGTTAGCAATAGCTAAAATACAGTATTTGTATAAAAATTGAAAAGGGTGGAAAGATTACTAAACTGTGCAATTCAGGACGTACAAGTAATGTGATACATCAGAGTGAAGACTTAGTACAGTTTATTAGTTAATTTTAAGTATAAATTTGTAAAATATCATGAAAGGCACACTTTTAACTACTCATATGAAGACAAATATATTGCTTAACTATTAATGAAATCTACAAACTGACTCTCTTACTTCCATATGAACAATTTCCTACATGTATTTATAAATAAATAGTTTAAATGTCTGAGTTTTAAAAATCATTTTTCTCTGACCATCAACATATATTTTGGTACCACAAGATTTCTACATAACATTTTTCTTTAACATTATAATTCCTATGACTAATACCATTGCATATTAACTTACAATATTTTGGTCAGAATACTTGCATTAGAAGAGTATTCATGACAACAAACACACTGGGGGATTTCTAGTAGTGTTGTATATTGAGTTTATGGTCTCACAGTAATAGGACATCACTACTTCACTGGTGAGAACATTAAAATAGTTTGACCAGTCAGAGTATGATCTCTGAAAGTCAATTTCTTTAAAGTTAAAATCATTATAAGATGCACATCTAACTTTTATTAATGAATGTAAAAAACACTTAATTTACTTTTTTAAATCATTTCATGGAATTAGCTAACTTGTCTGAAAACACAGTAGAAAAACTGATATAATTTTAATGTACCTTGAGATAAAAACACATGATTAATACATCTGCTCACAGTGCTCTAAATACTTTAAACATCAAGCACCACAATCAGTTTTTTAATTTTAAAATTAAAACAGAAACCTCAACTAATTTTAAGATGAACAACCTTAATAATTCTAGATAATTCCATTTCTTCTCTCCCAGTTTAATGCTTTAACACACTAGTTGCTAAATATCTTTCACATGATAAAATACATTCTGTTACAATAACCTTTGTCCAACCAGCTTCAGTACATTTGTCTTGAAATGAGGAAAAGGGCAAAATGTACTATGCAAAAATAGAGTGAAATAGCTCTGCAAACCAAATTAATATCTCTTCCCATTCAGTGCTGCCCTCTATTTGCCTAATTTTCTTTTGCATGCCACAAGCCTTTTATTTCTACATACTTTATTGGTTCAGATAGTTTAACTGACTCACACATGCAAAGAATCATGTGACAAACCTCCACAAACGTATGCACCTTGCACACAAGTGATTCTTCCTATCCTATTCTATCTACTGCTACTTCAAGCAGAAAACAAGACACTGATAGACAGTAGATAGAGTGCAAAATGTGAGCAGAAGTAATACCTGTTGGAAATATATTTTCAGCATATGAAAATTACAACTTCTGATTAGATGCATTACTTCAGCTCACATGCATAACTAGTATTCCACACTCAATAAGCGGAGGGACTGGTGCAAGGAGAAAATAAAAACATTCTTCACAAGTATCCCCAGATACAAGGGTGATACATGGAAGACTACACCACTCCTGTATCAGGTATATTCACTTGGAAAATGTGAGACTGAGTCAGGAGAGCAAAACTGAAGAGTACATCTCTGTGTGGGCAAATGAAGGGATGTGCTTCACAGTGTAGAGTTGGTAGGACATGATGGACTGTGAAAAAAAATGTTTGCTTTAAATGCACAGTGTTGTGTAGATGTCATAATATTTGTAAGCAATGTGTTGAGCATAGAAATTTAAGGGTTACTTTAACTTGGAATAGTAATAATTTATCAAACTATTTTTTGCCAACAGAAAATTTGTTTGGAAACGTTATCTTCTGGATAATATTAACATGTTAAGTTTACATACAATAGAAAAGTTTACAAGTTCAGCAATATGAAACAAAAATTAACACCACAGAATCTTTAAATTATCAATCTGAATTTTCAAAGTTTGTATTAGAAATGCATAACTGACATGTGTTAATGAAAAACAATTCTATAAAGAACTGTTAAATGTTAAGATGATTTGGCAAGATGCATGTAAATCATATATATTAACAATATCTCTAGTTTATTTTAACTAATATACACAACTGTGTGTTAGAAACAAAGACTTCTAATTACAACCCACAGAAATGCTACCCAATTTTATTGAATTATTACACATTAAGAACCACTGTCATAATTTTAAGACATGAACACAGCAGTTAGATGTGAATGTAAAAAAGAAAACACAGTTTCCATAAGAATATATTGGAAACCCAATTTTGCCACCATGCCACCACACAGATCCATCCCAACTACGACAGAAAATATTTTCCCACTTCACCTACATAAATCCTGCTAAACCAGTAAGCACCTACAGAGAGGACTTACTTATTGAATTTAACTACCTAAAGAACATAGCACTATCTAGATGTTTTAATACCAAAATTATAGATAGGGCTTGTATTAAACTTTATTATATTAGCATAATGCATTTCCTTACTCAAGTAATGTATCATTGAATATGTTTTAAAAACTAACTTTACTTCCAACAATGATCCTTAGAAAAATGATATTAACAGAAAATGCAAAACATTTTCAGAAGTTTAGTGTAAGAAAGTTAAACTGTACAGTTTTAAAAATGTTATCAAGTTTTTCTGGTGATACTATTAAATCACTTCTCAATTCGGTGCAAATAAAACCAATAATTTGTATCATTACATTATCAATACTACATGCACGTAAGTTAATAAATTAATATAAAAATGGCATGTCTCAGGTTATTTGTCCAAAATTTTTATGTAGAGTAAGATGTTTCTTTTGTTTTTATTTTCTTCTGATCAAATTTTATGTTGTATTGGTGTATTATAATAATAATAATACAACCAAGAAAATGACAAAAACAGGTTAAGTGGGTTATTGAAAACTAAACAACAAATATCATATTATACATATGTCATGATATCATTGCAACATAATTATATGGATACAAGTCAGAGAGTTCAATGTTGTAACAGCTAGAAATGTGTTTCTACTAGAGTTATTTGGAATGCTTTTATAAGCTGAAGCTAGCCCCTTATCCCCACAATATTTGCATAACGGGAA
This sequence comes from Carcinoscorpius rotundicauda, assembly GCA_011833715.1. Lineage (NCBI taxonomy): Eukaryota > Metazoa > Arthropoda > Merostomata > Xiphosura > Limulidae > Carcinoscorpius > Carcinoscorpius rotundicauda. Next base: position 121,392 of record CM022404.1, on the reverse strand, counting down.
CACCAACTTGTACCAAGACTTAAGTCTTCTGACAGACAAGACATAATCTCACCAGAGCTTTGTCATACGGGGTGCTATCAGGAATGATTAAGTGTAATCATAGTCTGACAGTAGCAAAGCATTTTGTGCAGCGTGTCTTTTTGTTCATTTCATTTTGATGTAAATCACATACAGCTTCTTGCATTCACAACATGTTACCAAACATCAAGTATTTTGTGCAGAATATATGCATGCACAATTGGTACCCTTTGGGACAGTCAAATCAAAACACTGAAGTGTGCCCTTTGCTTAAGACTTGGTTGGTATACTAGTCAGTTTTCTTACTTTGTTGATTTCTTCCCATGATGAAAACTTGACCAGTCACACACTGTTGTAAAAATTTCTTTTTATGGCTTGTTATCTTCTTTGCATTCATCAAGCATTGGGTCTCAACACCAATGGTAAGAGTAATAATTTGAGGTGCCACAAATGTGAATGACTTCCACACTGAACAGAACAGTGAGAGTGCTTGTACATCTGCTGTGTATATTTCCCAGTTTGTGAGTACAAGGTTTTATTAATATCTGGAAACAGATAATTCAGGTATTGTTAAAAATAATTAATTTCATCAGACGGGACTGGTTCACAGACTTGCATAGATATACCTTTCAGTTTGAACCACTTGAATCTGTTGTAGAATGTTAGGTTTGTCAGCTACAACAGTCATACTGTTACACTTTTCCAGTTCACTTCCAAGCTTATCACTGCTAGCCTGTCTACTATTCTCATAATTTTGGAGTTCATGATTTAATACTGATATAACCCTCTTGCCTGGAGCACATCTGACAGTAAAAAGATCTAGATCCAGTTACTTAAAAAGACAAATCAAGAAACATTTAACAGTTTCCAACATATTTATATAGTAAGTACTTCAATTGCTACAGTATATGAAGATATTTAGTTTGTTTTCTAGTTCTTGAACTTTTTCAGATTACTCACTGCATGCCAAAATGGGTTTGATGGTTGAAATACCAAGTCATTGATGATAGTTATCACTTTTCCATGATAAAAAGACCAAGATATATGTACAGAACCTAGCACTTTAAATACACTGTCAGAGTAAAACCTTCCCTCTGGTGGACATCAAAGTATGTCACAATAAGTGTTGTATCAGCTAGGACCAAAGGACTTCTTACCTTGCACATCACCTGTAGAAATTGCACAGTCTGGTTTCACCCAAGGGCACTTCAGCTTTACTATCTGCAAAGAATACAACATGCAGGTCTTTATGTTGCACAGCATAACAATATTTCAGTAGAACACTCCAACAGCACTAACCAGGATGAAAAACTTGTAATTGTCTTCTTTGTATGTTGTACTGCTCTAGAAATTTGCTTCTAAAATTAAATGCTGAATATATGTACGGGTTACTTTGTATAATTGGATACTGAGAAGACTGTCGGATATCTACCTTCCAGACATTCGTCAAATCTAGTGAAATAAATCAGCTGCAAAAATACTTTCTATAATGTTTACCATCTGTTCAAAGGATGCCCAACAGAAGTTTTATACAATGTTGTATTTTGTGGTGTGTGTGGCTGCAGAAGAATCAAGAAAGAGTTATTTGCATATGAGGTCAGCAACTGCTGGTTGTATATCTACAATATTCTTTAGCTTTTTTTTGGAATTGTTTCTCAAAGTCTAGTGTGGAATTCAGGTTTTGATACAGGGTATAATACAGGCCACTTGGGTCATTTTGCATAATTCTTTGTAATTATCTGTAATTTTAAGAATGTGCACTACTGTAACTCCATTTCCACTTGAAAAGTACCAAAAGGCATCAATAGTGGAAAATAAATGCAAGTTCTCAAGGAATTCATAGAAGGTGAATCTAGATACTAACTTGTTTGTTTAGAATTTCATGCAAAGCTACATGAGGGCTTTGCATAACTTCCACCAGAGAAAGTCAGTACTGGTTTTATGACAGTGCACAGAGAAACGTGATGAGAAACCTGTCAGACTGAATCCAAGAGATGGTGGTTTGATACACTTCTCTTGTTACAAGACTAGATATCTGTAGTATAAAGTGAAATAGCTAAGGTCTTAGTCTCCTCATAAGCTTATCTTCAAGCTAATGTCAATCTTATCACTATTCTTGAACAAAGACTGAAAAAGATTCAGCATGACTTGAGTCACCCTGACTCCATTGGTTATGTCTCATGTTTTTCATGATGATGCTCAATACAGCTCTCAAACTGCTCAAATATAAGAAGGATAGGAGACACATAAGACTGTCTTACACCATGCAAAAGTGTGTGCTAGTTGGTCACATACACTATAGAGTATTTATCACAACCTGAAAAGATATCAGATATAGAAAATTTATTAAACTATTATTTGATTTAAAACATAGTACATGGGCATCAAAATCAGCTTTATAAGTGTTGGATTGTTTTCATCCCAAGCAAGAAAGATTGCAGTCCAGATAAAAACAGAGTTGTAGCCCAAGTATTAATACTTCAGCGGGAACATATTGTTCAATATACCATATTTTAATGTTATAATTTCTGTGACATCTAATTTAGTTTTCAAATAACGTTCACACCATGGTCACATCAAGATAATATTTGACTTAGTTCTCTTCTGTCAGAATGTTTCTTCGCATCAAGTGTATAAATATTTGTAGTCACCATGTGGCAATACTGTGTTGTTGACATACATTTTACTTACACATCTGTATCAATTTAGGAACGAAATAAAGCAACTCTTCATAACTATATTTTTTATAACTTTTTTAAATATGTTTACCTCATTTTCTCATAGATAACTATACATTTATTTCTTTTAATAAACCACTGAACTGGTATCAATTTCTTTATTAGTGTAAAAAGTTGATTTCTAAATAAAGAGTAGTAAACATTAGATGTACCTTTTTGAAGAATATTAAATAAACCTAGGTTTATAAAAAAATGTGTCTTAAAAAACACACTCTACACACATGCATACATTATGAAATTCTAGATTTTAAATTCATATCCATGGATACTTGAAGTATTTACCTTCTGACGAAAAATTTCAAATCCTCTTCAAATACCTTGATCAATTCATTGTAGAGTTGGTCTTTTTGTTAAACAAGCTGTTTTTGTAGTTTAAATAGTTCTTTTTGTAAACTGTACTTCTACAAACAGACAGCAACCAATTATACTTGGTTGAGCTAAATATTTGTACCAAACAGAAAATATCACATTTTTAAATACTGTTTCTTGACAGTTATTTTCAAACTGGCACAGAGAATTACACAGAAAACTTGTCAATTACCTCTTGGATCATTATTGTTTGCATGTCCATGATAGTGCATTAGCATTATTTCTTACCTACAAATATGTTAGTTAGATAGCAAAATTAAATTTTACTCAGGATTTTATTTATATTTTAGTTAATTGTGTGTAGAAAAGGTTTAATAATTTTCTAAAATGTAAATCAAACTGCCTCGGTTTTTCAGGCTTAATGTTGTAGTCGCATGTTCCAACACCCTGAAAACAGCTAAAGTGTTGGTGCCAAGGGAAATCCTGAGAATGCTTATTAGCATGTGTTGCAATAAGTAATAATGCTAAAGGATAGGAAAATAAAATATAGTTTTGTTCAAAAAAGTTGAGATTATTTGATGAAAAATTCAAAGGTATTTCCATTTTTTCAAGTTTTAATTTTAAACATTTCACTGCATAATGAGTTTATGATTATACTTAAAGTTTAAATATTCACAGTCCGAGTAACTACAATGGTCAACTCTTAATATCATAGTTCTGATGTAGTCGCAGGGTGGCAGCACAATCAAGAGGATCTAAGTGCCATATTTGTCTGGTTGTTTTCAGTGTTTGACAGTGTCAGTTTAACAGAAAACAACAGTATGCCACAAACAGAATGTTGTGTTTCTTTGTGCAAAAATCATAGTGGGCATAAATTTCCATCTAATACGAGTAAGGAAAGAGAGTGCTAAAGAATGATCGATTCTGACCATCAGGAGAACTGATTCTAAGGTTAAGTTTCACGTGTGGGACCCTGGATCAAGTTGTATCGTGTGCCATGATTTGTCGGTACAAAGTGAAACACCTTTTGGTAATTATCATTCCACTATTAAAAAAAAGGACACCCACTACTTCCCCTTATTACCTCAACCACCACTACAGGGGCCAACAAACAGACACACACACACACACACATCACCTGCCACCATCACCCTGAACAGTTTCCTGTGTATTTGACCATGGACCAAGCTCAAGCTAAAGGGGGGAACACAGACATACCAAATAACTGTATAATTTGTGGGTAACAGATACAGTTACAATAACACTAAACAGCTTAACCAATACATATATTAGTAATCATTAAAATTGTATTTTTCTGTGTTCCTGTACAAATGTTTTTCCAAAAGAACTCTGCAGAAATGTTGCTCCTAAAATATTGTCAATTGTGAAACCATTTTGATAATAAATCTCATTTCTCTGGATTGGAATGACTTTGAAATCTTTAAAAGTATACACAACAAATTTGCACACATCACTGTTTGTTAAAAAAAAAATGACCCTGTACCTGGTAGAATCTGTCCCTGGCATGCTACAATGAATTAATCACTTTTGTAACTGAAATACTCATCTGTGGCAAAACCTTAGCCTTAGTAGGCATAAAAATAAGCAAATGTCACAAGCTCACTATCACCATAAAATTGACATTGTTTAGAATACATACATGACAAAACAATACTTATTTTTTTAGGCCTAGATGACATTGAAACCAATAACAAAGCCTATATTGTCGCCTGTTTAAAAGTTCATGATAAAGAAAATTTGACGTAATACACAAATACAATATGCACAATGTATTTATATATTAGTTATTTCATGTTCCTAAATAAGTTATATACGACATAAAAAGACCAAATGTTGTGTATTTACCCAGTAACAGTCCGCACACAGAGAAGTCAACAACAAACAAGGTGAAGGACAATTGTTCTGTCACCATGCAAATGAGGAAATTCACTAGTTTTGAGCTTCCAATTATAAAATAAAATATTTAAGATAATTAAAACAATCTCATTCTTTGTGTTCAATATACTTATAATCTTTAACTAAATCGTACTAATTGTTGTAAGATATATTAAGAAGGAGCAGAATTAATGAAAGTACTGATGAACTGTGTATCATTCTCCACACACAAAGTACACAAGCAGGTTCAACACTGCAACCATAACTAAGGTAGGGAGGAAAGTCAAACAAATAATACTCATTTCAATTTATTTATTTTTATTTGTTTATCATCTTTCACTGAAAAAAGTATTTGGGTCAGGAAACTAGAAACACAACATTTTGTTTTAGGTCTAATTACAAAAAAAATAATTATCATTTGAAATTAGACAAACATTTCCAAAGAAACTTTCTATACAGCTGAAATACTTTACATTACATAGTGATAAGATTGTAAAGAAAACACACCAACCTCTCACTAATATGGATTATGTTTAAAATGTCATTACTTTGATAGCCAGAATACACTGTATATATCTGGTCAACACTCACTATTTCGCTGAATCAGTAAGCTGGTACTCCCTCTGTCTATCATAGCATTCCTGAATCCCAGGATCTGCCCATAAGGATTTAATTGCTTCTACATAAGGACTATCAAATGTTGTTACTGTTTCATAGTCTACAGAACGAATTAATTCAGCATTCTCCTAAAAACGTAAATAATTCCTTAAATAATAAATATGTACATAAAGCAACTACTATGTAATAAAACTATAGTAAATTTTAACACAGCAAATACAAGAAATATTTCATCAATAATAATTATTTATTATGCGGTTCTCCAATTAATTAATTGCAATGATTAACTTGTAATAAGAAAATGTAAAGAAAAGCAAGAAAATCCATAAATCAAACAGAAAACACTCACATTAATGGCAAACTAAACATTATGAAAGTTTTGATTAGTTTAAAAAAAACAACAAGACTATCTTTGTTTCTCTTCAGATCAACACAAACCACGAATACAAATGGTAATACATACCAGGAATTTTCTACCTATTACAGTTCTGTATCATGTGCAAGAATTCTGATACAAGTCTAGTTTTGAAGTAAAAAGAAAAAAGTAGAAGGAAAAACAGAACACTTAAAGTAAATGAAAAAACATGTGTAAAGAGAAATATTAATACCACATGCTTCTCACAAAAAGTATTGGACAACTATTTTCACATTCAGGTAAAAGAAGAAATTTCCATTTTCATAAAAACACCAAAAGTACATAAACTTTCCATTCACTCCAAAATACATAAAATCCTTGCTATTTTAATAATTTCTTATTTAATCATACAATAAAAATATACTTTAAGAATAGATAATACAACCTCTGTCAAAAACAAAAATAGTAATATGGTCTTTTGTCATATTTACAGGTCAAGTACATAGACAAAATACGCACATCTATGCTGTTTTTATCACATTTAATGTTTTCAAACCATGGACAACTTGACTTACAATGTTATTCTGATCTTTATAGGAGATCTTCAGTAAGTCCATAGCTTTGATCATACTCTGCATTGCCATCATTATGTTCTGGTAGACCAATTTGATAAAACCTTTCTTATCTTCATCTGAATAACCAGCACCATGAATGATCCGCATCTGTTTAATGAAGGTGCTCTTACCAGATTCTCCAGTTCCTGTAATTTGAAAAAATACATACAAAGAAACTTACTGCAAGAAAAGCTTTAGACATGTCATAAAAATATTCATTAAAAATAATTTTTACAAGCCTATTGTAAACACAAAACCAACACAAAATATACAAGTTAGCATCCAATAATTACAGTAGACAAAAAACATTTAAAGAGAATTTCACAATATTTCCCACAACTGAATGACCTACCACCATTATGGGTCAAATGGTACAACTCAGCCAAAACAGAAATAGAAGGTATATTTTACTGATAAAATCCAAATAGTATGCATTATGTCTTAAGCATTTTATGCCAAGAACTTTATTGTGCATGCTGTTTTGTTATTTAAATTCTCTTTTGAATCAACAATTACAGTTCTCTACATATTTTTTCTCTGCCACTCTTCTATCACTTCTTCACTATTCAGCAACAATGACATTTTATACTGATCCCACTTACAAATGTCCTTCAATTAGATGACCTCTATTTATTCTCATAAACACTGCCTAGATATGTCATAACTTCATTTCACTCCGTATTTGTTCTACATAATCACTCAAATCTTTTCATGTAATCCTTCATGATGAAAGACCACAATCTGAACACTTTCCTGTGTGGTTCTTCACATAAAAAAATACTTTTTTAACAATAAGGTATGAATAGTATAACTAGTAACTACAAGCATAGACAGACTCCTTTGAGTACCACATGACTGACTTATTCCTGATTTGAGTTACAAATAAACTGACATAAATCAACGTCCCGGATTGTCTAACATGTTCCTACTCGTAGGAAAGGCAGGTAACAAAACTTGCAATGTTGTATTAAGTTCTTTCATCAGTACTAAAATGTTCAAAAAGTTGACTTGTATTCTGTTGATTGAGATGCTATCATATTGGCAAACTATGATGGGTATTTGAATGCTGAGAGTTCTGTTGTTTTTTCCACCTGTTAAATATATGATCACTTTGACATTATTGCAAGTTATGATGAACACCTGAATGTTAAGAAATACCTTCCCTAACCAAACAGCCACCTTCTTCCTTCCTTTTGCCATTGAAACACATGCACAGTTCACTGATGTAATCATTATTTGCAAAACAGAAAAAAAGTCCTCTTCTATTCAGTTAAGAGGTTTTGCATGATTCCACTTTTGGCGTTTTTATTTGGAAAATCATAGACAACAAAATGTCATTAAAATTCTTACTTAAAATTCTGTGCAACTTCTGAGTGAAAATACAAATTGAATATTATGCAAGGCATGGTAGTGATTGAATGTTGAAGAAAGCAGTGCTGAATATACAAAAAGTATCCACTCCTGTAACTGATTATATGTTTGTCCTTATGAATAATCAATATGAGAATTATAGACCTACAATGTGAAGAAGAAGCAGGGTTTTGAAACAATGGGCATGGATATTTATAGCCTTTTGAGATTACAAAAACAAAAGAAACAAAGCAATTTTTCTGGGTCACACGTATTAATAATGTATAGAGAGAGTATCATGAGATATCAATCAGAACAAGGTAAGGATTTTTTTAACTTGAAATTAAAAAGTCCACTAAAACTTAATTTGTAGTACTAAAACAAATCTGAGTAACTCCTGTAAGGATAAAAATGTTTTGACATTTTTAAAAATATGAAAGGAAACAGACTATGAAAAAAAATGTTTTGTCAATAGAATTACATCTATTCTGAATTACAAACAGCATTTGTTATGGAAGTAAAATAAATGTAGTTAATATAGTTTTAACATGGTTTGAATGGGTAATGAATGAAACTATTATACATGTACATTTGTTACAAAATTATCATGAGAAACTTGGTTTCTTCCTACCAAATGTAAAACAAATATCCTTAACCTACTGTTTATTTGAGAGATACCAGCTGCATTTTCAAAGACATTTAAACTACTTACACACTGTATTACTCGTGGATTTATGATTTTGTAGATCACAACCTATAAGGTTCCAAATAACTTGAATCTGACAACAAAATTAAAATGAAAATGCCATTAATACTGGAGTTATTAACTCTTATAAATCATTCAATTTTTGGAACAGCTGTTTAATTCTAATGAAACCAAAATTACCCAAAGTTGTGCAACATGTATTTCCCACTAACCTGTTTAGTAATAGCAGTAGGAGTACTGGTAGCAAACGATTTAAAAACAAGTCGGTCATAACGTGGTTAATATAGTTACTCATGGTTACACTATGACTTGCAATACTAGTAAGTGGTAAAGTAAAACGTTTTATTCAATAAAATATAAAAATAACACGCCATATTGATGTTATTTTATTATAAAGCCTACACTATGCAGGCTTAACTTCAGGCCTAAATTATAAATTGGAAAAAATTGTCCAACATTACAACTACAAGTAACACTAACCGTGTAAATACATGCGTACAAATATATATATATTATTACGCAAAACTCTAAAATCACTAACCTAGTAAGAGTAACTTAAGCTCTCTTCTAGCATCACGTTTGTCCTTGCGAAGTTGTCTTTCTATTTCTTGATTTATTCTTTTCTGCTCCTTTCCTTCTTCGCTCAGACAACAAGCCATGATCGAATTTTTTCTTAGCATATAATCCCGATACGATGAGTACAACTGCCGTTACAAAAGTTAGTATGTGAACTACGTGAAACCCATTTAACTACTAAAGTGCTCTACTGCTTAAGCCTACACACATTTTAAGCTTATTGAATACTTATATGTAAATGTTATGATCAATTCGTAAATAAGACATTAAACAAAAAGAAAAATATAAGATTTTGATTCATACCACAACAAAAATATCTTTTTCCGTTAAATATAATAAATCACTCGCAAAACCACATACATATAACCCGCAAATACCCAATATCAGTCTTAACCCTAATTACACAGCATGAAGTTCTCTTTCCTCTATCTTGCTGGGCGTGGCGTGATACGAGTTCACCAGATGACAAGAAATTTGGGAGTTTCACGCTTTTCAAATTTTCGTTCTCTCAAGCTATTACTGGCATGGATATAACTACACAAAATATTTGTGAAGCAAAAATATTTTATCCAAAAATCAAAATATTTAGCAGAAATAATCTCTACAAGGGAAGAAATATTTGATGATAAGACCCTTAAGCGTTCACGCTTTAACCAAGTGATATTAACAGCTTGAGAAGAGGGTCAGTCAGTCTCATACAATTTGACACATTCGTATTAACGGTAGTAACGTTTGATATTAACGGTTTAAACTAAAAACGCAGTCAGAGATAGCAAATTCTCCCCGCAATATTTTTGACTTTTGCAATATCCAAATCCAAAATATACACTAAACAATTCTTAACTGTGAAAAAGTAAGTTTAGTTGCCACTGTTTTCTGTTCATCTCAATTTGTTTTCGAAGTTTGACGTTTTTCAAATTTTGGCTATTATTAAAGGGGTGACTTTTCACTTTGAGCTACATTAACCAAAATTTGAACAGTGGATGTAATAATAAAATATGAGAATGGTTCATTAAACATTTTGTTTCAATATATATGTAAAAACGGCTCGTTTGGGTTGAGAAAATATTTTGCGTGAAGGAGTGAACAACATTTCGACCTTCTTCCGTCATCGTCAGGTTCGTTCCTCTACGTAAAATATTTTCACAACCAAAATGAGCTGTTTTTATATATATATATTTCTCTACAAGTGAGTTTTCTCGACATCACTGATTTTATTTCAATATTCGGACGTTTCGGGATACACCTTTTTCATTTTTGGCGATATCTGAAAGTAATGATACAAAGATATTTGTTAATTAACTACATTGATTGAATGAGTAATTGGAATTAAGCATAAAGCTACGCAATGCGCTATGTGTGCTCTGCCCACCACGGGTATCGAACCTCGATTTCTAGCGGTGTGAGTCTCCGTACATACTGCTGTGCCACTGGGAGGCAAATTAACTACTCCTATAGCAACATTGATCAAAAGTAATTCAATGGTAAACGGAAGGTTAAAAGAATGGCAACAACAAAAGGTTACACATACTGCGAAACAATTCAGTTTTAAGAAAGTAAATTTATAACCCTTTTAGATCTAAGGATATTTGTAAGCCGATAAGAGTAGGATGGTTTTTGGCTAGAAGTAAACTGTCTTTAATGTATAGGTCAAGGTTTAAAGATCCTATAGTAGTTGTATATGATTTCAATGCGTGAACGAGTGGCTTGATATAAGATTGGTTTGGTTTGAAATTCGTGCAAAGCTTCACGATGGCTACCTGCGCTAGCCGTCTCCAATTTAGCAGTGAAAGACTAGAGGGAAGGCACCTCGTCATAACCACACACCCTCAACTCTTGGACTACTTTTTTATCAACCTGGTTTCGATACTTGGGGTGGGAAGAGCACAAACAGTCTATTGTGTAGCTTTGGGCTTAACTCCAAACGAGCTTCCATCCTTAACAAAACAAAAGGGAAAACACACACGCTGTAGTTGTTTAAGTTCTCCAACGACATCATCAAGAGAAACTGAATATAACCAGACAAACTTTGATCCAAACGTCTGCTCTAAAACTGCGATATGGAAGCTGAACTGTTACAGGTTTAGACTTCAATGTGTTTGAGTGATAACTGTCAGTATTAACCACTTTTAGAACACGTAAAATCATCTGTCTCTACATATCATGTAAAGATTTGATCATATAATTGAAATGATCAAAATGTAATAGCTAGAAACCCTAATTTATTTCAGTTTAATATTTTCATTATATTAATATTTTGATCATAATTTTGATTAACATATTATTTAATGTGACACTAATGAACGTAATCAGTGTTTACAGTTAAGCAGTTTATCAAGTTAATTACCAGCTCGATAGTAAAATGCTGTTTGGTGTCTGTTTCTCAAGTTACCAGAAATGCATTACACATGTAGTGTTCTGAGATCAGTTTTATTTTATGTTCTCTGTTCACTCTTGTTTGTTGGAAATAAACACTTGATTTTAACTTTGTATACACACTCAGTGGTCACTTTATTAGACACACCTACCGAGTATCGGGTAGAATTCTCTTTTACCTTCAAAACAGCATGAATTCTTCACAACATGGATTCAATAAGGTGATGAAAATATTCCTTAGAAATTTTGGGTCATGCTGGCTCGATAGCATCTCGCATTTCTTGCTGATTTGTTGACCACACATTCATACTGCTAACCTTCCGTTCCATCTCAATCCAATAGATCACAAGCGCATTATCCTGCTGGAAGTAACCACTATAAAATGGGTAAACTGTAACTATAAAGGAATCCACATGGTCCGCAAAAATGCTCAAGTGCGCTGTGGTATTTAAATGATGCTTAATTTGTATTAAGGAGCCTGATGTGTACCGAGAAACCATTCCTCACACCATTACACCACTACCTGTGCTGTTGACACAAGGCAGGATGGATCCATGGAAACATGTTGTTTATGCCAAAATCTGATCCTATCATCTGCATGTCGCAGGAGAAATCAAGATTCGTCAGACCACGCGACGTTATTTCAATCTTCAATTGTTCATTTTTGGTGATCTCTTGCATACTGCCTCATCTTCCTGTTCTTAGCTGACAGGAGTGAAATTCGGTATGGTCTTCTGCTGATGTAGCCATCTGCTTCTGTACACCACTATTGTAAAGAGTGGTTATTTGTGTATTTGTGGTCTTTCTGTCAGCTCGAACGAGTCTGGTCTTTTCCCTCTGATTAACAGGGTGGATTTGCTCACAGAACTACCACTAACTGAATGTTTTCCACACCATTCTTTAAGAGCTCTAGAAACTGTAGTTTGTGAAAATTCCATTGGGTCAGCAGTTTCCGAGATGCTGTAACCACTACGTCTGACATCAACAATTATTCCACGGTTCGCTTAGACCACACATCTTCCACATCCTAATGTTTGTTCGAACAACAACTGAACCTCTTGACCATGTCTGAATTGTGTTAAAGAGCAGGTGTACTTAATATAGTTGTCACTGAAAGTATATTGGGTCTGATAGATAGGCTTGTTAAATATAGCCTGTGTTGTTTTGATTACTTTGTGTGTTTGCATGTATATAGATAAAATACTATGCAACACATTAATTGCTCATATGAAATTAAAATCAGCACTCTAAAATAATAATATATTTAGTATAAACATCACAATACAATTTAAATTCAAACAAATGTCCCTACTATCCATTACTCTCGTCCTTTCTAATGGTAGCGGAGAGTGTTCTTGAATTGTGTTTACATCGTGCTGTTCTTTATTAGTATATAAATATATATGTTATGCGGTATTCATCATCTGTGAATATAAATAATTCTCAGCGAATCAGAACTGGTAGTGACATCTATTATAGTTATCTATTATTACTGAATTACCATATTTGAGTGCTATTTTCATCCGTATTAAAACAGTGATTGTTACTAGTACTTACATGACCGTTTTAATAAAAGTTTATACATTAGTGAAACATGTAAAACAGTGTTTTAATACAATTTTTCAATGGTCTTTATTTACTTTTTATAAAGTTTCTTCTTGCTTTCTCTATAATTAAATTTTATTAGAGCACAGTTTTAAAAGGTTTACTCCTTCTTTGAAAATAAATTTCAACTGATAATAATAAAACATTAGATGATGATTTGACATGTTCTTCTGTTGGCAATAAAGTGAAAATGTACATTTAAACAGTTTTCTTATAAAATACTGTTGTCAAATATCAATTGCTAGTTTCTATTTTCTGTACTACGAAGAACAGCAAAGAATCTTTGATAGATTGTTTAGGCAGAGTATTCGTGACGAAACTTTGTAGAATGGATGACAATTTCCTGTTGTGGAGATGCAAGATGTTATGTAGTTTTGTGTTTAAGAAAAACATGACGAGTTTCCATAATTAACACAATAAAGAATTGTATGTGTAATACATCTGCACATACACTCAAACAAACAAACAAATTTCTATTAATTTTCTTTAACTTATGAAATCTAGGATAAAACAATGCACTCCTTCCAAAATAGTAATATTATTTATGAGGAGAATTTGTACAATGTATTTACATATTGGTGTACATGTGGTATTTTTATTGGACATCCTGTGGAAATAAGTAATAAAACTACGAATGGATCAAGAAAAAAATTACTGGATATATTAAAAAATTAAAGAAAAGTAGTTGACAAATAAAAAATACATTCAATATGTACAGCTGCATAAAACAGCTTTGTTTACAAAACATTCAGCATATAATATGATAAAAAAGGTGAGTTTATACTCTATTGTATTTGTTGATATTATATAGTCAACTTATTACTTCATAAGAAGGTACACTTGTTTTTGATGTTTTGTATTCTTGATTATTTTATCACTTGTAACATTACAAAACTCTTTTTATCGTACTTGTGATTGTGGATATTAAAGTTACTAAAATATTATACAAATACTGCCATGTTCATAAAGTCCTTTATAGCTTACTATCATCCACATATAATTACACTATTTCACATTCTATGTATCTCAGTTACTTAACCTTCACATGACTGAGTTTTGTTAATTAATTTTTATCCTCATTATTTTTGTTTATTTGTTGGTGTTGATTGTTAAATCTTTATTAATGTATAAAGTTTCCAGTATGTTGTATCGTCACAGTTTTTGAAATGTTCTTAAACTAAGATCATATCTATAATTGCTTAAAAGAAGCAGCAATATTGGGTTTCATAAAGATGGGGCTTGCCATTTTATAACACAACTTAACAGCTAAGATATGGGGCTTGCCATTCTATAACACAACTTAACAGCTAAGATATTATAATTAACACTTTATGAGATAGTACAAAAGTGATAAAGAAAACTGTGAGGTGTTTGTGTTTTTAGTGCTCTTGGTTTTATACCTTTTTTTTCCCATTTGTTTTTAAACCATTTTCTAAATGATCCCAAACTGTTCATTAAAACTGTTTAGAGATCATTCTGTTATCTAAAGAATAGAATCTATCTAGAAGTGGTGAAGCATGCTGTCCCTGAATTAACTATCACTTAGATCTGGGGAGAAGATAAAGTTGTCCAGAAGTGGTGAAGCATGCTGTCCCTGAATTAACTATCACTTAGATCTGGGGAGAAGATAAAGTTGTCTAGAAGTGGTGAAGCATGCTGTCCCTGAATTAACTATCACTTAGATCTGGGGAGAAGATAAAGTTGTCTAGAAGTGGTGAAGCATGCTGTCCCTGAATTAACTATCACTTAGATCTGGGGAGAAGATAAAGTTGTCCAGAACTGGTGAAGCATGCTGTCCCTGAATTAACTATCACTTAGATCTGGGGAGAAGATAAAGTTGTCCAGAAGCGGTGAAGCATGCTGTCCCTGAATTAACTATCACTTCGATCTGGGGAGAAGATAAAGTTGACTAATTTAACAATTACATGTTGTTGTTGTTGTTGATGTGGTATTGAGTGATGTTGCAGGTCGGTTTATAAGGAAACATTCTAAACTCACATACTTGTCCAACATAAACAGTTAACCACTGACTGAGTAACTTCCTTACATTATTAGTTGGAGGACAATTCAGTTTCTAAAAACTATATTTGTGTATCATGATATAGTGTAAAACAACTGCACCTTCACCCTATGTTTTGATAATCACATACTAAACAGAAGTATACCTTTCTTTTCATCACTGTCATTAAATTAATTTCACTTAAAAAGTGCCAATGTATTTAGTTTTGCACAGAAGAAAAGAAAACAAACACTTTGTTAATTGCAATTAATAAGGTAATACATAGGCATTAGTTGTAGTTAGTAGAATTTTAATTTCAACTTAATAAAAGCTATTAACGCTGATAACAGTAGATAGGTGAAGTATTTTTATTTTAAAAACAGTTATAGGTAGGAACGTCTTCTCCTTTCGTATTCTTAACAATATATAAGTCATATTCCCCATAGAAAAGTGTTCTCATATCTAAAACGAACATAAGCAAGAAATGCGTGTTTCTGAAACTTTTTAGTATACACATAAAATCCAAACCTTTTCTAAAAAGTAACATGTTTAGCATACCTGATACTCACTTGATGAACTGTAAACTGAGTAACAAGTTGGATAAATTATACTGATTGCAGATGTCTAAACCAGTTGGTATCAATTATTTCATTTTATTCTAGCCACCAGCTGTTAACCTCCATAGATGCATGTATATTCATAACCTACTACAAATAGACAGTACAACTGACAATATCTCTATGTAAGACGTTGGTTAAAGCAAAAATAGCTAAGATATTTGAAACATTAATCCATGATGACGAGAAAACCCACTTGAAGAGAATACTGTACATGTAAAAACAGCTGTTATGGATAGAGAAAGTACTATGTACAGGGGCGAACAACGTTCCAACCTTCTTCGGTTATCGCCAGGTTCACAAAGAAAGAAAAAAGTAACTGACCGATAGATGGCCATTAATATAGGTATAATGGTGTTCCTTTGTATTGGTTTATTTTGGGCTTGAGTTGTTGTATAAGTAAGGCTTCTTCAATTTTGCGTTTGCTTATGTTTGTTTCTTTTCTTAGTATTTGAGTATTTTCCATGGTTATGTTCTTTATTTGATTTGCATTGTTCGAAAACGTGTGAAGGTGACTTTTTGTGTTCTATGAATCTGGTTTTTATTTTTCGACTTGTTTCTCCAATATAGAAGTTAACACATTATATTTTATAAAAAATGTTGGTTTTGTGATTGTCAGTGTAGTTTTTACATAGTATAGACCTCAGTTTTGTGCCTGGTTTTTGAATAAATTCGGTATTAACTGGAATGTCATATTTTTTACTAGTTTCTGCTAAATGTTGGTTATTTTTCTGCTGACGTCGGGAATATAAGGTATGCAGCAGTATATGGTTTCGTGATTTTTTAAAATCGTGGTGTATATTTACTGTTGCTAGTTGAATTTGCTTTCTGTCTAGGTGTCTGCGTGTAATGTTTTATACGGTTTGTGGAGGAAACCCATTGATGTTGATAAAGTATTGTTTTATTTTGCCTAATTCGTCGTTAATTTTATCTGGTGAGCATAGTTTTATGGCTGTGTTTATTTGGTTTCTTGGTATGTTGAGTTTTTGTTTTGTTTCATGTGCTGAGTTCCAAGGAGTGTATAGTCCAGTATGGGTTATTTTTCTGTGGATTTCTGTTTTAAATTGTGTATCAGTTCTTGTAATTTTGAGGCTAAGAAATGATATTTGATTTCTTTCTTCCTATTCACATGTGATTGAAAAAATTATGTCTGTGTTCTGTAGATGTGAATCCCGCAATCGTGTCATCTACATATCTGTACCAGTATAGTGGTGGATGTAATGATGTGTTAATTGCTTGTGTTTCAACTTGTGTCATAAAAATATTGGCTAGGACTGGTGATACTGGATTGCACATGCTTAGGTCATTTGTTTGTGTATAGTTGTGGTTGTTGAACATGAAGTTTGTTTTCATCGTGGTAAATTCTATGAGGGTTGCTAATTGGTTGCTGGGAATGTCTATTGGGTTAGAGTCTCGGATATAGAGTTCTAACGCTATCTTGCAGGCTTCAGCGGTTGGGACTTTTGTAAAAAAGGATATTACATCGAAACTGGCCATTAAGACTTTACGATTAAGTTGATTAAGGTTAGATTTGAAATTAAAAGTCTTTGATGAATAAGCTGGCTGATGTTATATATTTGTAGAATGTCCATGCTATGCATTTACCAAGATTGTAATTGAACGATTCATATGTGAACATTATTGGTCGTAGTGGACAATTTGGTGTATGAGGTTTGGGGATGCCCTACATTTGTGGTGTGGTGTTTTTGAAATTGTGTTGGCTTTATTCCTTTTCTAGCAGTATTTTGTTTAGTTGAGTTTCATGTGTTTGTTGGATTTATATGTATTGGTTTAAATTTGTTTGTGTCTGAGAGGATGCATTAATTCGTGTTCATTATGACAATAGCGTTTCCTTTATCTGCTTTTAGAATTTTAATGTTTTTGTTTTGTTTGAGGTTTTCAATGGATTTAATGTCTCTTTTTGTAAGATTGTTTTAGAGCTTTCTGTTTTGCAAATTTATATCGATGGTTTTGTGAGAAAATTCTTTGAAAAAATCGTTTAAGATGTTGTTTTTAGGTGTTTCTGGAAAATATTAATTTTAATTTTTCCTGAGAAGTTTGGTCCAACAGGACGTTAATAGAATTGTCGAAGTTGTCTTCTTTCTGTTGATTTTTTTCTGGAGGAAGTATTACACGTCTCCTGGTTAAGTCTTCTGAACATGCTTAAATTTCTAAGGTTGGAATGTACCTTGGAGCCACTGCGAAGTTGAATCCTTTGTTAAGTAGGTACATCTCGTCTGTGTTTAATTGTCGGTTGGATCTGTTAATTATAAGGTAAGTCAACGGTTTGTCGTGTTGGTGTCTTTTCTGTTGTTTTCATCTTAGTTTCTCCAGTTTTTTGTTGTAGCAGATCTTTTTGTCTTTGTCATTCTTAGTGTTTATTTGGTTTATGTTTCGTTGAATAAGTCATAAATCTCTGGTTTAATGCAGGTCTAGGTTCATTTTTTTTTCTGTAAGTCAAATAGTCAAGATCTTGTTTTGTAAATCATGTAAACATGAGATGTATATTAATATGAAGTTTCTACATTAAAGAAATAGAAACAACAGTAACTAATGATCGGGGCGTAGATTTTTTACATCCGATGGGGGGGGGATGATTTTTGCAACCATTTATGTGAACTGTTCAATTTGCAAATTGGTAATTTCTGATTACGTGTACCTGAAAGCTGTAAACATGCAGTCACAGAGCAATCTTGTTGCCACGATACTTGCATGTATACATAGGCCTGTTGACTGATACTTACGAATTATTGCTCAGATCGAAAAGCTTAAAAGCACGCCTATATTAGAGGTGTACATTTCAGCTACTAAAAAAGCCTACATCAAGGCCTAATCATGTAATTCGTTTGATAAGAACACGAGAATAAACACACAATTTGTAGGCCTGTGATGCAATAAAACAATTCAACAGACCAAACTATTAGGGAGGATGACTGTATGCACCATACTCCCCACCTAATATGAAGGGGGATGTATCCTACCTATCCCCCCAGGATCTACGCCCCTGCTAATTATAGTCAGCTCTAGTATACTTCAACAAGGACAGATGTGACTTAAACCTACTTTATTAACTGTAGCCCTATAGAGATAATAATTTATCAAATATTTTGATACAGACTATTTATGAATTCAAGAATACTAAACAAATGAATGAAAATGTGTGTAATATTTTTGTGATGAGTAACTGTGTCATGGCCCGGCATCGCTAAGTGTGTTAAGGCGTGCGACTCGTAATCTAAGGGTCGCGGGTTCGCATCCCCGTCGCACAAAACATGCTCACTCTTTCAGCCGTTAGGTCGTTATAATGTGACGGTCAACTATTCGTTGGTAAAAGAGTAGCCCAAGAGTTGGCAGTGGGTAGTGATGACTAGCTCCCTTTCCCCCAGTCTTATACTGATAAATTAAAGACGGCTAGCACAGATAGCCCTCGAGTAGCTTTGTGCAAAATTTAAAACATGTAACTGTGTGTGTGTGTGTGTTTCTATAAAACAACAGAACAGTGTGAAGGTTAATAAAATAAACAAAACAACAGAACAGTGTGAAGGTTGATAAAATAAATACAACAACAGAACAGTGTGAAGGTTGATAAAATAAATAAAACAACAGAACAGTGTGAAGATTAATAAAATAAATTAAACTTTGTGTTTAATTACCTTAAATTTGGTTTTATTTTCTTGTAATGTTTTAAACAAATATTCTTTTCCAAACCAGAAACAAGAATTCTGGTTAATGACAAGAAATTCTTAATCGAATAAAGCTAAGGAAAT
Organism: Carcinoscorpius rotundicauda; assembly: GCA_011833715.1. Classification (NCBI taxonomy): domain Eukaryota; kingdom Metazoa; phylum Arthropoda; class Merostomata; order Xiphosura; family Limulidae; genus Carcinoscorpius; species Carcinoscorpius rotundicauda. Next base: position 101,848 of record CM022404.1, on the reverse strand, counting down.
AAATATATTATTGTGTGTGTGTGTTTTTCATATAGCAAAGCCACAAAGGGCTATCTGCTCAGCCCACCGAGGGGAATCGAACCCCTGATTTTAGCGTTGTAAATCCGGAGACATACCGCTGTACGAGCGGGGGGCAAATATATTATTACATGAAATATGTAGAAACACAACTAATATAAGGAGTTTAAAAATAGCTTTAACAATTTTTAAAAAAACATAAAACATGAAGAAACAAATATATATGTTGTTTTAATTTAGAAAAATCTAAACTATTTGTTATTATCAAACTGACTTATACAACCTCACTTACAATATCCTTTTTGATTCTGATTTTTTGGTGTTTGAGGTGTAATGTTGTAGAAAAATTATCTTTAAGTTCCAACTGTAATGTGATATGAGTCTTCACATTTGCATTCATTGAGCATGTGGCTGGTTTTGTGGTTATGTTTTTCACAAATATACAATAAATTAAACGAGCTAATAACAATAAGTTGACTTTTGGCTAGGTGATCAGTGTAAGGACAAGTGTTGCACCTGTTTTTCTAACAACTGTACATACCAATTTGAATATCAGATGATGATTGTATGTTGGTTTAAATTTGACTGATTATATTTTTAAGTTTGTGTCTGATTTATATAAAAGAGGTTTATTATGAGAGGTGGCTGATATTACTGTCATATTCTATAATATAAGCTGTCAAGTAATATATGAGTTATTGTTATGTTTAATAGGTGATATGTAATAGAAGGTAAATGTGTTTATAGTCAACGACAGTATGAGTGTGTTGGTTTAAGTCAGGTTGGACATGTGAAAAAGATCTGTAAATTTTCTGTGTCAGAGATCACATCCGGTAAGATGAATAACATCAGTAAAGGAACCACATTTTAAACAAAAGGAACTTCTCAACAGAACTTAATTATGGATTCCTAATTTCTTCCTTACATAAACACACGTGAAGAAGCACCGTCTAAAACCTTACTTCAAGGTTAAGGAAAGTCTCAAGCAATGTTCTTTATAATAATACTATTTCTATATGTAATGTCATTTGATACTAAAGAAGTGAAACATGAAACTGAATGAAAGCTAAACAATAAATTATAAAATATTTTCAGATCTGAAAACAACTAAAAAGTAATTACAAAAATGACAGATGATAACACCAATTTTAACAGTTAAGAATAGGTGATGTGATTTACAACGCTAAAATCACGGGTTCGATTCCCCTCGGTGGGCTCGGCAGCTAGCCCAATGTGGGTTTGCTATAAGAAAACACACATTCGTCCATCTAGGTTAAATTGCACGTGTCGAGACGTTTGGAGCTTTTTTTTTCAAAAGTTTATTAAATAATATTTTTAATCACTTTCGTCAGTTTCATTTTAATTTTACAATTATATATGTTTTAACTTACTTATGTAAAAAAACTATAAAGACAAAATGTTAAGTATTGGTTATTGTGTGTCACATAACATGTCCAGTTATCTCACTGCTCAGTTTCTATTTTATTATGCCCACAATACAGCACGTGCAAGTATCTAACGAATGAGAATCTCGAAATTGAGATAAAGGCAGCTAAATATAAAATAAGAACTGCTTTTCACTACGATTTGCTGAGATAGCAATATATTTAGCAAATTACTACAGTAACTCCGCCTTTTAAACCAATCATTTGAAAGGTCATAACTAGTACCACCTACTACCAAATAACTTAAGTTTATAACCAATAGAAAGAGAACTTTCCCCACAACGTAATCCTGACAGTTGTTTATAAGTGACTTGAAAACGTGAGAAGGAATTCTGTTGAAACTGTAGGTGTGTAATCAATAAAACGTTGCTCTGAACAGGAATGGTATTTTTTCAGCCCACATATACTTTATCTAAAAACCCTGGTAAATTATAGGGATTTTGAGAATACTAATACTGTAATCTGATTTATTTTCTTTAAGTTAATGTCCTATACACCCCATCCTCAATTCTAAACAAGGCTTAAAATATTTCATAATTCAATGTATACCTGAGTGAATAATTTCGTAGAACGGGTACGCACTCGAAATCAATGTTTTTCAAAGTATTTCTCCTTTACTTTCTACGTTTTAAGAAATTTTACTAAAATTTAAACATTAATGAGTAAATACTTACGGTATACTTTTGTAAGCCAATACACAGTTAAACCTACTGCATTTGTGTTATTGTCTAAACTGAGGTAAGTTTAAAACCACATTGTACTACTAAAGTTTCCTCTTGAAGACAGTATTCGACCATTCTCTCATTATGTGGACATCATTTCACAGCTATGTTCCATTCTGTATCTTCTCTTGTTACATGGACATCATTTCAAAGTTATATTCCATTCTGTATCCTCTCTCATTATGTGGACATCATTTCACAGCTATGTTTCATTCTGTATATTCTCTCATTATGTGTACATCATTTTACAGTTATGTTCCATTTTGCATCTTCTCTCATTATGTGGACATCATTTCACAGCTATGTTCCATTCTGTATCTTCTCTTGTTACATGGACATCATTTCAAAGTTATATTCCATTCTGTATCCTCTCTCATTATGTGGACATCATTTCACAGCTATGTTTCATTCTGTATATTCTCTCATTATGTGTACATCATTTTACAGTTATGTTCCATTTTGCATCTTCTCTCATTATGTGGACATCATTTCACAGCTATGTTCCATTCTGTATCTTTTCTTGTTCCGTGGACATCATTTCAAAGTTATGTTCCATTCTGTATCCTCTCTCATTATGTGGACATCATTTAACAGCTATGTTCCATTCTGTATTCTCTCTCATTATGTGTACATCATTTCACAGTTATGTTCCATTCTGTATCTTCTCTCATTATGTGGACATCATTTCACAGCTATGTTCCATTCTGTATCTTCTCTCATTATGTGGACATCATTTCACAGCTATGTTCCATTCTGTATCCTCTCCCATTATGTGGACATCATTTCACAGTTATGTTCCATTCTGTATCTTCTGTCATTATGTGTACATGATTTCACAGCTATGTTCCATTCTATATCTTCTCAATTCATTTTCCATCACCAATAATTCTTTGTTTAAACACTTTTTCTGTTTATTGTTTATTAAACCTTAAACTGATGTTGGAAACTTTGAAATGCAAGAGTTTATGATAATTGTCTTGGAAGTTCGATGTGTAATAAGTTGTTCTTTAACTGTGGGTATGATGTTTCATATCTATATAATTTTAATTTGTAAATAATATAACATTTTACTGTGATAAGGTGGTGTTTCAGAAATCTGATTATTAGAATAATAATAAAAACAAAGTAACAATATATATCATTATATCACTTAAGGACTAGGTTATTATAAACAAAAGTAAAATATATTCAGTTGCGGTGTAAGTTACATAAATATACAAGTTAATCCACTTTCAACAATCTGCTTGTCAAATTTCAGTCTTTGATGGCTAATAAAACGAGCATCATACCATAAACCTGAACAGTTACCTTGAGCCAGAAATACAAGGTACAATCAATACTGACAGTATTAGATGAAAAATATATTTCTATAGGTTTAAGTGAACGTCATATGTCAAATGATTCTGATTTGTTCTTCTAATACACGTAGGTTAACATTACATCTTAAGTTACGTAAAAATGCCGACAACATCTATAATGTAATTTTTATTCATACACAAATAGAAATCTGTGCTGACAGATTCAATAAAACGACTTTTTAGAACTTGGTATTTGTATTTTTTATTAAACTATCAAGTAATTGATGAAATAAAACTTTCCACATCACATAATTTATTAGTGGTAAATACTCGATGTAAATACATAATGATTGAAAACTCTTGGATTAACTTCTTAGATCAGTTGGCTGACATGTACATTGCGCAATACAAACAATCTCGACAACTGCGTATATTTTGGGCTGTTATTAAGTTACCGTGCATCTCTAGGATGCTTAGATGTGAAGCCATCCCAGATGACATTTAATTGTTTCTGGCGTACAAGTCATAAGTAGATACACTGTAATTTATAAGTTACAGATTATAGAAGAAGAAAGACACACAAAAACTGGATACAAATGTTGAAATTATTTTACATATATCTCAGTCTTTACGTAAAACAAATTTTTATTGACCTAAGTTTATTCTTGAATATTACTTTTATTAAATAGTTAATAACACGTATCGTATTGGATTTAATTTTATGAGCTAAACTTCTAGAGAAGGGTAGGTTATTAGAGGATATTGTAATTAGCCTGTTACACGTTATTGCAATCCATTTTCAATGTAATGTTAAGTTAGCCTGAAGCTATGCAAGATAAAAGTTTTAATATGATTTAAACTGTTTAATCTGTCTTTCTGGTTGTCTTATCAGCACATTTATCAAAATTACAATTTTATTGTAGCTAATTTTAAATATATTCTTATATATGTGTAATTTCTGTTTAACAACTTTCATATTATCCTATTGGAATGTTACCATAATGTGTTTTAATAACGTACAAAACACCCATTTTGTGGATTTAAATTTACTTAGTTATCTGTTTCAGACATTTTTCTCTTTTTATTTAAAGGTTTGTGACAAAATCATCGAATAAGGTAATAAAAAATTCAATATAACCTGGTTAAAACAATATTTATGACATAAATTTTAATACACTTTCATATTAACAACAGTCTTAAATCCTTTAATACGGTAAACGTAGGGAATTTAATTTCCAACTAGAGAAGCTGAAATTTTTAAACAAATCCTTAATTTTATTGGATATAACAGATGCAGATGTTGGTTGATGTAGCAGGAGTTTCGTTTTCATACAAAGTGTTTTCATCTGTGTTAAAGTGTAATCATCAGAAATAGCAAATGCATCTTGTGGTATTTCAATTTTATTTTACAGTGAAGTTAAAGACCAACAGTGTTGAAACAGACAGTGAAACTGGAGAACAACAGTGTTTCAAGAGACAGTGAAACTGGAGAACAACAGTGTTTCAAGAGACAGTGAAACTGAAAACTAACAGTGTTGAAATAAACAGTGAAACTAAAGACCAACAGTGTTGAAACAGACAGTGAAACTGAAGAACAACATTTTCATTTGTAAATAATAGATAAATACTACACCAGAGCGTTAAAATATGTAATTACAAAAGTGGCCAAAACAGTTTGAAAGTGGAGAACGTTATTGTTCGTCAGTCAAATGAATTCTGTGACAAAGAACATCAATGTTTGTTGAATGTGTTGACCATTGTAATTATTTAGCATATGAAACCTTTTTTTACAATAAGACTTTTGAAACCTCATGGGTTTTCGTGATGTCTACCAATTTACTCTAAAAAGTGGCAAAAATTCAACGTTAAACCTAAGTTTCAGTTGAATAATTTCGAAACATTCGTCGGACAAAATTATTTAAGAAATAGTTTTGTTTAAATGAAAGTTAGTTTATTCATGAGTATTGATTTTGATATTCAGTGAAAGATTAATCTTACCGTTTATTAGGTAATTATAGTTGTTAAGTATTTCGTAGTATTATTGTATTGTGTTTAAAGTTTTTATGGACACAAGCCATTTTCAACATCTTGGGTAACGTCTTGGGCTCCACATTGACCACAAAGAAAAACTAGTTATGTACAACATGTCAGCCAAAGAGTTCGAAACACCGTCAAGAATCGACCTTAAAGAAGAGAATGATTTCTTGAAACATATGTGTGAAATCCGAAGAATCTTCAACGAGAAAGTAAATATCATAAAATATAATCTGTATTAAAAATGTAATGATATAAAATAATCTATATTGATGACAAATAATTAAATTTACTCTTAAATTTACTCATTTTCTTATAGCAAAGTCAGGCTATCTACTGTGTTCATCGAGGGGAATCGATCCCCTTATTTTAGTGTTGTAAATTCGTAGACTTACTGCTGTCCTAGCTGGGGATTACTGTTAAATTTGCGAATAAAATATGTTTTCCCAAAAGTATTATGTGTAAACAAATATTCAAATTTTAAAGAACCTACACTAGAATATCTTACACGAGCGATTTATATTAATTCATTTTAATTTTTAAAAAAATTGTATATTTTGTACACATTAGAAGATTGAAGGTTCAAGCCACGATATGTCGCTGAACACGATTTGTACCTTCAGCTATAGGGCGATATAAGAGTCGAATCAATCCTCTTATTTGATTAAAAGTAAACAGGTGAAGACTGATTTCATTCCTTTTGGTCAGTAGCTCTAAATTAGATGTTAATATATCTGAACCTTAATGGTCTTTGGCGTTGCCGAGAAACATATAAACCACATTAGGTACCTTCTAGGCTGAAAATAGGTATTGGTAAAGGAAAGATATGGATTATCAAGGGACACCAGGATCATCAAGGAAGATACACTTAAGAAGGATCTTCGAAGAGAGTCGTGACACAAACATAAGGCTTATTTACTTCATTTAGAATTGGAACAACATGATTTGGCGTGTATTTTAGTGTGGTTTTTATTTCGTTTCAATGATTATACTACACAAATCACGGGTAAAGGGAAACAGTATTTAAACATTTGAAATTTCAAAATTTTTCATTATCTTATCATCCCTGACTGACCATTTAGAGAAGACTGAGAAAATGTATGACAATGTAAAATTTATTGTACCCTAGAATAATTGTCAAAATAAGTGAAGATAAATTACCTCTGATGAGCAAACACAGTCTGCTTTAGCGGAATGTTTGCTGTTAGATCTCATATGGTGTCCTTTAAACGTCAAATTACCAAGCTTCTTTTGTATGTTATTCACAACAGATGATACCTATATATTTCAACACATTAAATATTTCCTGTGTTTGTCTGTTACACCAGAAATGTAGGATAAAATGAGTGATTGTCTAGTGCCAAATACTTGGAAAATTGAAGTAATAATGAGTGGGTTTAATTTCAACACTTACACACACATATATATATTACTTAAGGACCAGCGAAGTGATGGATTAAGAAGTACGTTGGTGGATATATTACTTTAAGAAACCAATATGGACTTCACCGGTACATCTATGGATTAAAAAAAGAAAACACTGGTATTCAGAATCGCTTAAAATATTAATGAAATAAAAATTTATATTCTTTTCACGAAACATTACAGACAATGACAGTGAGTTTAAAGTTATAGAAATGGTTTACCTTCCTGGAGACTAGTACATTGAACGACGTTTGGTTCCATTTCTGTGTATTTTCATCAGGTTAAGATATATTGTTATTTGCCGTTGACATCCATGAATAGCAGCTTAATGTGGCTTTTAAGGATGCAACGGCAGCAATAGAGTATGATTTTAACGAAGAAATCGTATGATATGATTAAAGTATTACTTAAGGAAGACAATATAAAAACAGATTTTAAACACAAGTCCACTGATAACAAAATGATTAGTTAAAATCCATGATCGTTACATAGAGATGATGCATTACCCGGATAAAAGAATGACAAATTAGTACCCATGATCGTTACACAGAGATGTTGCACTGCGACTCAAGAATAAGGGAATGAATGGAAATTATAGAATTGTGGAATAAATGTGGCAAGATAAATTTTATTGCCTCCTACAAAATATTTTGCATGGTAATTTTCTATTAAAGGAAAAGTTCACGATTAATACGTAGTTTTGTTTGAATTTCGCTGGAAGCTACTAAGGGGTATCAGGGCTAGCCATTCGTGATTTAGCAGTGAAAGACTAGAGAAGGCAGCTGGTCATCACCGTCCACCTTCAACTCTTGGGATTCTCTATTACCGACGGATAGTATGATTGAACATAACATTATAACTCCCTCACGGTGAATAGGCGAACATGAGTGGTGGGAAAAAGATTCAAACCAGCGAACCGAGCGCCCAAATCACTTGGCTATACCAGGCCGAGAGTTTTGGTGTAGCAGTTTATGTGTAAGTGTCCACCAAAGGCAAACATTTAATAAATCACCCTTTCAGATTCAAGTTTCAAACATTTATAAATTAAACTCTTGTCCAATACCAACGCTTAGGACATCCGGGAACTTCTAAGAAGTAATTCACTCATTGGGTTTCATTGTTCCTGTAATGAGGTAAAGTCAACGTTAGCTTCTGAGAGGTTCATGAAATATCGTCCTGCCAACTAATGTAAGAAGATATCAGTAAGTCGCCTAATTACAAGAAACCTGAACTATACGTTTGATTACTTGATGAAAAATTTAAGAGCAACTTAAGTGTCTTTTAATCCAAGTTATTTACAAATTAATTTAAAAAAGCACAGACATTGACGGAAACTTGGACAAATTATTTGTTATACATTGCGGTGCATCTGAAGGTATTCAGTAACTACAATGGCAGTACTGTAAAATTTGTTGGTCTATTACATTATTCTGAACCCTTGTTTAGCAGAAAACAGTAACTTCACGTGATTTGATTTGTTTGTTTTTGAATTTTGCGCAAAGCTACACCAGGGCTATTTGCGTTAGCCGTTCTTAATTTAGCAATATAAGATTAGAGAGAAGGCAGCTAGTTATAACCACCCACCAACTCTAGGGTTATTCTTTTACCAAAGAATATTAGGATTTACCGTCATGTTATAACACCCCAATGGCTGAAAGGGCGAGCATGTTTGGTGTGACGGGGATTCGAACCAGTGACCGTCAGATTAAGAGATGAGTGTCTTAACCACCAGGCCATTCTGTGCCTGGTTTTTTCTTCTATTCTCACAGTTTGTTTGTCTTTCATACCAGTGGATCTTTACTTCACCTTTCACAAATGTTACAACATTACCAATTCTCACGGCCTGGCACGGCCAGGTGGGTTAAGGCGTCTGATTCGTAATCCGGGGGGCGCGGATTCGAACCCCCGTCTCACCAAACATTTTTGCCCTTTCGGTCGTGGGGGCGCTATGATGTGACAGTAAATCCTATTATTCGTTGGTAAGAGTAGCCCAAGAGTTGGCGGTAGGTGGTGATGACTAGCTTCCTTCCCTCTAGTGTTACACTGCTAAATTAGGGACAACTACTGTGGATAGCCCTCAAGTAGCATTGCGCAAAATTAAAACAAAACAAACTAATTTTCACTCTAGAAGCATGGAGCAGAGGGTTAAAACTGTATCTGCTCAGACGAGACAGTTACATAATTCTTTTCAATTATAACTAAATACTTATCAATTAACAAAAACAAATCCTCACTACTTCATCACGTCACTATTGTTCCCAGAGACTATGTCGTTTCACAGAGCTCGAACTTAAATGATCGGTGATGATTTATTTGTATTTCGGAAACAAAATAGAATGAAGATATAACAAAAAGCTGCTTTATTTTGTTTTGTTTATAAAATTTCGACTTCTTTAATTTTAGTTCAAGTGCTTTTTAATAAATTTGTATTTATTTGAATAGAGCTAATCTGTAAATAATCAACTAATGAAATCTAAGATTGAAAACAACGTTTGATTTATTTACAAAACAAGGACCAGATTAACACAATAATAAACACAAAGACAATAACAGTTCTGTGAGCCTCTTTTACTTACCAGTTCTACTTTTCTCTGACATTAAAATTTATCCGTCAAGCAACGAATTTACTGTAATACATTTATTTAAGTTTAATGAACGTAAAGTATATTTGTAAATGTGTATTGCGCATGTCCCACCTGTTCTCCAAAAATGTAGAAGATTTTCGAGCTTGAAACAACAATGTATAACGTATGTAATAATAATCAGTGATTGATAGTATTGTTGCAGATACTACTGGTATCTAGATACCGCATAGATAGTGCATTGTGCAGCTTTGTGCTTAATTCTAAGCACCAACTAAACCGTACGTCCAGATTACCAAACATGTCCCCCAGTGGCTCGGCGGTATGTCTGCGGACTAACAACGCTAAAATCCAAGTTTCGATACCAGTGGTGGACAGAGCACAGATAGCCCATTGTGCAGCTTTGTGTTTAATTCTAAGCACAAACTAAACCGTATTCTCACAAAAAACTGAGTTTTATTTTTTAGCAAGCAAAACATTTTTTATATATTTTCACAGCTCATTTCCAAATAGTTTCTTTGTTCTTTCTTAGTGTAATAAATGTAAAAACTTGCAACGTCTTCAGGTGATTGTGATTTCAGTTTTACTAGTCATTTCTTGCGAGTAAGTAAAATGAAGTAAAAGTATTGATTTTAAATACAAAGTTAAATACATGTTAGGAAAATGAAAGCGTTTTATTTGTGGAGCTTCAAGTTCTACAAATTGTAACGAATAACACAAATACGCTGAACAGTCAGTCGTTCGTTGACTTCTTCCGTGACTGTTTCTGGCTGACCCGCTAACTGCTCATGACATTGTTTTAAGTGTCAGCAGTAATGCATATGGGATAATATAGTTTGAATTGTTAGAACAATCTTAATAGGAATAACTCTAGTAGCGTTAAGGAAAATAAGGACATTCGTGTCCTAATTAACTGTTTGATTGCTTTGAATATGAACACTTACTTCAGTAATTATCTTCTACAATAAAATCTGTTGTTAAAATATGAACACTTACTTCAGTAATTATCTTCTACATGTTTCCAGTGAAAAAAATGAAATTAAAGAAGCTGTTCTAAACCTAACTGTTTCAAGTACGTATTGCTGCTTTATTAAAACATAAAGAAATAAGAAAAGGCTTTTGTTGACATCAAATGAAACATAGTTCAATATATATGTTTAGATGAAAATAGAACTACATAGAAACACGTGTGAACTGTAATACATACGTATATATCCAAGTGAATACCACATGACGTATGTCTGATGCGAATTGAAAATCTGATTTGTTGCCCACCAGGCTATGCCAGATCCATTTATTTGTTTTATACTGATATATGATACGGAATGTTGAACCTTATTTAAGTTGGATTGGTGACCACTGTAATTTTGCAGTGTCCTGCAATACACATGGGATAAGGACATTTTGTTTTAAGTATTATTTGGGTAATCGGTCGATTATTTACTAAAAATGAGAAAAAAGTGTATGTATTACATGATGTATTAGTGTATTTACCAAAGGGTACGTAAAAGGCTTCTCAATTGTGACGGCATGTTGTATACACTGTGTGGTACATCTTATTACATTACATTACTCAAAAATACTGTTTTAATTTTTGGTTTATAATTATAAGTCGAAACGTAAGAGCAATATATATATATTTATTTAGTATCAGAAGTTAAACGCACTTTATAACGATAATGGTGGCTTGGTTTACTGCGGTAAGAGGAATCTGTTTCGTGCCTTCAGTTATTTCGGATTAACTATTTCATTTATCAGTTGTTTGATATTTCTGTTATAAAGAAATGAAAAGAATCAGAGGCTAGAATGTTGAAAATTTATGATTTGTGGATTACATAGCTCAGCGCCCTCTGCATATTTATTCTATCTTATGTAAATATAATTTACTAGATGCGTTTCTTAAACATAAACAGCACGTGAAATAATCCTAAATTACGTTTAGTGATTTACATATTATACATAACGGTTCAAATACACGATGATGGCCTGTAAATACTAAAACTAAACGCTAAACTAATTACCCATAATTCAACATCAAAGCAATAAACATACATAGGCTAGCATTAAAACTTTGGCCAAGTATATAATGTGAATTAACCTGATCTAACTTGTATTATACAACGTCACAAAATTAAAACTTTTAATTTAGGATATATTGATTCCCAGTTGGGTTCCCTCGCTATTAATGACACTTTTGGTCATAATCCAAATATTACCTCACGAAATACGGCCAGAGAAGAAAGCATAGATTATTTTAAATACTTATACAATACTAACAACACAAAACAATCAAGGTTAAACCAAGTGCAGACAGAGCAACTTTTCTATCTGAAGAATATCATCGTGGACGGTCTTGTGGTGTCTTGAATATATGTGCAAATAACGTTTTTAGAAATAACTTAACTCAGGAGAATAACCCACGCAATGCACCAGACTTAGAACTTTTTGATCTATTTCTTACGGTTTTTTAACGTTACGCCAACAACATGGACATAGGAGATCTGTTCAAAAAATACGCGTACTGTTTGAATTGCGCGGCTCCAGTTGGTTCCAGGGGAATCCGCTTGGTGTCGCTAGGTCTTCAGCAAGCTCCCTGACAGTCAAACATCGATTTGCCCGCACCAGGGTGTTGATTTTGTCGACGTATGGGTCGTCAGTTGACGTGGAAGGACGTCCAGGACGCTCATCATCTTCAGTGGACTGTCGACCATCCTTAAAACGTTCATGCCACTTGAAACATGCCGTACGCTTCATAGCAACATCACCGTAAGCCGTGTTAAGCATTGTAAAAGTTTCAGTCGCAGATTTTTCAAGTTTAACACAAAATTTCACAGCAAGTCATTGCTCCTTCAGGTAATTCATTCTGAAATCCGCCAAACGAAAAAATCGCACTTTACTTGAAACCGCGTAGCTAATACACAGATGAAGATATCTGCAATCGGGAAATGGCGTCGTAATCAGCTGATCTGTGCAAACCCAGCGACACCAAGCGGATTTCTCTTGAACTAACTGGATCCGCGCAATTCAAACAGTCCGCGTATTTTTTGAACAAACCTCGTATATTACACTGTGACTGACTTACGTGTGAAAATTTTAGAATAATTTTAGGTCTAAAGTACTTTGTGAATCATTCAGGTCAGGCGGTCTTTAGCTATGAATAGATTTATTTAATGTAAAGGTCTAGATCTGAAGATCCTATAGTGATGATAGATAAACTGTTAAATGAAATATTGTGACCTGTGTTTTAGAATGTGTTCGAATGGTTGAGTGGTTGGGTTTCAGTTGTAGATGGTTAGTTCTATTATATACTCCTAAATGTCCACAGACACTTGTTTTAAATTTGTCGTTTGGTTTTGCCAATGTACGTGATCTTACAGTCGCTATTCGGCCCGGCATGGCCAAGCGCGTTAAGACATGCGACTCGTAATCTGAGGGTCGTGGGTTCTCATCCGCGTCGCGCTAAACATTCTCGCCCTCCCAGTCGTGGGGGCGTTATAATGTGACGGTCAATCCCACTATTCGTTGGTAAAAGAGTAGCCCAAGAGTTGGCGGTGGGTGGTGATGACTAGCTAAATTTGGGACGGGTAGCACAGATAGCCCTCGAGTAGCTTTGTGCGAAATTCCAAAACAAACAAAGAGGACAGTCACTACACGTTCATTTATACATGAACCATGAATGTATAGGTTTAGGTATTTGATCTTTGTACTGAAATAGGTGTTTGATACAGAGATTAGGTCTGTATTATATTGTACCTAAATAGGTGTTTGATACTTAGATTAGGTCTGTATTATATTGTATCTAATTAGGTGTTTGATACTGAGATTAGGTCTGTATATAATTGTACTGAAATAGGTGTTTGATACGAAGGTTATGTCTGTATATTATTGTAATAAAATAGGTATTTGATACGGAGGTTAGTTCTGTATTTTATTCTAAACTGAATTTGAGGGTAGAAGGTTTTGTTAGAGACGAGAGTTATTTTTTAGTTAAAGGAAGGGTTTATTTGTTTGTTTTTTGGAATTTCGCACAAAGCTGCTCGAGAGCTATCTGTGCTAGCCGTCCCTAATTTTGCATTGTAAGACTAAAGTGAAGGCAGCTAGTCATCACCACCCACCGCCATCTCTAGGCCTACTCTTTTACCAGCGAATAGTGGGATTGATCGTCACATTATACACCCCCACTGCTGGGAGGGCGAGCATGTTTAGCGCGACGCGGGTAAAGGAAGGGAGATAATAAAGGAACCTTTGGGGACGGTGTGAACATTAGCTGATGCTTGAAATTTGTTGTAGGGGAAACTTCGTGTAATATTCTTTATAAACTCAGTCGGATAACCGTTGTTTAAGATGTATTTACGTACAAGACAGTTTGTTCGTGTATAATAAAATAATTATAACAAATTATCTTTAAAAATGACGTAACTTTTGTTCATTCATTTTAAAAGGAAAGATTTGAAACATTTAAAACTGCACGTTTCGCATTCACATGATCTGCTTGCTGTTACAAGTGTTAACTTTACGGACTGTTACGTAAAATACTGCTATAATAGAACAAGGAATGCTGGCATACAAGGTTAACTTGAGGTTTTACCTGTCTTTCAGTAACGTCTGGAAACTGTCCAATAATTTCTAAATGGGTTTTGAGTTAAAATATTTCTAAACTTATGGTAGGTCGTGCCCACATGCAAAGTGAAATAAAGCTGTGTTTTTAAATGGCAGTTTGAAGTTGAATGACATGCTTACAACCAATAAAGAGGAGAGATTTCTCACTATTCAGTTAGAGCCTGGAAAACGTTAAACTGGTGTATGAATTTGAACCATGTGATAGAAAATAAAGCTTATTTCATTGTTCTCTAAAAGTGTACCTTATGGTTAGGAAGTGTTTCTCTCCGTATGTGTACTTGTTGCTAAACTGTTAGATTGCATTTATATTTACATTTTGATTATTTATTTATTAATTATATGTAAATATATTTATTATTCTGCAGCATAAAAAATTGCGGAAAGAACTTCTTATGTTTCTCTTCTAATTTATTTCGTTTTAACAAGCAAAGATGCTACATATTTAAAACAGAAAAAAAACCCAACAAAATACTCTTAATAAAGAGGAGAAGGTGTCAAAGACAGTCACATTTGACATATATTAATCTGCAGTATTTCACCCTTGGTATAAAGTGAAGTATCATCTTACTGTACTTCTCCCATCGTATAAAGTGAGGTCTCAACCTATGGTGCTTTACCTTTACTATAAACTGAGGTATCAACCTATGGTACTTTGTCTTTACTATAAACTGAGGTATCAACCTATGGTACTTTGCCTTTACTATAAACTGAGGTATCAACCTATGGTACTTTGCTTTTACTATAAACTGAGGTATCAACCTATGCTACTTTGCCTTTACTATAAACTGAGGTATCAACATATGGTACTTTGTCTTTACTATAAAGTGAGGTATCAACCTATGGTACTTTGCCTTTACTATAAATTGAGGTATCAACCTATGGTACTTTGCCTTTACTATAAATTGAGGTATCAACCTATGGTACTTTGCCTTTACTATAAAGTGAGGTGTGTCAACCTATGGCACTTTGCCTTTACTATAAACTGAGGTATCAACCTATGGTACTTTGCCTTTACAATAAATTGAGGTATCAACATATGGTACTTTGCCTTTACTATAAAGTGAGGTATCAACCTATGGTACTTTGCCTTTACTATAAAGTGAGGTGTGTCAACCTATGGTACTTTGCCTTTACTATAAACTGAGGTATCAACCTATGGTACTTTGCCTTTACTATAAACTGAGGTATCAACCTATGGTACTTTGCCTTTACTATAAAGTGAGGTGTGTCAACCTATGGCACTTTGCCTTTACTATAAACTGAGGTATCAACCTATGGTACTTTGCCTTTACAATAAATTGAGGTATCAATATGGTACTTTCCTTTACTATAAAGTGAGGGTATCAACCCTATGGTACTTTGCCTTTACTATAAAGTGAGGATGTTCAACCGATGGTCCTTTGCCTTTAACTATAAACTGAGGTATCAAACCTATGGTTACTTTGCCTTTACTTATAAACTGAGGTATCAACCTATGGTAACTTTGCCTTTACTATAAAGTGAGGTGTGTCAACCTATGGCACTTTGCCGTTACTATAAACTGAGGTATCAACCTATGGTTACTTTGCCTTTACAATTAAATTGAGGTATCAACATATGGTTACTTTGCCTTTAATAAAGTGAGGTATCAACCTATGGTACTTTGCCTTTACTATAAAGTGAGGTGTGTCAACCTATGGTACTTTGCCTTTACTATAAACTGAGGTATCAACCTATGGTACTTTGCCTTTACTATAAACTGAGGTATCAACCTATGATACTTTGCCTTTACTATAAAGTGAGGTATCAACCTATGGTACTTTGCCTTTACTATAAAGTGAGGTATCAACCTATGGTACTTTGCCTTTACTATAAAGTGAGGTGTGTCAACCTATGGTACTTTGTCTTTACTATAAATTGAGGTATCAACCTATGGTACTTTGCCTTTACTATAAACTGAGGTATCAACTTACGCGATGGTTGAGATGCCTTCTCTCCAGTCTCACTCTGCTAAATTAGTCCCCTTGTGATTTTACGAGAAATTCCAAAACAAACAAACTATCCTCAATAACGAAACGTTAAGTGTCCAGTTAAAGAAGAATAACAAATGTTGTGATACAGGGTGGTTTATTTCTAATGTTAACATAAATTTTCGTTCCATATATATTTTGAACGTATTTTGTTTTAAATTTATGACTAAAGAAAGACCTCGATATCCTAAGATTCCTTGGTGTGCTAATTCAGCGTGTGCTATCTCATGGTAAAGCCACATCGGGCTATCTGCTGACTCCACTGACAAGAATCAAACCGCTGATTACAGCATTGTAAATTTGTAGATTTACCGCTCTACCAGCGGAGGACGTTAATTTAGCGTTTATAAAGATCACCTAAATGTTGCCCCCACCCCGTGATATCTGCAGACTTGTACTGCTAGAAACTGTGTTTTAATATCAGTGATGACGAGAAAACCAACTTGTAAAGAAAAATATATACGTAAAAACATCTGGTTTTAATTTTCGCAAACCAAACGAGCCATTTTCACATATATATATAGTGTTTCAATATCCGTGGTGAGGAAAGCACAGAAAGACCATTATGTAGCTTTGTGCTTAATAACAACAACAGCAAGTGAATGTTTAGTTTCACTGAGAAAGGATTGGTTTGGTTTGGTTTGAGTCTCGCGCAAAGCTACTCGAGGACTACCTGCGCTCGCCATCTCTACTTTAACAATGTAACATTAGAGGGAAGGCAGCTAGTCACCCCCCGCTAATTTCATGGGCTACTCTTTTACCAATGAATAGTAGGATTGACCGTGAGTTTATAACGCCCTCACAGATGAATGTTTGAGTGACAGGTATTAGAACTCGAGACTCTCAGATTGCGACTCGAGCGTTCTAAACACGTCATCATTCAGAAGTGTGTGTAAAGTGAAACATTGAATATCCAGTTAAAACAAACTTAGTGCTATAAGACTGTCACACCAAACATGCTCGCCCTTTCAACCGTAAGGGCGTTATTTCGTAACATTTAATCCCACATTTCGTAGGTAAAAGAGTAGCCCAAGAGCTGTTGGTGGGTGGTGATGACTAGCTACTTTCCCTCTAGTCTTAGACTCCTAAATTAAGTACGGCTAGCGCAGATAGCCCTCGTGTAGCTTTAGGTGAATTTCAGAAACAAACAATAGGATTGTTTGCTTCCATTATTAAAATGTTTAAATATACACCACATGAATTATTCAAAGTTTAATTTATTTTGAATATTAAGCGCTAATCTGAACTAGTCTGACAGGGTGATTTTCTTATTCACTTGGTTTCAGCCAATCAACAGTGAGAAGCCAATTGCAACTTAAGCATCAAAAAAGTAATGTTAACGTAAGTAATAACTTGTTGGTTTATCTTTTGCTGTCAACTTACTGTAAAGCTAAGCTGATTTAGATTTAATTTCTATGAATTATCTTGGTTAGTTCTACAGTGCTGGTTAAATGTTATTTAAAATAAATAAAATTCTGTCATTTTATTATGAAAATTGGTTTGTTTTGAATTCCGTACAGAGCTACTCCAGGGCTATCTGTGCTAGCCGTCCCTAATTTAGCAGTATAAGACTAGAGGAAACGCAGCTAGTCATCACCACCCACTGCTAACTCTTGGGCTTCTCTTTCACATACAAATAATAGGATTGACCGTCACATTATAACGCTCCCAAAACTGAAAGGGCGAGTATGTTTGGTGTGACGGGGATTCAAACCCATCACCCTCGGATTGCAAATCGAATACCTTAACCACCAGGCCATACCGGGTGTATTATGAGGATACATTGACCATCTGTGAGTAATCAGAGTAAAAATATATTTAATATTATTTTACCTACTTATGATTGACTTAGTAAAGCACAACCAGTATAATGTACGTTATATTTATATTTTACGTAACGGTTAACTTCATTGAAGAAAAATTATGAATAATTTTTAAAAAGAGGGTAAAAATGGAAAAAAATATAATATTTTGTCACAAAATAAAACTAAAAGTGTTTAACATATAATATAAAAATATGTTAATTTGTTATTTTGTTTATGGATCTTTATGTAGTTAAGCACATAACTATTCAATGGGCTATTTTTATTACGCCAACCCTGAATGTTAAAACCTGGTGTTTGAAAAATAAGCCTTCTGGCTCACCACTGAGACAGTGGGAGCTTTATTATTACTAGTACGGTATAAAACTTGACAATCCTTAATTAAAATAAGAACCCTGGTTCTTATTCTGTTGGTTAATAAATTCGTGTTGATTTCAGTCATTGATCTTGTATAAGAAAAAATTCCAATGTTTAAATAAGTGAATATGATCGTATTACATCTCAGTCTTACTAAAATAACCTTAAAAGTTGAATAAGGTTTGTCATATCTATCAGGAATTTGGTTAAGGCCAAGCGCCCTACCTTCTAATCTCCATTTTGTCAACCAGAACTTCTCAATACTGAAGAAGTTACTCCCGATTCAAAGTATCTTTGAAGATTGTCAGTGGTAATGAGACAGCCATGATTAACCATTTAGATAGGACCTCACGAGAGAACAGATCATCTATACTCAGCCATTTCTGGCTTCTCAAGACTAGGTACAGACAACAAGATTTTCTTAACCTGGTTTCTGATCAGCCAGACGGTGGCGACTCTCTCAGGACAGTAAGTGACGTCTTCAGCTGCACAGTAAACCATTTCTCTCTGTTCACAGAGAAGAACTGAATCCCAATTTAGAGAGTTGTAAATTGATAAACCTATTACTGATTGTTATGTATAAAGCGTTTGAAATGCCATATTGTTGTTTATATTATTGTTTTGAAATTTAAACCAATAAAATACGTTGGTATTCATGTAGAAATTTCTAGAACTAAGTAGTTCGATCATTTGACCGTAAATGGAAATGTATGGCGGCCTAGTGTCTAGACGTAGAGTCTCGTGCAAAAACAGACATGCGCAGATTACTCTGGAACTCTGTGGAAGTTACACGAATGTTGGAGAACACAAGAGGCCTACTATATATAAACAGACGGCGACGCGAGGAGAAGGGGAAGAGTCAGTCATTAGTTTTTATTCAATTCAAGAGATATTGTCTTTGCTCGAGAAAAAGTAAACGTTTGCTGTGTGTTTATTCAACTTGGATTTGTGACTAGAGTTAGATCTACAGAAGCTGTGATTTTATTTCGCCAATCTTTACGATTCATTCGAATTACTAGTTATACTGAAGGTCAACACGTGTAGAACTGTTTATGGGAGACCGGGAAAGTTGGAAGGCGATAAGTTTGAGACGTTCATCGGAGGCATCGTGAAGGGAACTTAGTCGAATTTATTGGACTGTGAATTGTTTCTGGACTTCTCCATTCAAACTTCGGAATTTCTTTGTGGGACCAAATTCACACCCTGGACTAGAATTTTGGATTTCTGTTGTGGACTTTTGAACTTTCATTCTAATTCATTATATTGGACACAGGCCAGTACCAATTTTGTATTGTAATTAATTTTGAAAGTTGAAACTGAATATCTGTCAATGTTATTATATAATTTATGTTATATCTGTTACATATATAATAGTTTATTGTAATAAATTATACAAGCTGTTATCTGTGTCTTTCTGTTGCGTTCAGTCTACATAAAACATGAGAAAACGTAACACTGATCCACTGAGATATTGTTTCGCTTTGAAATTCAACTTATTTCACTTAGAATTCAACAGCGTTCTTAGTCCTTTCCAATATATCAACACGACCAAAGTAACCAGAACGATCTATACAGATTAGCTCATAACGAGGAACATTTCTCGATCCATGATTCATATTTTAAAAATATAAATAGCATTGAGCTTTTCCACATATCCTATGTGTTGCTAATTCCTATCAGGGCGTTAATAGAAACGTTCTATTAAGGTTATTAGCAACAGTAAACTCTAAAAGCACTTAAGAGAGAAAACGTGAGTTAAAATTAAATTTCGGTGGGATATTTACTTCCTTATTTTGTTTTGAATTTCGCACAAACCTACAAGAAAGCTATTTGAATTAACCGTTCCCAATTTAGCAGCATGAGAATAGAGGGAAAGCAGCTAGCCATCCTAACCCAACGCCAAATCTTGGGCTACTCTTTTATCAATGAATAGTGGCATTGGCCGTCACATTATAATGCTCCCACGGCTGTAAAGGTGAGAACTTTGGGTAGAATGTGAATTAGAACACGAAACCCTTAGAGTACGAGTCAAACACCCTAACCATTTGGTCATGCCGGGCTGGACAATCACTAGACAACAATCATTCAGTTCTGGAACACCACCCACCTATTTCTCTCTTAACTATTCTTTGCAGTTTCTCACTGCCTGGTATAAATAGAGGTTTATATCCTGTTGTATAGAGACGTTTAATTCATGTGTGAATTAACAAAATACCAATTAGACACTTCTAGTTAGCTACGGTGGGCGTTACCCTAATGTTGCTGACAATAAATAAAACTACAGTATGGTGTCTTCAAAGCGTGTCCACCTGGTATTGTATTAAAGAACAAGACATATAAATTGCATTAGATTGATTACAAATGAAGTTACATAACCAGATAACAATCTGTACGAAAGTATTGATGATGTGTAGTTGTTGTTACATGTAACTTATAAATGTTTTAGAACTGACACTAAGGTACCAATGATGTATGTCAGTTGTCGTTACATGTCAGTTATAAAAGTGAATTTGTGGCACAAAGCATCAGTTGTATAGATTAGCTGTCGTTACATCCTAATTTCTGACACAATGCACCGATGGTAAATATTAGCTGTCGTTACATGCCGTTTGTGACACAAGGCACCAATAATATAGATTAGGTGTCGTTACACGTTAGTGTGTGACACAATGCACCAATGGTGAATATTTGCTGTCGTTACATGCCGTTTGTGACACAAGACACCAATAATATAGATTAGGTGTCGTTACACGTTAGTGTATGACACAAGGCACCAGTATTATAGATTAACTGTCGTTTGTGACACAAGGCACCAATGGTGCTATGTTTAATTGTTAGCCGAAGGTTTTTGTACATTTATTTACTAAAACTCTCGTAAAATGTGGTCTACTTTATTTAATAAGTGAAAAACTTTTCAAGTAGATTTTTAAAAATAATAAATAAAAGTTAGAAACGTATTCCTTTTAGAAGATAAATATCTGGTATATTATTAAGTTCCTTTGACAAAAGTCCTCCAGTGAGTATACAGACTCGAAGGACTAAAAATCCAAGTCAAACCTTCCCATAGCGGGTCCTTACAAGGGGTTTTACCTGTTGTTATTTCGCGAAAACGTAGTACACAACTGAATATAAGACAAAAATAGCGGTTATTTCTTCAAAATTCAATAATTCTGTTCTTAATACCTATCGGCGATAACCTTAAAAACGTTATTGTTTCTTTGAGGCATCATAGGATACGTCTAGAAGGCAAGCTTTGAGCTGCAAAGGTTTTGTTTATCTGAGAATCAAGAATCATGTTGACTGGGGAGGGTACAACCCTAAAACTGTAGAAGTGTACAATCTGTATTGAATTGTCCCAACACTGCCCCCTAGTGAATCAGCAGTAAGTTAATGGACTTATAACACTAAAATTCGGGATTTGATCCATGTATTAAACGCATAAATATAGCTTATTTTGCAGCTCTGTGTTTAACAACAACAACGCTAACTGTTATAACTCAGCGTACAGCTAGCTCTATGACAGTAAAGTTCGGGGTCACTGACAGCGTTAGGCATATCATAGATAGTCAGTTACACACTTTTGCGCTGAACAACAAACATTCCAACACATTCATTTCCCTTTTATGGTTTCTTTGATTCGCTATTAATAAATGTGTATTTTAATAAATTTAATAATATGTGTGTGTGTTTAAAGTAACGGTAAAGAACGTAAACGTAACGAAACTAGTTAGTTTTTTACTAGTTCTTAGAGAGAGTTTGACTTTAACTCGCTTTCTGAAGTTTTAAAACAATGTTGGTTGAGGTAAAAGTTAAAAAAATAGTTTTCATCTGGATATCTTGATCAAAGGTTTGTAAAAACTGGTCTTTAAGTCCTCAGTTCCTATACTTAGTTGGCATATTCCATCTGAACAATTTATTGTAAATAATAAATGGAACTAGCGTATAATACTCAAGAGAATGTAAAGAGAGAGTAGACGGGCGAAAAAAATGTTATTACATGATGAACAAATATCAAATTAACGGACAATTTAATATAATTCAGTTGTTAATAAACATTAATATATATTTATATATATATATCACAACGTTTTCATCCAAATTTAACGAATTGCGTTGTTTGTTTCTATTTCGAAACAGTATGTCCCCCTAGTGGCTCATTGGCAAGAATAACTTTGGATTGTAATCGAATAATAGTCTCTAGTGGCTAAGCAGTATGTTTGAAAATTTATATTTCTAAAGTTTATAGTTCGATTGTTGCGTCAGTGAGGGGGCGTATCACAAACAACTTATTAGGCATCTTTGGCTTACGTCAGAACATTTAAAACATGTAACTAGCACACAATGCTCTCTGTTGGCTAACATGCACATTCGTGAAAACGAATGAATATTAGTATATTTTTATATTAATTTTTAACACTTTAACAACAATATAGTAATTCTGCACGTTATTGTCAATGAATAAAAGGGCTATTTTAGACATTTTATCACATTCTTAGGTTATACTGGTGAATTAGAACAACTAAGCAGAGGTTCTTAGTGCTAACATATGTTAGTTTACCTTCATTTCCCAGCATGGCCAAGCGTTCGACTCGTAATCCGAGGGTCGCGGGTTCGCATCTTCATCGCGCCAAACATGCTCGTCCTTTCCGCCGTGGGGGCGTTATAATATGCGATCAATCCTACTATTCGTTGGTAAAAGAGTAGCCCAAGAGTTGGCTGGGGGTGGTGATGAGTAGCTGCCTTCCTCTAGTCTTACGCTTCTTAATTATGGACGAATTATGGCTAGCGAAGATAGCCCTCGAGTAGCTTTGCGCGAAATTCTAAAACAAAACAAACAAAACATATCAATAACCTCAAGAAGCTGGAATATTATTTTCATAACGTCCTTTATTGGATCACGTAAATACGAGTCCATCCTATCAGGCTCTGGTTTGCATTTAAGCACAAAGCTACTCGATGAGCTATCTGTGCTCTGCCCACTACAGGTATCAAAATCTGGATTCTAGCGTTTACGTCTGCAGACATACAGCTGTGTCACTGGGAGAGGCTTTGTTATATTATTCATGAAAATTATATTTTTCATTTATGGACAGGAAAACGTCTTAAAGTCACTTTGAAGCAACACCGAAGGTAGTTGGTTGTTTCTGAAATTCACGCAAAGCTACAAAAGAGTTGTTTTGAGCTAACGATCCATAATTATGAAATGACAAACTAGAAGAATTGCGCTTCCCAGTTGGTGATTCTGAAGGTACGACTTAGACAGACCATTGTATAGCTTTCTGTTTAATAGCAAAAAAACACAAATATAATCTATACAACTAAATTAAAGGCACCCATGGTTAACTCTTTGGTTCTTGTGCCAATTTAATAGAAGCTATATATGTATATTTTTTAATTTGAAATTGCAAGTATTGAATAGGCGAATAAAATAAAAGTTATAGGTGTGATCAATTAGTTTTTTCTTTATCAGCGGAGGAACTTTGAGTTTTAATTCATAAATCACACATTTCGAATCAGTCATACTTTTTGAAAACTCATATGTTAATAAAATTGAAAACTTTAATTTTTTCTACAGCTTGAAGGAACGTTCCTCGTGTTTTAAGTATTGCTCTTAATTTTTACCTTAATGTTTTTTTCACATTTAAGTGTGTTTGTAAATGTACTATTGTAATCGGAATGTCTACGACCATCCGCCCGTATTCTCCTAGGCCGCAGTCCATCCGTCTTGTGGTGCCCACGGCTTAGCATTCTTTGGAGGTGATACACGCTGTCGAGGCTAGCCATGTGAAATGTTTGTAACATTTTGGCAGCGGTCGATAAGTTGAGACACTGACGTCGGCCGCTCACGCCCGTCGCCTGCTGGACCAAGAATACTTTCCCTTCGGTGATCAACATGTGTTTGTGGAACCGGCTGGGATGAACATTAAGTGAATGACTATCTGGTCGACCCCGTATAAGATGTCCCATGACGTCATCAAGGACGTGTTGTTGAGGTATGGGATGGTACGAAAGATTGAACACGAGGTGCATCAAAAGTGGCCGTCTGTGTGCACTGGGAACCGTCAAGTCTGTGTGGACATGAGGAAGCCAATCCCAAACTTCATCGTCGTGAACGGGTTCCGGCTGATGGTTAACTATCCGGGAATGACACGACTGTGTCGCCGCTGTGGTCTCGAAGGTCACCTGTCAACTGCATGTCAGACCCTATGGTGCGGGATATGTCTTACCTTTGAACACACCGACAGTAACTGTACTGTTACGTGCAATATTTGTAGTGGCGGCCACAAGTCCTCGCAATGCCCGAGGCGTGTGGCAAGTTACGCTGCGGTGACTGTGAGGCCGCCAACGGTTGTGCGACCCAAAGGGTTTCCTTCCTTGCTAAGGATGAGGTTGGAGACGAGTTGTTAGCCCTCGTCCAGGGGCTATGTTCTGTTGAGTCTGTCCCTGAGTCTTGGTGGGCGAGTCTCATGGAAGCCTGTGTTTCCTGGTTGAGGCAGGCTGGCATGCGGATTTCACAGGCCCTCCGTCTGACCTTGCGAAGCAGGCAGGACGTCTTGGCTGCTTTGCTTTGTGGCAGACCGATGGACTGCTGGGTCTTCTCGGACATCGAGAATTTACGTAGGGTAATAGACTCGGACTATTCCAAGCTGTTCCATGCTACGTGTGTCTCCAGTCTGATAAAGTCACTCGATCTCAGAACCATTACCAGAGTTCCTCTTTGCAAGGCACGGGAGATAGCTAAGAACAGACACGTGTCCAGTCTGGTGTTGTAGAATGATCGATCGTCATCTGACATCTCTGATTTCTTAGATACGTGCCACGGCTATTATAACCGTTTATATGCGGCTACACCAGTGGATGAGGGCTTGTGGGACGACATTACTATGTTTTTGCCTTCTTTCGACTCCTCCTTTTACGACCAGCTGGTGAAACCAATCAGTTTGGGAGAGTGTTGGTTCTTGCCACTCGGAAAGTGTCCTGGGCCAGACGGATTGCCAGTGGAATTCTATAACCACGAGGGGCTGGTAGTCGGATCCTTGTTTATCAGGCTCTTTAATAACTGTCTGACTGTAGGGACTATGCCTCCGGGAACGTTGGATGGGATCATTACTCTAATTTGTAAGGATCTCAGCAAGTCAGAAGATCTTTCCTCGTGGCGTCCCATATCGCTCCTTAATGTGGACGCCGAGATTATTTCTAAGGTCCTGTGTGCCCGTTTGGGTGCAGTTGTGCCTTCCTTGGTTCACTGCACTCACACTTGAGGCATCCGGGGCAGAAGTATTTAACAAAATTTGGAGCTTCTCAGGGATCTGTTCCATTACATCACGGATCGGGATATCTCTGCTATCTTTGTGTCCCTCGATAACAGTAAAGCGTTTGATCAAGTTCACCACGGTTTTCTGTGGCATGTTCTGGAGAGGTATGGCTTTCCTCCAGATTTTTTCTAGTATGTGCGAACCATGTATTCGACTGCTTCGAGCAGGCTCTTGGTAAATGGGTACCTGTCGTCTTCCTTGCCCATTTTAAAGGGAGTTTGTCAGGGTTGCCCACTGTCTTCTACGCTTTATGCGTTGGTTATAGAGTATCTGCTCTCTTCCCTGTATCACTCGGTCTCGGTACGTGGTCTTCAGATTCCTGGAGTTCGAGCGTAACTTATGTTGCGCATGCAGAAGATGTGAACCTGTTCCTTGCGAACTTTACATCTTTAGTTTCGGCGTTGGCCATTATCAATAGATACTCTCAGGCCAGTGCTGCCCAGTTGAGTTTTACTAAGTCTCGTGCGAGAACGTTTGGCAAGTGGGCCTCATCTACCGATTCCCCGTTTGGTTTGGTTTGGACCTCCTCCCCGGTCAGTTGCTTTGGGGTTTGTTTTCTTGCGGGCTCTGGGGCTGATTTGGAGGGGGTGGTTCAGCAGTACACGATTACAGCTACTGCCATGTTAACTTGTTTGATATGGCGGAGGTGGTAAAGAGGAGAATACTCCCCTTGATGTGGTACCTTGGGGCCGTTCTTCCTCTTGGTGACTGCACTGCACGAGCCATTGAGCGTCATGTCTTCACCTTCCTGTCGGATGGCAAGCCAGAGAGAGTGTCTAAGATTTCCTTAACGCGACCGTCTTGCAGGGGAGGTCCGGGCGTACAATGTGTCCGGACCCAGTTCTCTTCTACTGGCTTCTACGTTTCGTTGTCTGTCTGTGGAGGGTCGTGTTTGTTGCCCCCTCGTTCGTTTCCTAGTTGGCACGGGGTGCAGGCTCTTTGGTGTGTTTTTTGCGCCAGCAGACACCAATGTGTTTTGATCATCCTTTCTGGTATATTGACGCTGCTGCTGCGATTCGGCGGTGTCGTGCTGTGGCTGCAGACGAACCCTTGTTCCCTCCCCAATGTCGAAAGATCTGGGAGAGAGTTGCGCTCATTTTCCGGGTCCTGCCTCTCACGGTGGAGACTGTCCTGTGTCATGTATCGATCCCTGTTCCCAGTCATCTGGCCTTTTCCTTTCAATATACACTAACTATCGTTAAGTATGTCATCTGGCTTGCTTGAAACAAGTTAGTTTACGAGCAAACACCGGTGTTGTATTTTTCGATATCGGTGAAAGGCCAGATATAGACTGTTACTCCGACTTCAGACGGACTATCATCGTTTGAGTTCAGGGATATTTTATCATCTGTGGCGACCGGACGTCTCGGCTCTTTAAGCTTTGGAAGGGGGTCAGGTGGAGATTGGATTCTGAGCCATCCTGTTTCTGCCCTTGCTTTGTTTTGGTTAACTTTTATTTACCTTATTTTATTTTTGTATATTAAATTTTGTTCAACACGCTGTTTTTAACTTGTATAATTTTGCTGTTGTTCACATTTTCACTTTTGTACATCTTGTTGTACATTTTGCTGTATTTAACTTCTGTTTTATTTTTAATTTCTGCTCACATTTTGTTCATTCTTCATGTTTATTAAAATTGTATCTTTTTGTTTAACTTTCATCTACTTTGTTTAACTTTTGTACATTTTTACTTTGCTTATTTTCCCTTGTATTTCTACTTTTTTGTATAA
This sequence comes from Carcinoscorpius rotundicauda, assembly GCA_011833715.1. Lineage (NCBI taxonomy): Eukaryota > Metazoa > Arthropoda > Merostomata > Xiphosura > Limulidae > Carcinoscorpius > Carcinoscorpius rotundicauda. The sequence goes on along the minus strand of CM022404.1, from coordinate 74,469 downwards.
TTTTGCTGTGTTTTACTTACTTTGTGTCTTTTTGTCATTTTTCTTTTGTAATTTCTGTACATTTTTCTCACTGTCACCATTTTTGTCATTATTTCATTGTACATTTTGCTTTTTGTACAACAGTCCCTTGTTTTGGTTTTGTACTGTTCCTTGTTTTTTCAATAAACACAAATTGGGCTTTGTGTTTTAATTGTACATAAACAAAGCTTGATTCGTTCTTTATTTTTAAGTATATAGTTAATTTTTTTCAATAGATGTCGCCAAAAATGTGAACACTATGAAATTAGCTTAAATACTAACTGCTCAAGAGTTTAAGACCATAACAAAAATAAGTCCTAAACAGGATAGGAAATGTCCAACAAGAAGTCTCAGTACTGAGTTGCACGGCCGTCATTGCGTATAACTTCAAACACTCGCTTTGGCATGATCGATAGAAGCGTTTGCAAAAGGCTGGCTGGAATGTTATTCCAAGTGGTAAAGATGGCTTCACGAAAATCATGCACTGTTGGAAATTGATATTCATTTCTATAGACTTCCCTTGCCATCCACCCCCAAACATTTTGAATGAGGTTCAGTTCGAGTGAACACGTTGGATGGTCCAAAAGTATCACGTTATTCGCCACGAAAAATTCCTTTGTTCTGTGGGCATTGTGGATTGCAGCGTTGTCCTGCTGAAAGATCCAGTCATTTTTACACAAGCAAGGATTTTCAGTCAATAAGGATACTCTCTCCAACATGTAAATGTAGCCGACTGCTGTTTGACGCCCCTGTATAACTTGAAGCTCCATTATTCCATGGAAGAAGAAAACACTCCAGATCATGGTGGAACCTCCTCTACTGTGTCGTGTAAAAAATGTCTCTGGTGGGATATCCTTATCGTGCCAGTAATGTTGAAAGCCATCTGAACCATCCTGGTTAAATTTTGTCTCATCAGAGAACAAAACCTTCGTCCACTTTTCTATGTCTCATGTTTGGTGCTTCTGAGCAAAGTTTAACCGAGCTGTTTCGTGGTGTGAAAGGAGATGTGGCCTTTGGATACGTTTACGGTTTTTAAAGCCCTTCTCTCGTCGATACCCTTTTATTGTTTTTCAGCTTCATTCTGCGTCCGTAAGTACCTTAATCTAATTCGACAATCGCCTGGTGTCTTGCCGGACAACCCGTCGAATCCTCCTGATTCTCTTTCCGTATTCTTCAGGATCCTTTAAGAAATTTGCAACAGCAGTTTTACTACGCCCAATTTTACCAGCGATGGCACGCTGAAAGAGACCTTGCTTTTGCAACTCGACAATTCTGCTACGTTCAAATTCTGTCAGCTTTTTAGCCTTTGCCATGTAACACAGGAAATGTCAGTGGGTGACGTCGATAACGATAATGCTTGAACACAAATGACTAAATTTCGTTACGTGTTTACCGATTAACGCTTCGTTTCAGTATGATCTTGAAACTTTTAACTAGCAAGTATTTAGGCTAATTTCATAGTGTTCACATTTTCCGTATTAAATGCTAAAAACGTTTTTTTTTTATTTTCTCTTTTCTTATTTTCATCTTTCGAAGCTCTTCTAAAATAAGTGGTTGAGTCTAACAAAGAAAAATGCATTTTTTATGTTCATTGGCATTAAGATTTTGGTCAGCAGTGTATGTGTAAAGAAACATGATCCAGTAAATCATGAATATTTGTCATAAAGAAACAGTCATATCTCTGTGTGATGACATGTGAGGTGAATTTGGTTGAAGGTGTTCATACTCCAAACAACAAACATAGAATTTATTTGTTTTAACCAAAATCAGTTCAGCTGATCGTCACATCATAATGTCTTCGAGGAGAAAAAAGTGAACGTAGTCGGCGATGTGTTTCGTTCCTATAATATCAGACTTTAAGTATACAACATTGATCTAAATATTTTCCCCATTTATTATAGTTATAACACAAAACAACTGTAAACTCGTTAGAATGAACGTTTTGTACAGGCTGTAAAGTTCATTTTTTTCTGTCCCGAAGAAGGTAGATATTTTGTTTGTTTGATTTTTGAATTTCGTTGAAAAATACAGGAGGGCTGTCTGCACTAGCCTTCCCTCATTTAGTAATATGAGACTAGAAGAAAGGCAAGTAGTCTTCACTCCCCAGCGCCAGTTCTTAGGTCACACTTTTATAAATTAATAATGGGATTAACCGTCTTATTATAACGGACCCACGACGAGCTCGCGACACTCAGATTACCTCATGACCATACTGTGCCGGTAGACATACACTTCGTCAACAGTAACGAGATACTTCTCTTTCTGACATGGCAGAATGCTTGGTGTGACCTGTATTACACTCAGATTACCTCATGACCATACTGTGCCGGTAGACATACACTTTGTCAACAGTAACGAGTTACTTCTCTTTCTCACATGGCAGAAGACGTTTGAACCGATTCAATATTTAGATATTAAGAAATTTTCTTATTCTGAGGTTGTCAGAGAACCGAGTTTTGCTCGTGTTTTGTGAAAATGGAAAACAAAAATATTTTAATGGGTAAAGCAACATCGATGTTTGTTTGAAGATTTATGAAAACAAATAAGATTGTAAGATTTGTTGATTTGTTGGTTCTGAGTCGTAAAACTAGCAGACAACACAGCGACAGCGCACGTGAGAAAACACCACGAGCCTGTAGATCCAGTTCTAACGTCCTCTCCTGGAAACCGAATTCTCCGTCCAAGTAAAGACGATCACCACAAAGACTGATTTAATTGAAGTTATACACGACAATACATAGGTTGTTAACAATATAACGGGATAAGATCATATTTAACATTGACAATATTTGATAGAACTGTTGAACATATAGTATAATGTCTGTCTGCTGATAAAACTAATGTAAAATATAAATTTTCTATTATGGCGAACATATGGCACGCGTGCCAGAGGTGGCACACAAGGCCACGATTGCAGGCACGTGATAGGATTCCCGCATCTTTGCTAAGAAGTATGATGAATTTCAGGAAAACCATACTTGGACTAATAAATTCTGTGCCCTGCGTAAAACACTTGAGAAAATAGAGTGTAGAGGGATCTTGGAAGAAAACCTTGCAAAGAGTTGTGAAAATGAAATTCTTAAAGTGTGGAATTCTTTGCCAATTAATTTTAAGTCAATGAAATTACTTGGAATAGCTCTTTTTACTTTGTTTAGATCATCTTACGCTTGTGAGCAGCTGTTTTCAACTTTGAATTTCATCAAATCAGACAGAAGAAACAAGCTTACAGATGAACTGAGTGCTGCATGTGTTGCTCTCAAATCAACAAAATATGAACCATCAATTAACAAGTTACCCGAGTGTTCACAACAGCAAAGACAAAATTCAAGACAAAGTATACAAATTTTAAGTCAAGGCTATTTATTAGTTTCATTGAAACTTTAGTAATACGACTTTTTTTAAAATAAAGATACTCATCAAGAAGTCGGTTTTTTATTGGAAAGTAACTGTCATTTTTATGAAAATCCTGGCACATTCGAATAGACAAAATAATGTTGGGTCACAATTGAGGCACGCAATCTCTATAAGGTTCGCCATCACTGGTCTAGTACGTGAAGCGTAATATTTTAATGGTAAATATTACAAGTGTTTCACAGAGGGCGCTAGTGTAGACAATTACTGATAGTGTATAACAACCAAACAACATCTACTAAATCTTCAGCTCTACAATGTGTATCAAATATTATTTATTTTTGATTAACAATTTAACACTAAAAATACACCATAATATTAACAACAAACTATAATGTTTTAAGATAAATAAGCAACACTAGTTTATATGTGACTAAATAGTAACATTAATTTTAAACATCTTAACTTACACTTATTATCAGACATTTTTACCGCGTGAGACATTCAATACAATGAAAAACACTTTTTCATTATTTACCAATAATTGAAGTTGAACTATCAATAAAGATGAACCTTGAACTGTATATGTTTTAAAATAGACTCCTAACCTTGAAGTGTCTCGTTACTTAATAAAGTAGATATATTATCTGTGGTTATTCACTGCTATTCATTTTTTATCATTACTTACACAAGATAAGACACTAAACGACTCCCTGTTCTTGGTAATTTATATTTTGTTCACAGTTCCAACTTCTCAAGTTCAACTGTATAAGATTCTAGATAGACTAACACTAGAAATACATATTGTTATATCACAGTGTAAGAATATGTTTTGTATGTAATAACTGGTGTATAATAATACTGTAGATACTTCTGTATGAGAGACATTTAATAAAATACCAAATGACTTCCTGTACTTGTTTATTCGGTTTGTTTTGGAAATAAGAACAATGTTATACAATGTGCTATCTGTGCTATGTCCACCATGGGTATCGAATCCCGGTTTTAAGCGGTGCTTCTTGTACTTTAACATATTGGTTTTATTTCATGTTCCGACATTTAGATAATCACATGTAACTTGCTATATAACCAAACTCAGAAACTTATTATCCGTATAATAATAACACATTAAACTTGCTACCCACTGTAAGACATTACACTATATTTGGTTCAGTAAATGAAAACTCACTAGTCCTTTAAAATGTACTATTTCACACTTATGTAAGTTGAATTATATAAATATGGTCAGTGTTTGAAAAAACGTTTTCATGTGTAATGTGTAAACTATTTTCAGTTCCTACTCTAGGTCCTCCAGCGACAAACTCCAAAAACAACGTTTGTTAAAAATCTGTTGGTTTTTTAAATAGTTTATTAACTTCTAGAATCTACCATGTAAGCGTGGAAAGTTATTAGTGCTACGTCAAGTATTGTTCTTCAATCGCTCTCTTCCCAGTGGTAAGTAATTCAATATCAGCTTTTGTGTTTCTTCACATGATATGAATTGTTTTTTGTCTTCATCCAAACATTTTTCACTCACAAGTCGTTAAGTGTTGCTGTTGTCGTTAAGAATCAACGACAGATTCAATACACACGTTTTACTTCTACTGTTTGTTTAATTCACGAAACTAAATTCTAAAACAGCTAACCCATCGTCTTCACATAGTCTCACGTAGCACAGCGGTAAGTCTATGTAGTTACAACATTCAAATGTGGTGTATTATTCACAAATGAACAAAGCAGATAGACCAGTGTGGCTTTCTTCTTGTAAAAGACAACATATTTTTATCGTTATGTCATATCAGATAAATAAAACATTCGTTCGTTCAGCTTTAATTTTATGAAATAAGAAACTCTAGAAACGGTGAGTGTTAGAAACATCATCACATGATTTAGACATTTTAGTGATAATGTTAGAAACCTAGATTTGTTATAGTACATACAGTTATAATTTTGTTTTATTTATTTTACTCAGTTATAAAGAAATGATGTTAAACACCTTTATTTAGAATACAAAGCCGATCACGATATTTATGTTTCAACTTTGAGCTCAGCCTTAGACAAAATAAAACATACCATTTAATCAAAATTACATGAGAAGCTTCTTCGTCAACGAGATCCGAACCATTAGCTCTCGGATTTATAGTTCTGAGAAAGTTAATGAGACCTAAAAATGAGTTTAGTAAGTATTTTGTAACTGACACAGAAAATATAATAAAGAAAGAAAAGTGAAATTAGAAGAATTCTTAATGTGACTGGAACTGAATTCTATATAGTTTATTATTACAGTAGTGACGCTGCTTTTACAGTAGATGGCACTGCTTTAAATTATATTTATGAGTAAAATTGACATTCAGTTTTCAGTATTTGCATAATTATTGTAATTACGTGTTTCAAACTACTGACTCCATAATGTTATATGAAATAAAAATAAACATATTGATTCATAACAATAATATATAAGTATTATGAAATCCTTTGTCACTGTGTTATAATGAATTTTATTCGTCACTCTTTTTCTATTTGTGAACCAAGCTAATAAACATCACTACAATAAAACTTAAAATTACTTCAGTACTCAGGTCAACCAATGACGTTACTGAACACATCACAAAATATAATAGTATTTCACACTTTCGTTAGTTTTGAGTTTGTCAATAAAAACCTCCTTCTATTTGTTTCTAAACCAATCTTCTTTATTGTTTTCAGGATAACGTCTTATGTAAAATTCAGTTATATATTCTAATTGAATACTATTTGTCAAGTTTAATTATAACACTGTGATTACATGTACACATTCCAGATAGTACATGAAAAACCTAACCATCAGAACACTAAACATTTAGATCAACTGTTGGATAAATATAAACTGGATAATAATACAAGGACAGTTGTGTAGAGATTTTCTTCCTTCATCGACATGTGATGGGTCTGTGAGAAAATATTCATTGAGAGAAATATTTGTGCATTACATTAAATCTCCAGTCACCCCATCCTCCGTCTTCTCACATCTGAACACATTCATTGTCTACAAGCGGTATATTATTAATTCGTCTTTGAACCTTTATGTAACGATATATCCTACAGTTTGACGTGAACTTCCATTGCTGGTTGTCTCATATTTGATGAACCATACTATACCTGACAGTACATTGGTGTCAGCTTCTAAGTATGTGGAGTTGAGGCTGGCATTTTCTTCTGTACTTAACTAAATCTGTAACTCGAATTAGTTAGAAATCCCTTTGAGAAAACATCTTTGAAATGGTCTGTAGTAAATTTTAGTAGAATAAATAATGTTATTTATTAGTATAATTTTGAAACCAAACTGACAAATAGTTCTTCCATTTGTAAGCAACATCAATCGATTAAATACCAGTACCTCTGAAAACAGAATACATCCAACATAATAGACAGAAATAGAATATCGTAAAAGAGATAAATATTTAGAAATATTTAACACTAAACTACTAGTACCATTATTTCGAATATTCGTTTATCCGATTAGACATAATGCTCAAGGAGGTAATTATTTTATTGATTTCAAAATAGAATTACGTTTAATTAGGAGTTATATTGCAAATTTTGTATAAAAAACTAATACTTATTGTATGTTACAACTTAATTTTGGTGTTAAAAAGCCTGAGATGGCCAGGTGGTTAAGGTAATCGACTCGTAATTTGAAGGTTGCGGGTTCGATTCCTTATCCCACCCATCATGCTCGCTCTTTCAGCCATGTTGGGCATTATTTACTTCCATTATTCGTTGGTTAAAAGAGTAGTCCAAGAGCTGATGAGTAATTATCTAGTCTTACGTTGCAAAATTGGGAATGTCTAGTATAAATAACCCTCGTGTAATTTTGCGCCAGAAACGAACTAATTAAACATAAAAGGCTTGATTTTATTACACAGAAAATGAACTGCTGTTTAATTTTTTTTACTGTAGTCGTTTCTTGTAATAAACGGTCGTTCTACAAAGTGGGATATTCTCTCTTAACCTGAAGATCACCTAGGAAACGTTGTTCTTATCAATAAAAGTGTTGATACCCATAGGAGCCGTTCTGAGATACAAAGACAGGCATCATAGTGTTATTATCATTGACAAAAATTATTATTTCAAGAGTTGTCTTTCTACACACCAGACGGAAGCTAATTTTTGTGAAGAAATTTAACTCAACAAATATTGACTTCTTATATTTTAATAAAATACAGAATTGGTAAACACTATATATATTATTCGATTTGTATTTTCAATAATCAGCTAAATTAACTTCGAGTGAACGAGTGGGGGACGAAATGAACGTTAGAATTAAAGTTTGATGATTTAGAACATCTGAAATTTTTACCAAATTATTTGAAAGTTTCCAAAAATATTAACCGAAGCATGTTAAAAACTTCAAGATAAAACTATCTTGATTTGACACATTAAATTTCATTATTTGTGTAATTATTGATTTAATACCTTCCAACGTACGTGGAAGACAACTAATATAACCTATTACATAACCGAACTGAGAAACTAATTACCAATATGTGTTATAAAATGTGATATTTCACCATTCTTAATATGTAGTATGTCGTTTAAACACCGACATCTCATTCTTATGGTTTATATTATTTTAATCTCTGTTACTATTATTACTTTATGTGAGACTGGCGAATGTAGGATGAAACTGACAGATGTAAGGTTCCTCAGTCACCTCCAAAATCTAGAGTACATTTTATATCCCACATTATAGTCTCTACACTGGAATTATTTCAATTTGTATATCAATTTTTATATCTGTTTTGGATTGTTGTTGTATATAACAAACTAATATCAATCAGAGGTTTTGATTTCCTGTTTTTAACTCAGTCCTCAGTTTTGATTCATTTAACTTAACACTTCAGTATTAATATTCTAAGGCCTGGCATGGCCGAGCGCGTTAAGGCGTGCCCTCGTAATCCGAGGGTCGCGGGTTCGTGCCCGCGTAGCGCTAAACATGCTCGCCCTCCCAGCCGTGGGGGTGTATAATGTGACGGTCAATCCCACTATTCGTTGGTAAAAGAATAGCCCAAGAGTTGGCGGTGGGTGGTGATGACTAGCTGCCTTCCCTCTAGTCTTACACTGCTAAATTAGGGACGGCTAGCACAGATAGCCCTCGAGTAGCTTTGTGCGAAATTCCAAAACAAACAAAACAAATTAATATTCTAGCTACACACACACACACATTTACCTTCCGTTGAGCAGCTAGCAAGGTGGAGAACTTATATTACTAAATTCCGGGTTTCGATTCCCTGCGTGTTTTCAACTAAGATCTTAGTCAGCTTTGTGTTTAACAACAAGCAAAATCATGAATTATTTGTATTATTTATTTTTTATTGATAACAAAATTCCATATGGATACTAAAGTATCCTCAGAATATATCGCTTCCTTCTACACTTTAAACCACATGCTTCCTGTTATTTATTTCAAATTCCAGAAGACTCCAAATCCACCTCCAGCTCCATATGAACCTGGAACTCCACCTCCAACAAGTCCACTACTATTAGAACAACAATAGGAAGGAGGAACATCACAACGAACAAGATTTGTTGGACATGCGATGTCATCTCGGAAATTCCCCACTAGTTCAGGTAGTAAACAAAGTGACGTCATTAGAATATATATCGCTTATAATATTTTGTAATAATTTTTAAATCGTCACTGTTTATCTACTTGTGAAGCCTAACTAATAAACATTATATTCATAAAACTATTAATATTACGTCAATACCAAGATCAACCGTTGATGTTACAGAACACGTCACAAAAAATAGTCATATTTAACAGTTAAGTTATTTAACGAGTTTGTCAGTAAAATCTATTGCTAATCTATAAACCAATCTACTTTCTTGTTTCCAGAACAGTATCTTATGTTAACTTTTAACTTTCCGTAGCATCACTAAAAGTACATAAAATTATCTGCAAAAACACATTAAAATAATTCTCCGTTGGTTACTTTATACACAAAATACAGTACTTTACACCTTAGTTTGAGGCTACATCGTGGAAGACGAACCCTAATTTGTGACAGAGAATTCTAATAAAACAAATTGACTTTACAACCAACACTTTAATATATCCTTGACTTTCTTCAATTTACTGAGTAAAGACACAATATACTCCACAGTATATCGACAATATTAGTTCAATTGTTTTATACAACTGAACATACTTGTAATTAGTAAGTGTTGACATTATGATCTTTAAGAGCCTGATTTGAGTAGATACCAAGTTAATCTCTTGTCTTAACCCATCACCTTTGTCTTTGGACAATAATGGACATTTAAAGAAAAAATATGTGCTTATTGCATTGTGTAAAATACGGTATATTGTTCTCACAGCTGTGGATTGTATGTCATAAACGCGACCACATACAAGATCAGTCATATAAACAGCTGCCATATTAATGTAATTAATATTTTGTACACTAGTTAATTAATAACAAACGTATGTAAAACAATTATGTTATTTTATTGTCTATATTACTTACTTTCAGTTTGATATTCAGTTGTAAACAACAAATGCAATTTAAATTAAAATATTTACTTTAATAGTTATAAGAACAAATTTTATAAAAATGCATGGTTGTGTCAAACTGTGTTGGTGTTTCACACATGTAATCATTTTGAAACAATTTAATTTTCCACTTTAAATTGCTGTAAAATATATAGTCGTCAAAAGTACATCATTTTTTTACATTTTTTCATTATAAACAATATTCGAAAGTCTGGATACACGTTGTTGTTATAAACTTACTTTCATTAAATATTATGTTACAAACCTCCTTTAATAACAAACAAGAAATAAACATTGTGGCAGTTTCTTAAACGATACAGACAAACGTAACTTATAATTGATATTTCTATCATAACATTTAAACCATTTGTATGAATTCAGTGTTAAAGAATTCATTCTCTCACCTGGAGTTGATTCCAACAGTGTTGTAAACATCAAAAGTATAATAATTGTAGTCTTCATTTCTCTGATCTGTTAAAATCAGTATTAATACAGTTAGAGAAATGTGACTTTTAACGAAGTTTAAAATAAAGCTCGAAACTTAGTACAGCCCATGAATTCTGTATCTTACTAGTTTCAGATATATTAGAACAGTTGGTTTTAAGTAGCAAGATTTCAAAGTAACCCAGGTATAGAACGTGTGGAAAAACACCACGAGCCAGGATATTCTGTTCTCACGCGCTTATCAGGGAACCAAACTCTCCGTTTCAGAAAAAACTCTCATCACAAAGAATGATTTCTTTAACGTTATACACAACAATACCTGGATTGATAACAATATAACGTGATAAGAACATATTTAACATGAACAATATGTGATATAACTGTTGAACATAATATCTCTGTAATGATCATACTAGTGTATAATAAAAATAGGTCGGCTTGTTTGTTTGTTTGTTTTTTTGGAATTTCGCACAAAGCTACTCGAGCGCTATCTGTCCCTAATTTAGCAGTGTAAGACTAGAGGGAAGGCAGCTAGTCATCACCACCCACCGCCAACTCTTGGGCTACTCTTTTACCAACGAATAGTGGGATTGACCGTCACATTATACACCCCCACGGTTTGGAGGGCGAGCATGTTTAGCGCGACTCGGGCGCGAACCCGCGACCCTCGGATTTCGAGTGCACGCCTTAACGCGTTCGGCCATGCCAGGCCAAATAGGTCGGCAGTTGCTTGTTTCTTTTGGAATTTTTCGCAAAGCTACACCAGGGTTATCTGTGCTAGCCGTCCCTAATTAAGTAGTATAAGACAAAGGGGAAGACAGCTAGTCATCACCTCCATCACCAAATCTTAGGTTGTTATTTTAACAACTAGTAGTGGGATTAATCGTCACTCTATAACGCCCCTGCGGCTGAAAGGGCGAGCACATTTGGTGCGACGGGGATTCGACCCTGAGATTACGAGTCGAACGCCTTAACCACCTGGCCATGCCTGGCCTTTTTTTAATTCATGAAGCTTAATTCTAAAACGACTGACTCAACACCTTCACACAGCTCCCTGGAGTACAGCATAAGTTTAAGTAGTTAAATGGTACACAACAGAAACACCATTATGACTCTGTTCTTATAACAAACAAAGTGTTTGGATATTTATATTGTCATGTCACAGTAACAAAACATTTTGTCGTATATCTTTATTGGTACGAAACAAGAAAATCTTCACAAGCAGTGAATATTAAAACTATACAATAGTACTTATAATATGAACCATGATGACCATCTAAATTTAACATTTACCAAAAATAAAACTTTCATAACGCTTTGTGTTCCTACTGATAATTTAGTTTTAATAACTGATTGAATCCTGTCTTGCTTAGCTGTTAGCGCGATAATTTACCTCACACATCAATGCCACTTGTTATTTTTGTTTACACTTAATGATAAAAATTCCGAATAAAATGTTTTACTAGAAATTGCTTTTGAAATGTTTTATAGAAATATAACAATTGTTGTGAATATTGTATTAGCCTCTAGAATTTACCATCTTGGGAACTTAAAGCGTTAAAACTTCTTAGGTTAACTTCAAAAATTGCTTTTTAAAAGGTAGAGGGCAGTACGAAAATTGAAGTGTCGTTCGATTATTTAAAAACCTTAAACAAGAAAAAAAACAATACATTATTAATTACTGTTTTTGTTTCTATAATTACGCCATCTGTAAGAATCTTAGTGCACTAATATGTTTTTCTTTCATTTGTTAATTTCGTACAAAGCTAGCTGTCTCTACTTTTGAAATCTTAGACAGCTTGTAAAAAAACCACCTACCTTCCTAACTGTCAGAATGCTGGGTTTAGTCCAACTGTGAGACATTCATAACCTGAGGTAATAGTACAAGAACAAGGGTGTAGACTTTTCTTTCACCACCGACAAAATTACACCTGATGGGTTTGTGTTTTCTTAAGATCGGGCTATCTTCTGAGCTCAGCAAGGGGAATCGAACCCCTGATGTTAACGTTGTAAATCCGTAAACATACCGCTATATTAGCGGTGTGCAATATATTATCTGCGCTACGCACACTGCGGAGGGAAATTTCCATTGAAGGAATGTTTTGTCCATTAAATTTCTAGACCTCCCCCCTTCCCGTTTCTCTACACAGTTATCAAACGCCATCAATGTCTGTTTGCAAGGAATTCAGAGAGACATCCTGAGAAATCCAAATACATGGAAGTCCGCGGAGTATATTATTAATTCCTGTTTGAACTTTTACATCACGATATAGCAGACAGGATAACACAGACGTTTGCAGCTGATGGTATTATATTATATGGTGTTTAACAGGGTTGCGCTTTGCATTTTCTTTTATATTCAGCTAAACCTTTTTCATGAACAAACAAAAAATATCTTGGAAAATAGTCTGTAATTAATTTTATTATAATAAATAATGTTATTTATAAGCCGAATGTGTAAACTATAGCTCATAAGCGAACAAATAGATCATATATTTGTGAGTAACATCAACAATCAAAAACAATCTATAGATCATGACGTCATCAATTACTAACATTGATATCTGCTAGAACTATGGAATATATAATATATCCAAGCTAATTGTTCGATAAAAACAGAATACTGAATATCAGATATATCTTGGGATATATTTTACACTAAACTACCAGTACCACTGTACCGTGTAGGTAGAATATTGAGGAATTTGATTATTTTAATGGTTAAATAATAAACTTACGTTTAAATCCGAGTTTTATTACATATTTTGAACAAAAATTATTAATTATTATATGTGTCAACTTAACTTATAAATTTAAAAAAAGATATCAAGTTTCATTTTTCTTGCTTTCAAGATGGCGAAAGTATAGCGCTCCACAGATGAATACAAAGTATAGCGCTCCACAGATGAATACAAAGTATAGCGCTCCACAGATAAATACAAAGTATAGCGCTCCACAGATGAATACAAAGTATAGCGCCCCACAGATGAATACAAAGTATAGCGCCCCACAGATGAATACAAAGTATAGCGCCCCACAGATGAATACATGTTTTGAAAATATGGCGTCTCAGAACAACAGATTAACTAATTCTAATATTATTAAACCAGTCACAAGTAGTATTTCAGACATTTTTCTCTTATTTAAACTCAAAATTGGATATCGTTTTTGTACAACAAATAGTTTAGACACTAATTTCTTTACATCAGTTTAAAGTGTCTGGTGTAACAGTTTTCACTAATAACACTGGTTTACAAAGAAATTGAGGTAAGCACAAAAATAGCTGTTTTTAGATATGCATACTGTACATTTTGTACACATACTGTACATAAAGGCATATATGCATTCAGGGTTAATTTCTAATATTGTGTGCCTTATGTCTTCTTTTTTAGTTATTATACAATAAATTTAAGTGATAGCATTACATTATATATATATATACATATATAGCTATATATCAAGACAGATCACCAGTTTCAGGAATCGGAACAAAGACCTTGCTTCATTTTTCGACATGGAAAACAAGTTGTGCTACTGCACAAATGTACCTGGCTTGTTCACTTTCCTTGGTTTGCCACATAATCCTTCAGACTGGCATCTTTTCATAGACTCTTCCAAGCGAAGTCTCAAGACTGTGCTTCTGCACAACGGGAATAAATATCCCAGCATTCCCACTGCACACTCTGTCCATCTAAAGGAGTCCTATGACAATATGGAGCTTCTTTTAGAAGCTGTTAAGTACAACCAGTACCAGTGGAGTCTGTGTGGGGACCTCAAGGTCATTGGTCTTCTTATGGATATGCAAGCGGGCTTCACAAAGCACTGTTGCTTTCTCTGTCTCTGGGATAGTCGAGCTGTATCCTAGCATTACAAGCAAAAAGCACTTTCGTTCCTGGCAAACACAGCGTCAAGGAGAATCCTCTGGTTGACATGAAGAAGGTGCTTCTTCCTCCTCTTCACATCAAGCTTGGTTTGATGAAGAATTTCGTGAAGGCAATGGACAAAAATGGTGCTGCCTTCCAACACTTGTCTACTGTGTTCCCAGGTCTCAGTGCTGCTAAGCTCAAAGAGGGCATATTTGTCGGACCTCAAATCAGAGAAGTGCTGAAGGATACTGATTTTGAGGAGCTTCTTACCTTAAAGGGACTGAGAGCATGGGAAGCATTTAAGTCAGTCTGTAGTGGCTTCCTTGGTAACACACGCGTACCAAATTACCAAGCCTGTATTGAGAGGTTGCTAAAGATTTATGAGGATATGGGATGCCGAATGTCACCCAAAATTCATTGGAGCAGTGAGTGATGAGCACGGAGAAAGATTCCACCAAGACATCACGAAGACATGGAGAGCAACTACCAAGGCAAGTGGAACCCCAGCATGATGGGATACTTCTGCTGGATGCTCTTGCGTGACATCCCGGAGGCAAAATACACCAGATCATCTAAGAAAACACACTTCTAACTGTCTGCAGTACTATGAATTGTGTACATTGTGTCATCCAAGTATATTTATTCCGTCAATGTTCTTTATCTATCCTGTTTTATCTGTAATAAGCTGCTGCAACTGTTGAAATAAGCACGTATATACTCTGTATATACTAAAATGAGACTATTTAAAAGCCAAAAAACTAGAGGTGATAGAGCAAAACTGTTTATAAATTTGAATTCAGCACACCCAAATTAGTAAAAAACACCTCTTCACATTCTTGCCTCAGACAAAAAAATATTTTTTGTTTAACCAGTGTAATCTTCCTTCCTTTGAAAGGACATGAATGACGTTCGGTGCTCTTGTACATTCGTTTCGTAGCTGCTTGATGTGTTGTATAAAGGTCAGCTTACTGTAAAAATTAAGCCTAAAGAGCATTGTCTCACAAATCACGGGTAGCACAAATTCAGCAATAAGGAGTTCAGAATCGGAGAGAATATCCCATTGGTAGCAAGAATGCATGTAAACGAGTTTAGAGAAAGAGAAGTTAAAACAGTTTTATCTGGTTCACTACAGTAAACGATTGAGGGCAGTCAGTATCTGACGCTCAGTGTCGCTCATGCTCGACAACAGACATAAGATATGAAAATCGTCGACAAAGATCTCACTTGAGGGAGTTTATCAGTGATGGCCTTAATGTTTATACTGAGAAGTGAGACACTCAAAACGCAGCTTTGAGGGACTCCAAGTTACTGTAGAAAGGAACAGGAAAGTGTCGAACCTACACCAACGTGGAATTGTCTCTTTATTAAAAATGTTTGATAAAAATTGGCAAATGACCACATAACCCATGTATGTGGAGGTCTTGCAAAATGCCATTTCTTCATGTGTTGTCATAAGCATTCTGAAGGTCAATGAATGTTGATACAAGATGTTGTCATTTGAGAAAGACTTCTTTGATTGACGTTTCAATTCAGGTCCACAGATAACACACAGTTTGGAGAAAATATTTACACTTGTCTTTATTTTATTAAAAATTAAACATAAAACACATTCCCTGTTACAATGTCAACTATAACTATAGATTATGACAATGAATCAAATATCGACCAGTCAAACCAGGTATTTTACACAAAAGTATCCATTTCTCTCTACGTACTGTTTCAATACGTGGCTGTTCATCGAGTTAAAGGTTTTAGAATTTAGCTTCAAGAATTTAAAAAAACACAGTGAAGTTAAAACGTTAACAACCTTACCTTAACGATAATAGCAAAACGTAACGTCTTAAAAATCATAAGACGTTGAAGGCAAGATAAACTTAATAAGACGTGTTGTGTAAGGGAAGAAACAATAAAACTGTTTTACACCCTCCCTAATATTTAGTTATTGACCACAGGGAATAAAACCAATCAGTAGCACCTTCCAATTACCTTTAAGAAAAAATGATTGACTGTCCATCTTGTATGGCATTAATAATTTATAGAGACGAGGAACTAGAATGAACGATCATTATTTGTTCTCCAACAGCTGTGAGTTTCTATAATTAAAAAAAAATGTTTTTCAGACCAAGCGAACTTTCTTTAGTCCTCGTTGCAGTTTAAATAATATAAAAAACCATTTATTTCAAGATGTTTCTTTGACGATAAATGGTGAAGCGACTGATGAAATTTTATTAGAAATATAAAATAAATTTATATATTTAAAGTGCTGGATATGAAGAGTTTCAAATTTGTGATTTATGACAGAAAAGATATTTATAACTTAAAATGTTTGTATGTGTTTTCTTATCGCAAAACCAAATCTGGCTATCTCCTGAGTACACAGAGGGGAATCAAACCTCTCATTTTAGCGTTGTAAACCCGCAGACTTTCCGCTGTACAAGCCGGGCACTAAATTAATATATAATGATATTTGTATCATGAATAATATAGAAGAATTTCGATAGTTTGAAAACAGTACTGGCAAACTGCCAAGAAAAGAAAATGGAGGAGTGTAAATGAAACGTCGAGGGTTAAGTGTGTTCTACATGATTTATCAGGATATAAAACAATGTGTTGAACAAAACAGATGAATGATATTTATACAGAGAAATATATATGTCAAAAACTGCTCGTTTGGGTTGAGAAAATATTTTACGAAGAGGAGCGAACAACGTTTCGACCACATGTTTGAAAGGAGTTGTGTAACTGAGTGTCGGAATCTAGAGGGCGGTGTTAGATGTTTGAATATATAATTTTATATTATTTATTTTACTATTTTTAATATGAGTATAAAGATGTTCCTTTGTATTGGTTTATTTTGGGTTTAAGTTTAAGTTAATTTTGCGTTTGTTTATGTTTGTTTCTTAATTTAGTATTTGAGTGTTTTCTATGGTTATGTTGTGTTTATTGGACTTGCATTGTTCGAAAACGTGTGAAGGTGACTTTTTGTGTTCTTTGAACCTAGTTTCCATTTTTCTACTTGTTTCTCCAACATAGAAGTCGTGGCAGTTTTTACATTGTATTTTATAAATAATGTTGGTGTGGTGTTTGTCAGTGCAGGTGTTACATAGTTTTGTGTTTGGTTTTTGAATAAATTTGGTATTAACTGGAATGTCATATTTTGTTACTAGTTTTTGCCAAATGTTGGTTATTTGTCTGCTGATGTCGAGAATGTATGGTATGCATCAGTAAATAGTTACGTGATTTTTTATTCGTGAGATATATTCACTTTTGTTGGTTGATTTTGCTTTCTGTCTCGGTGTGTGCGTATAATGTTTTCTACGGTTTGTGGAGGAAACTTATTAATGTTGATGAAGTGTTGTTTTATTTTATCTAATTCATCGTTAATTTTATCTGGTGAGCATAGTTTTATGGCTGTGTTTATTTGGTTTCTTGGTATGTTGAGTTTTTGTTTTGTTTCATGTGCTGAGTTCCAAGGAATGTATAGTCCAGTATGGGTGATTTTTCGGTGGATTTCTGTTTTAAATTGTGTGTCGGTTCTTGTAATTTTGAGAATAATAAATGATATTTGATTACTTTCTTCCTGTTCACATGTGAAGTTAATGTTGATTCCATGAATGAAACTCCTCTTCTTACAGTATAGATTCTGACTCTCTATTTTAGGCCACCTGATTCGACTTGAGAAGCTTTTCTCAACTGATAACATGTTGTGTCAACTTTATTTGTCCTTTAGAAAGCTTATGATACTACATGGAGGTATGGAATATAGAGAGACCTCTACTTATTTGCACATTCTTATTAAACTTTTTTTCCATAAACAGGCGATTCCAATTTGTGTGGATTCGACACTTACCCGTTGTTTTCTACAGCAACTTGGAGACCTCTATATAATTCTCTTACAAATTACATGACACATAGAAAAAAGTAAAATAGTACATTTTAAAAGACTAGTAAGTTTTTATTTACTGATCCAAAGATAGTGTTATGTCTGATAGCTGGCAGTCTGTGTACTGTATCATTATTATACGGATAATTAGTTTCTTAGTTTGATTATATAGCACGTTATATGTAATTGTCTTAACTCCGTAACTTGAAACAGAACCAACCTGTTAAAGTGCAGGAAGCACCGCTAAAAACTGGGTTTCGTTACCTGTTGTGGGCAGAGCACAGATAGCCCATTGAATAGATTTGTGCTTTATTCCAAAACAAACCAAACAAACATTTAGTGTTTTATTAAACGTCCCTCATACAGAAGTATCTTCAGAATTATTACGGACCAGTTATTTAACACGAAACATATTTTTACACTGTGATGTAACGATATGTTTTTATTGTAATTATATTCAGAATCCTATACAGTTGGAACTGTGAACAAAATATAAATTGTTATGTATAGGAAGTCGTTTAGTATTTAATTTTAGGTATCTGATGATGAAAAATGAATAGCAGGGTTATAGTAACCACATACAACACACCCACTTTATCAACTTAAACAAACTTTCCCGTATGGAGACTATTTTGAAACATATACAGTTGAACTATCAATAAAACCGGACCTTGAACTTAAATTATTGGTAAATAATGGAAAATGTTTTTTGATTGTATTGAATGTGTTACCCGGTAAAAAAGTCTGATAATAAGTTTTATTTAGTCACATATAAACTAGTTTTGTTTATTTATCCCAAATTATTATAGATTGTTCTTAATATTTAGATGAGTTTGATTGTAAAAAAAAAACTTTTATGAAAGATTAAAAAAATAATACACATTTGGATCCAGCAGGTTTACTAAAGTGTTAATTACGTTTTGTTGTAAAACACAGTATGAATCTAAGTCTCAAAAATAACGCCCTCTGTTAGAGAGTCATAATATTTACTGTTAAAATATTACGCTTCATGTCTATTTTCAATTGCAAGCCATTTTTTTATTATTCACGAGTTTGATCAATACTCAGACATTATACTATAAGTTCAGCATTTCTGTCAGATATTGTTAAAGTTAAATATCACGTTACATTGTTATCAGTCTAAGTATTTTCATGTATAACTTTAAATAAATCGGTCTTTGTCGTGAGTGTCTTTTTCTGGAGCGGAGAGTTTGGTTCCCTGATGAACTGGTGAAAGTAGAATCTACTGGATCCTGGTGTTTTTCCACACCTGCTGTAGCTGTGTTACCTTGAAGCTTCCCCATTCAAGACCAACGAACCTGTGAACGTCGCATTCATGGTTGTTTTCATAAATCTTCACATAAACCACGATGTTACAAGTCACAGTAAAATATTTTTGTTTTCTGTTTGGACAAAACACGACCGAAACAATGAGAAATTCATTTCTCTGACAACCTTTGAAGAAGAAAATTTCTTGATTTCTAAGTTTTCTCAATATGTAGATGTAAAAAAATACGACAGGTTAATCACAAAAAATACTCAGGTCAGAGTTTCAGATGTTTGAAACTGTAGAGCTTTGCAAAACGGTACAAATGACTCCTGTCAAGTGACAAACAGGAGTATGTGGTCACACTGAACTAAATGTATGTAGTTATGGCCACATGTATAGCGATCTCAGCTCGAATTATAAGGGTCCTCCTCTGATAAATCTTGCAAGCTCTCTCATCTATAAAGGCTTTAAAAGTGACGGTTAATCTCGGTATTGCCAGATGGGCAATTCCACAATTTGTAAGTTAAGATGTAACCAACGGTTGGCGGCAAATGGTGATGATTATCTTCCTTCTTTCTGATCTCAAACAGCTAAATTAGGGACGATTAGCGCAGATAATTCTCGTGTAACTTTGTGAGAATTTTACTGGTATAACAAAGTAACAAACAGCCCGTCTACATGATTTAGGGTAGAAAAATCATCTATGCAGCCTGTATACCTTAGTGAAATAAATGAAATATCTTTATAGACACCTATGTTGTGTGTTTTTATGTCAAAATATCTAAGTAGTGGCTATAACAGTGTTCACTGAGGTTTGCTTATTTTGATGTTGTAATAGCTAGGTGTGTTCGAGACAATTTATTTGTATATAAACTATATGTGTATATCCGTTATATGTAAACTGTGTGTGAGGGTTTTCAAACAGTTTTGGCTACTTACATCCATTCTACCCTAATCACACAACTTACATTTACAGTATTATAGTTATTCCACCACTACATGAGCCACGTTAACAGAAATATTTTACATATAAATAACAAATGTTCACTCACAGTTTCCTACTGGCTCAGTGTTTATCTCTCTGCATGTCTCTATAACACTGTAATTTGGTTCTTGACGTCAACTCTTAATGGAGTCATTCTGATTGGTTGTGATGTTCTAAGAACTGTGTATCTCATTAAAACTATAATAGTTAAGTTTCAGTACCTTAATCTCATTTCATGTTTACATTCCAATAAAATGTAGCTGAAGTAACTAATAATCAAACAGTCTTGGGTAATATAATACTTATATCTTATGAGAAAGTTTTTCTTTATCATATAATTTTAATGAATATTATACTAAGTACATATCTTAAGTACTTGATTGAATAACTCTTATTATCATGCTGTCAGAAAGTGATATTTTGTTTTCATTTTACAAGTCGATATTTCATGACATACATGTAACTCTAATGTTTTACTATCTACTGTTAAACTTTCTTTCTGTGTTTTTTGGTTGATATCTCGGGTATTGGTCTTGGTTGTCAGATGTAAAGTTATTTAAGAATGTAAACATCAAGGATTAAAAAATTTTCAAAATAAAATTAATTTTATTTTTAAACGGTATTTAGAAAGCGAAATTTGTATCGTTGAAGAATCATACACTAGATGTCGCTTGGTTATTATAATTGTTTCAGAGTTCCTGTGATAACTGTCAAGACTTTTATATTGAAAAAACAAGTAAAAAAACGGAAACCAGATTCAAAGAACGCAAAAAGTCACCTTCACACGTTTTCGAACACTGCAACTCCAAAAAACTCAACATAACCAAAGAAAAAACTTAAATACTGAGTAAAGAAACAAACGCAAAATTAAAGAAGCCTCTCTTATACAAGAACTCAAGCCCAGAGTAAACCAATACAATGGAACATTTTTACACCTATATTAACAAATATAATCAAACATCTAAGCATGCTCTCTACATTCCTACACTCAGTTACACAACCCCTTTCAAACATATGGTCATCTATCGGTCAGTTATGTCTTTCTTTCTTTGTGAACATAACGATAGCCGAAGAAGGTCGAAACGTTGTTCGCTTCTCTGCGTAAAATTTTCTCAACCCAAACCAGCTGTTTTACATATATATTTTTCTCTACAAGTGGGTTTTCTCGTCATCAATGATGATGTACGTATATAGAAAGGTGTCAAAAATGTTCAAGGAAATCACAAACACTTCAACTGTAACGGTTATAAAGATAACAACTATGATCGTAATGTTTCTTGATTATCTGTAATGACGAGAAAACCAACTTGTAGAAAAAATTATAAAGTGCTTTCTCTACCCATACCAGCCGTTTTTTATACACATAATATTTCTTGATTGGTTGGTTCAGAGTGGTGAGGTTTCATTAGCGACCCATCTACACGAACGTAGATAAACACCATGAGCCAGTAAATCCAGTTCTCACGCCCACATCTGGGAACAAAACGCTCAGCCCCAGATAATATAGAATAATCTGAATACAATTATGAGGACTTTGAACATTTTCAAAAGATAGTTTGACATACTGCACGTTACAATATTCAAATATAAACCTCACACACATTTCATATATTAACATAATTTATTGCACAGTTCAGTTAACTGCCTATTTTGCGAAGATGGTTTACATTTGGGGTAGGTACATATTTCTTAAAAGTAAACATTCCATGTGAGTCTACTAGTGAAGGTAATATCAATAAATTTAACTGTTTGTTGACCTTGAACTTGGTATTATATAGTTGGAAACTCACGTTGTTAGCTTTCTTCATGTTTCTGTTCAGAGTCCTTACAGCATGTTTTAAACAGATCTAGCTAATTTTTAAAAAGGAAGCCAAAGGTCTTCAAATATTTATGTTGTTTCTTTACGTCAAAAAATATCACAGTCTGCCATATAAAATTCATTATTATTACAAAAAACAAACAGTTCAGAATATGAACAAAATACAATTATTTGACATTGTGAACAGGAACAAGAAGATATTGTTGAAATAATGCCACTATTGGTGATTGTTTTACAACAACCCTTCTGAGTAGCTAGAAACTTAAATTCTCTTTCATGTATCATAATAATACGTTGTTGCTTGAGTGTTTAGTGAGTTATTGTTTTATCATTAGAACCAACTTGAAGCACCTAATAACGAAATGTAGATTTGTAAGTTCTCACACTTATTGCTGGATCACAGGTGAACCATTAAAATATAATGTTAACATTAAGACTTTGTGATTGTACTCACGAGTTGGTCAGAGGCAGAAGGAGAAATGTAAAGTAGCCAGTTACTGTTGTGTTATAAGAATACAACTGATATATCTGTCCTGGAAACTTAGTGTAGGTTACTGCAAAATGTGGAGATCAGTAGCAACTGGAATGTAAAATGTCTAGATTGTAGACCCTGGTGGACATATTATTAACTATAATATTGTATTTTGTAATTTACAACACAACAGAGAATGCTCATATTTAATATTTAACGAAATGTAAACAAGTATACATGTAAGAATGTTTAAATGTCTTGTATAACATCTTCCAAACTAAACAAAATGTCTCATATATGACGTACTGAAGGAAACAAACAGCTGACACATTTTAAAGAGAGAGAGATGTTACTATAGAGTATATGTACTGACAAAATAAGTTATAATTATATTTAACCATCAGATGAGACATGAACACCATGTGTACACGAGTGTAAGAATTACACTTTTACATTTTAGTTTCTTGTTGAGAAAGTTCGGTAACTTTTGTTCTGTCGTATAGAAATAAAAACTACACATAATTTTAAACTAGAATGAACTGTTTCTAGTTTTGATATTATACACTAGTCAGCATCGTCTTCCACCACCTCTTGGACAACAACCGAATTGTGGGATTTCAACGTCATTCTTATTGTATCTTCTGTATACTGTATAGAAATGCTCCACAACATTATTACACTGAGTGTTTTAAAGCATCTTCACAATCTTTCGTTCTGATTTAGTTTCGTTTACAAGTGACTGTGAGACTCATTTTTCATTATTTTTGTCAATTTTTATAATTATCCGCTGTAAAGTACTGACTCTATGTTATAGTATCAAACATAAATTGTTTTCAAAATATTCTGAACCATAACGATGACATCTCAGTATTATGAAATCATACGTTATATTGGTGGATCGACATGTTTTACTTCCTACTTATTACAATGAATTAAAGGCACGTAGCACGTGTTATTTTGTCATATATAAACCAGTGTTACTTATTTATATTCAATCGTTATAATTTGTCGTTAATTTGTACACGTGTTTGAATTTGAGAATATTAATTAAAGCTGTTAATTCATTTCATTTTTGTAAACCTTAGTTTTCTTTCAAGGTCACTTCTATAAAGATATAAACTATTTCTCGCAACGAGATAAAACTATACATACCTTCCTTGAGTCATTGGTTATCATATGAGTTTACAGTGTTACGATTCGGGTTTCAGTCATTCTGGGGTGTTAACAAATAGTATAGATCAATGTGTAGCTTTGCGCTTAATAACAAATACTCACAAGAATTATTTGGTTTGTTCATTTTTATATTGATAGTAAAATCGCATGTGAGTTCTCAACTGACCGTCCACTATCTGAGAGTTTTTTTTATAAACACATAAAGAGAACAACAATTACGCCTCAACATACCTTCACATCTTGTGTTGAAAGACCGATTACTTCTATAGATTCTTGTTCTGCTGTAGAGAAACATGGAAATGCAATTTGAAACAAACGGTGTTCATACCATGAGAGACTTTTCCCAGTCTGTGTTGAGCGTCCTGCCGAAGTATTATTCAGTGAAGCAGTTCGTGATATTTTATTTCATGAACTGACGAGAAATATAAAAAAAATGTTTCTTTATTGTGACGAATTTGTAGAGTTTTCCTTTTGCGAATTATTAAAGGAAAAAATGTAAAAGTGACATATAAATATAAAAATAGTCTTAACATACATAAAGTGCAGCGGGCCCTTGAAATGGTGAAGGTAACACTGTCAGTAATACAAGAGATTAGAGTGAACAATCACTTGTTCAAATATTACATAGAAAGAAATGGCTACTTTTGTGTACAATACCTGGTTTGTAGACTAGTGGGCATTTCATTCACAATCATAATATATTTTTATAGTTGATAATGTAACAGGTAATATGTTTTATGTTTACTTTTTAATAAAATAAAGACAAGTATACATATAAAAACATTTAAAACTTTCTTCCATACTGTCTGGTTTTAAATATTTTTAAAGTGTAACTAAAGCTGAAGATAAAATAAATAAGTGATACAAATTGGGTAGCTCGAGTAGACCCCTCTGTGACACAGTGGGCTGAGAACAAATACCGAATTTTGTAGCTTTGTAATTGATTACAAAAATAATATATTGATCAGAAAACTTCTCCAGACAATATAAAACAACAATAACACAAACTCTACAAAATTCTTCACAGTCAATAAATTCCTCTTTTAAATTGGTTTCATTATTTCTAAAAATATACCAGGTTTGACATAATGAAAACAGTAAATGTAAAATAAATTAGCCGGCATGATTAATAAACTTCATATTCTTGCTCTAGGACGAATTGCTTATTTCTACTTATAATATATTTAACACTTTAATCATGTGTTTTTGTGAACATCTGTTGACTGTTTCAATATTTTATTTTTAATTAATAAAGCTAACAGTCACCATCGTTTTACTAACAAATGAATGTACATGATTTATAATACTGTCTTTTACAAGATACAGATTGTATCCTTTACCAAGTTTCTGGTTAATTTAAAGATAATCCAAACAGTTTTCTCATGATAATATCTAAATTATGTTCTCCTTATTTGTACATATTATTAGGAGATCAACTTCACATAAAACTTGTACTTATTCTTAGCCGACACAAAAATCAACCAAGGGTATTTTTAGTTAAGAGTGTTTTAGTCTCTGGATCAAGACATCCCACTGTACTTTCACTTGGCAGATTCAAAATTATCTTAATTAAAGCACAATATATACACAGCTATTCAATGTTTAATTCTCACGCGTGTGAATAACTTATTTAGAAAATAAAATTACTTGATTCTCTACGTTCTAAATATACAGCATGCGAGAAGAAGATTGGGTATTGACAGACATCAGAATTTTTAACGTTTCGTCTAAAGTTGTCATGGCAACTGTCTGACACAAAACAAACCGAAACCGCATCTGTTTCCTGCGATGTCGATGATAGAAAAATGAAAATAATCCACTTAAAGAAAACACAGCAATAACTACAACGTTAAAAAACCAGAGCAAGGCAAAATCGAAGGTCACCACAACCTAAACGGGTAAAATTCCCCACAAACAAAGCTCAGCCTTACTATGTAACTACTGGCATGTTCCTTCTTTGAGAGTGTTAAAATATGAAAAACAAAATGTGCAGATAAAAATACAGTTGCCTTTTATGCTAAAATTCGAATCACTGTGTATATAGTCTATGTGTTGTTAATAACGTGTGCAGTAAAATATGTGACACTACACTATTAACGGTCTTGAGAAACGTCTACACTTGATTTTGAAAATCATAGTTATTTAAACTATTATTATTTTCTACCATTGGAAATATAAGAAACTGTACAGATGTTAGTGTTTTTTGGTGAAAAGATAAACGTGCATTCGAGTCCTTGCCAGTGAGACGATAGAGACAAAATTCGAATGTACATTACAGCAAGAAGAGATATAATTATAGAAACTTATACTTTGGTGATTAAAGTTATAAAAATAAAGAGTACAGGACAATTAAAGTTAGTAAAGATAATATTGATTTAAATTTAACTGAACGATATGTAAGAGAAAACTTGATCACACTGTTAAAGAAAATGAAAGAAAACTAGTAAAGGGCTGAAAACACAAAGTGACGTCAAAGCTTCACTAAATTTTTAAATTAGTTATTCGTCTTTTCAATAGAAAAGGTCCAGCATGGCCAGATGGGTTAAGGTGTTCGACTCAAGGTCCAGCATAACCAGGTGGGTTAAGTTGTTCGACTCAAGGTCCGACATGGCCAGGTGGATTAAGTTGTTCGACTCAAGGTCCGGCAATGCCAGGTGGGTTTAGATGTTCGACTCAAGGTCCAGTATGGCCAGGTGGGTTAAGGTGTTCGACTCAAGGTCCGGCATTGCCAGGTGGGTTTAGATGTTCGACTCAAGGTCCAGTATGGCCAGGTGGGTTAAGGTGTTCGACTCAAGGTCCAGTATGGCCAGGTGGGTTTAGGTGTTCGACTCAAGGTCCAGCATGGCCAGGTGGGTTTAGGTGTTCGACTCAAGGTCCAGCATGGCCAGGTGGGTTTAGGTGTTCGACTCAAGGTCCAGCATAACCAGGTAGGTTTAGGTGTTCGACTCAAGGTCCAGCATGGCCAGGTGGGTTAAGGTGTTCGACTTGTAATTTGAGGTTTGAATCACCGTCACTCCAAACATGGTCAACCTTTCAGCCGTGGGAGCGTTATAATATGACGGTCAATCTTGGTAAAATGTTGATAAAAGAGTAACCCAAGAGTTGGCAGTGAGTGGTGATAACTAGCTGTTTTCCTTTTAGTCTTACACTGCTAAATTAGGGACATATAGCGCAAAGAGCAATCGAGTAGTTTTGAGCGAAATTCAAAAGCAAGTTGTGTTTTAATGTTGTAATTTGTACCAATCCTTTTTTCGTATCTTAATCACAAATGTAAAGTTATGAAACTGCTGTACAAACATATAAAACACGTTGAACACACAAATATCTGTGTAATGGATGAT
Organism: Carcinoscorpius rotundicauda; assembly: GCA_011833715.1. Lineage (NCBI taxonomy): Eukaryota > Metazoa > Arthropoda > Merostomata > Xiphosura > Limulidae > Carcinoscorpius > Carcinoscorpius rotundicauda. Next base: position 47,312 of record CM022404.1, on the reverse strand, counting down.
CATATCTATTTTGTTTTTAAAAAGCATCAAATAATTATTACTATAGTTTTTAATAATCACAGATGAAATGATTAACAAAAGAAGACTTGAAGGAAAGTCAAATGGTAATGTAATTCTAACAGAACACCCACATTTCACTTATAGCTGAAAGCTGACTTTGTATTAAATAGAACAAAATCATAAAGTTATATGTTCATGAACAGTGCAGTCATTCTTAAAAAAAACATCTATGATCTTATTTGTTAATTGTAGCAAAAGTAGAAACTTTGTCTCTATTTTAAAAGTATTTTAACATGACCAATCATAAAATAGTGGGAACGAAGGAATTTTAAAAGCAAAAATACTTTAATTTGATTGGTATTTGTATTGTTTCTAGACCAGCCTTTTCCAGAAATTTGTAGAAGTTTATTGAGTGTAGTTCACAAAATTTCTTATACGAAAACGCGCTAGAACATTTTTGAAACATCGAACGACGCGCTTGGTTCATATAAAAACCTAGAGACAGTAATACATGAAGAATGTTGTTAATAACTTACCATCAGAATGCAATATTAGAACTGTGATTAGCCCTAACTAATCGGAAAACTACACAATTTGACAAGCAACACTTACAGATCTTTAACATTACAAACCGTTCAACTTCAGTTAATCAACTTTTACGTTATTATTACTTCGAAAATATTAAATATATTCGGCGGAAACATTCAGTTTCTAAGGATGTGCAGTCTATCAAACTAGCTAACTTAAACGATGAGGAACGGTATTAACGTCTGTAAAACAAGTTGAATTTTATACACGTCATGTTCTGACAGAATCTAGAGATCTGATAGAAAAACACATATATTTAAAAACTGCTTGTATGTGTTAAGAATATTTTTATGAAGAGGAGCGAACAACGTTTTGACTTTCTTCGGTCGTCGTCACGCTCACAAAGAAAGAAAGACATAAGTGACTGAGAACTGACCACATGTTTGAAGAGGGTTGTGTAATTGAGTGTAGAAATGTAGAGGGCGTGCTTAGATGTTTGATGTTTATTTTGTGCTTGAGTTGTTGTATAAGTAAGGCTTCTTTAATTTTGAATTTGTTTATGTTGGTTTCTTTATTTAATAGTTGGGTTTTTTATGATTATGTTGTTCTTATTTGATTTGCCGTGTTTAAAAACGTGTGAAGGTGATTTGTTGTGCTCTGTTTTAAATACACTGCTGGCCAAAATCTTAAGGCCAATCAAAAGAAAGAAAAAAATATGCATTTTGCGTTATTAGACTCAACCACTCATTTAAGTGACAAAAGATGAAAGATAAAAAGATGAAAATAAGAAAAGGGAAAACAAAGAAACATAACTTTTTACCATTTAATAGGGAAAATGTGAACACTATGAAATTCGCTGGTCAAAAGTTTAAGACCATACTGAAACGAAGCGTTAATAAGTAAACACGTAACGAAATTTAGTCATTTGTGTTCAAACATTAGCGTTGTCAACATCTCGTGTGTTACAATGGGGAAAATATATGGCAAAGACTGAAAACTTAACATAGTTTGAAAGTGGCAGAATTGTCGAGCTGCAAAAGCGAGGTCTCTCTCAACGTACCATTGCTGGTGAGATTGAGCTTAGTAAAACTACTGTTGCAAATATCTTAAAAGACCTTGAGGAATACGAAACGAGAATTTCAAGTGATCGGCCAAAGAAAATTTCGCAAACGTTAAGCAGGAGGATTCGACGGGTTGTCCGGCAAGACATCAGCCGATCGTTGAACCAGATTAAGGCTTTATCGGACGCAGAATGCAGCTCATAAACAATAAGACGGCATTTACAAAAGAAAGGCTTTAGAAAAGGTAAACGTGTTCAAAGGCCACGCCTCCTTTCACACCACAAAACAGCTCGGTTAAACTTTGCTGAGAAGCACCAAACATGGGATGTAGAAAAGTGGACAAAAGTTTTCTTCTCTGATGAGAAAAAATTTAACCTGGGTGGTCCGGATGGCTTCAAACGTTACTGGCACGATAAGGATATCCCACCGGAGACATTTTTTACACGACATAGTGGAGGAGGTTCCATCATGAACTGGGGTACTTTCTCTTTCCATGGAACAATGGAGCATCAGGCTATACAGGGGCATCAAACAGCAGCTGGCCACATTGGCATGTTGGAGAGAGCATCTTTATTGACTGAATACCCTCGCTTGTGTGGAAATGACTGGATCTTTCAGCAGGACAACGTTGAAATCTACAATGCCCGCAGGACAAGACTTTTTCATGGCGAATAACGTGATTCTTTTGGACCATCCAGCGTGTTCACTCCAACTGAACCCTATTGAAAATGTTTGGGGTGCATGGCAAAGGAAGTTTATTGAAATGGACGTCAATTTCAAACAATGCAAGATCTTCGTGAAGCCATCTTTACCACTTGGAATAACATTCCAGTCAGTCTTCTGCAAACGCTTCTATCAATAATACCAAAACGAATGTTTGAAGTTATTCGCAATGACGGCCATGCATGCAACTCACTACTGAGACCTCTTGTTGGGCATTTCCTTTCCTGTTTAGGACTTCTTTTTGGTATGGTCTTGAACATTTGACCAGCTAGTATTTAGGCTTATTTCATAGTGCTCACATTTTTCCTATTAAATGATAAAAATATTGTTTTCCCCTTTTCTTATTTCCATCTTTCGAAGCTCTACTTAAATAAGTGGTTGAGTCTAACAACGCAAAATGCACATTTTTTCTTTATGTTCATTGACCTTCAGATTTTGGCCAGCAGTGTACGAGTATATATTTTTATATACAAATGGATTTTCTCGTCATTAAGAGAATAGAAGAACGATGGACTTTGGTTACACATTGTACAAAATAAAAGTGCTGAAGAAGTTAAGGAAAATAGATATTTATTGTTATTTATGTTTATGAGTATATTAACTACAGTTACATTAGGGCTTAATGTGCAGAATCGATTGTTAGACACAGTTTTTAACATGGATTATCATGTTCATAAGACACTCCTTAATTATATCTCCGTCATAATTTAGTTTATGAAAAACGTGCTTAATGAAAAGAGAAGCTCTCTTATAAATAAGGTGAAATAACCTGGAATGTTTCTTTTTGAAGTGATTGGTGAAACTTAAAATACAAAGGTGTCATCACGAAAAGTATAATAATCTTAGGTGTCTGTTTTTAGGATCATAAAAACGGAGTGAAGGTATTTTTGTTTGTTTCATAATTTTAGCGTTGGTATTGTTTGTTGTTTGATTAGTTATTTTCACTATGAAAAATGATATTTTTTCTACAATATATTGTATAGTGTACATAAATACCTAGATGTATTTATAGCCTGTACTGAATAGTTTAGGTGATACTTTTGAATGATGACTCAAGTATTAGAATAAATTAGTACTTGAGATATCTGAAACTTCTTTAATAGTCTTTGATATAACTAGACCTGCAAAATAAAATATAAAATAATCATATAAAATACAAAATAAAAAAGCTTTATGGAATTTAATTTTGATAACTGTACAAGTCAAAAATGCAATATATAAAATACAATTCAAATTTTGAAACATAATAGGGAGATAATTTTGTTCAGGGTAAGTGGAATACGTCATTATTTGAATATGATTATGTTTTGACTGAAGGTAAGGGAGCAACCTAATTATTTAAGTATAAATAATAAACGTTTCTACGAAAGTGGATTACATGATTTTTGTTGTAAATACAATAATATATTTTCGTATTATCAAATTGGACGACATTTTTCAAAATTTTCATAATTTATTAATTGGCTAAGTGATTCGGACGCTAGTTCCATAATCTGAGGGTCACATGGTCGAATCAACGTCACATATACTCGCCCTTTCGTCGGTAAGGGAAGTTATAAAGTCATGGTAAATCCCGCTATTTATTCTTAAAATGGTAGCCCTACAATCGCCGGTAGGTCTTTAACTGCTATATTAAGGACGGCTAGCAGAAATAGCCCTCGTATAGTTTAGCGCGAAATTCAAACAGAAAATTATTTATCAACTGATATTTTCTAATCAGGCAGTTGATCAATAAAATAGAAGCTCCCTCTTTTACAGTTATTAATTAGATTTGTCCAATATTTCTAACAATTCTCTTAAAATAGTAAAATTAATATTGAATCAAATATAAAAATTATTAGAAATAACCACTTTATAATGAAACATCTGATTTTCTGAATCTATCCTCCTCTGTTTAATAGCACGATAGCAATCTTTGGTAGTTAAAATATTAGAATTATTCTGCACTATGCATCAGTACTGCTATTAGTTAAAAATTGTTATTCTGAAAAATGTTGTTCATGAGAGAGTAAAAATCCGAAGTTTTCGTGATTGTGGACATTCTGCATCGGATTTAAAAGGACGGTTTAGTTTTAACATTTCTTTCTTAAACTGATAAAATATTCGTTTTATCGTGAGATAAATTGCATTGAGTTTTTGTAGGACATTTTCTGTCAGGACGAATTAATTAAAATCAAACAATCACGAAAATAGAATATCTTCGACTCCAGCCACCAGAGCATTGTTTGTTTGTTTTGGAATTTCGCACAAAGCTACTCGAGGGCTATCTGTGCACCACCAGAGCAACAACAAAGTTTCGTAAAACAGATTGAAAGCATAGTTGTCTGTTTACATTTTGATCGACTTTCAAGATGCACCCAATCAACAATAATCTAACGGAAATTTTTATTTTGAAAACACGAACTTCCAATGGAAGACTGGCGTCCTTTTGTAGAAAACAAAACATGTATCCATGTTATCAGATGATGGAAAGAGGCTTGTTCCTTATGCAGAGGACACGCTATACGTGCACGTGAACTAGTTTACCGTGGTTGAGAGTTAGTTAAACTATCTTTATTCAGAATTTTAGCACATCTGATGGACACAAAGTAAAAATGTATTTCAACTTTTAGTCTATTGAACTCAGGCATAAACTGTGACAATTCAGTGTGACACAACCTTTGATAGCTACACGTCACTCTGAAAAATGACACATGTCAATAATACTTTAATAACCGAAAATGGTGGATGTAAGTTATATCTTAACAGTGCTGCACGTTACTTACTGAGTACCATTTGAAAACGATAAAAATAAACTGTGGGATAAGAACAGAATATGTCATTGGCATATCACAATAATTCTACTGAAAATGTTGTATAATTAATACGTAATCCAACATGTAGACAAAGCACAAATTTGTTTTGTTTTGGAATTTCTCACAAATCTACTCGAGGGCTATCTGTGCTAGCCGTCGCTAATTTACCAGTGTAAGACTAAAGGGAAGGCAGCTAGTCATCACCACCCACCGCCAACTCTTGGGCTACTCTTTTACCAACAAATAGTGGGATTGATCGTCATATTATAAAGGGCGAGCATGTTTGGCACGACGGGGATGCGAACTCGCAATCCTCAGATTACGAGCGCATGCCTTAATGCGCTCGGCCATGCTGGGCCTCAAAGCACAAGAAAATTATAAATGTGTAATAATTGAAGAACCAAAACGTGACTTTAGTGAAGTAATCAACGATGTCAAACACATTAAACGTAGAAACTGAAGATGTAAATCCTGTGTTTTAGTACAAAATGTCACATGTAAATCTTAGTGTAACAACTGTGAATTGTTGGATGTATATTGTGACAGTATATATACTTATTTTACAAACAATATAAACAAACACACAATTAGTACCAAAATGAACATTTAATGTAATAATACCTGTTACATTTAAATGGGCGAAAAATATGTAAACAAACATTTCATTACTTTTGGTTTGATACACAAGTTTTAACATGACGTCATAAGTAAATACATGTACTACAAAAAGGAAATCATAAAACAACACTTGTGAATTGTTGTACTAAAGTCTCTTAACTTTAAATAATAGTTATGATAAAATGTTAAGTTTTCAAAGTTGTTAAAGAACAATATTGTTGAAACACATCGTAAGAGGGAAGACCAACAGTGTTGAAACAGCCATTGAAACTGCAGTCCATTGGTGTCAAAACAGACTGTGAAGTTGAATACCAACGGAGTTGAAACAGTTAGTGAAAGTGAAGACCAATAGTGTTAAAAGAGTTAACATGAAGTCTAACAGTGTTAAAACTCCCTGTGATCGTGAAAACCAATAGTGTGAAAACAGTCAGTGGATGTTAACACCAATATTCTTGAAATGTAATTTAAGTGAAAACCAATAGTGTGAAAACAGTCAGTGGATGTTAACACCAATACTCTTGAAATGGAATTTAAGTGAAAACCAATAGTGTGAAAAGCAGACAGTGAAACTGCAGACGAATAGTGTTGAAACAGTCAGTGAAATTAAAGACCAGTAGTGTGAAAATAGAGAGTGAAAGTGAAACTTTGGGTATTGCAGATGTAATGATATTCACATATTCTTCTATACTTTAATTCACAAGTGACCATATTAACTATACTTAGAATAAAAAAGGGCTGGAATAGTGTAGATGATTTTGTAGAAGGTTTTGAAAAACACAATTTCTGGACTTTTTTGTGGTGTATTTTGAATAGTTCAACATTTTTATTTTGTTAAAATAAATCAATGGTAACGTGAAGCCTGTGTTATTTATACGTATTTAAACAATTTTAGATAATTCATTATTAGATATGATACAAAATATGTTATCATTTTCATATTTTAATTAGTTTTATGAATATAATGAGGTATGACTGCGCAAAACTACAAAAGGGTTATCTGTGATAGCCGTTCCTAATTTAGTAGTACACAGGTAGAGGGAAGGCAGCTGATCATCACCACCCACCGCCAATCGTTGGGCTACTCTTTTCCTAATAAAGAGTGGGATTGACCGTCACTTTATAACGCCACCATGGCGGAAAGGGCAAGAATGTTTGGCGTGACTGGGATTCAAACCCCAAACTTTCCGATTACGAGTAAAACGCCTTAACCCACATGGCCATGCCGGGCCAACGACTTTGTAACTGATTATCTTTACATTGTAATTATATTTAGATGCTATAAAAAAGTGATCTGATACGAAACATATCAAATTTTAAAAAGAAAACAATACTTATTCTATGATTAGTTCAAAATTTTTTTACCTTAGGAAAAAAATTCTTTACATTGACTTGAATGAGTTGATGAAATATAAGTAGCCATGATTTGGTTGCGTAATGCAATTAAATTTGTTTCATATCGCTGTCATTAAACACAGATGATCAGAAGACTATGAAAATCAAAACAAACTTAAAATTCTCAAACATTTTATCGCAATGATAAAAGATTAATTGGATGTGTTTAAACTAAAACCACGCCATGTTTGTCGGTATTATTTGATGAGGTAAAAACTGAGTAAACCATCAAAAAGAAGTCCTCTTGTTTACAGTTTGTAAAATAAAACATGGAACTTACGAATTGTGACACCCAGAGTCAGTCTGGATGATCGGATCTTCTTTGATTGCCTTTTCGTTCTCCTCTTTAAATACATTATTCACATGCTTACGGCTGAAAGAAATCAGGGTGATCGGATCTTCGTTGATTGTTCCTTTCTTCTGTGTATAAACGTTATACACATGTGTGCGGCTGAAGGTATTTCGGAGACCGTTCTTGATCTGCTTTTTGAGTGATGACATTTTGCCCTTTGAATTGTTGTTCGGGACAAAGTCACTATAATAGAAGCAATAATTACAAATAATGAATTTGTCATTGTATATTTAGCAAAAATGAAGTGTCAGAGAGAAGATCAATATTTATTTAAATGAACAGTTTTATATTGATAAATCGGTACCTCAGCGTTAAATTAAATATATTTAATGAATATTACGATTCACACTAAAACAATTATTGTTCAGACAGTATGAACAGTGTTTCAATAACTACAAGATCTGCCGTAGTCCTGGTATTACACGAAACACCTTGATAACTTTGGGTACAGCAGATGTAATGATGTTTACATACTATTCTACATTTATATGGTGGCATAAATACCAAATAAACTTGGTATGGTTATTTCAGGGTCACGTAAAATATATTTACCAAATTTTTCTCCTTGATTCAAAAATACAAGAATTAAGGGCCCAAAAAGAAAAATGATAAGTGAAAACGACTCAAGAAGTTGTTGACAATAAAGATGATTCATGACAGGTAGCGTTTAACTAGCTTTAGCATAGCGGCAAAGAAACAAAGTTTTGTTTTGTTTGTGTTTTAATTTCGCACAAAGCTCCTGGAGGGTTATGTGTGCTAGCCGTCCCTAATTTAGCAGTTAAGACTATACTGAGGGCAGCTAGTCATCACCACCCACAGCCAACTCTTGGGCTACTCTCTTACCAAGTAATAGTGGGATTGACAGCTACGTTATAACGCCCCCACGACTGAAAGGGCAAGTATGTTTGGTGCGACCGTGATTTGAACCCGCGACCCTCAGATGACGAACATGAACTGCTGTCTATTTTACCAAAATCGCTTGCGTCCTATTTGATTAAGTTTCTTTGTTTCTTTTTGAATTTCGCAACCCTCGGATTACGAGTCACACGCCTTACGCGCTCGGCCATGCCAGGCCTCGTTTTGGCAAAAACACCTGACTTTGTTTCATGCTTGAAAAGAAGTAAGAGGCCTAGTTCTTAAAAAATAGAAGTTAAGGTGTTGAAAGAAATGTATTGATATGAAATAATTATTTGAAGATTTCTTTTCACCGATTTTGAATTTAAATTGCTTGAGAAACCTTTATTATGGATGTTTTGTCGAAGAGAAGTAACTGAACTTAGGATGGGTTTTAATTCCACACTTTGAATACTTGTTTTGAAGTTTTGCAATTGACGTAAATATGATAAAAGTGACGTAGAAGCGGTCTACAGACAAAATAAATAATGTAGAATTTTTTCCACTGTAGTATTAAAAGATTTTGCCTGTTCTCTTAATACTAGACAATTGAGAAATAGAAATATTTTACATTTTTCTTTGAAGCTTTTATGCAAATAATCCAAGTTTTTAGGCTTGTCGCTAGCCATTGGTTTTATTTGATTCCAGTGAAACAAATTTCTATATATTTCAACAAAACTTTTGTTAGTCTAAAGTTAAGCCAGATCTACACCTTTTTTATTATAATGTTAAAATTGCAGTATTTGAAAAGCGTTGTTTGATGCATAATATTTCCTATAATATTGTCTCCAAAACACAAACTGTCAATCAATTCGAAGTTGTATTGTGTCTCGGTGAAAAAGAAATTTAAATTCGTTGCTAGCTTTTTGTTATCAGCTCATAGAAAATATACTTGCAAAAACACTTAACATTGTTTCATTGTTTTAAGTTAAGATAATTCCAAAGAGAAAAATTCAACTACAAAAGAACAGATTGAACAAGAGAGTAAAAAGTACTGCGGAAATTGTAATCAAACACTATGAGCCAAACTGTCAAGAAACAATCCGAAAGAAATAGATATTGTCGAACAATTACGGAATGCTATATTAGAGACGGCTAGAGCAGATAGCCCTCGTTTAACTTTGCGCAAAATTAATAAAACAAACAAACAAATCATAAGGCCCCGATACTTTCTGCAATCAGAACGCTCAGCTATAAAACGGCCATATTATTTATAATTATTCTCAGATTATTAACATTTAATGAATTTACTGTCCTCGACTCACTTTCTTATATTAAATAATTAAAGATCTACATCCTCATAATGGATGTTTAGTTGGTAGCTTTGACGTAAGTTATTTATTCACAAACAATCCTTTGGGTTCGACCATTGACATCTGTTTGGAAAAACTCTTTCCAGAGAAGTCACTTGTTCATGGCTTATCTAAATAACAACTTAAATCTATAATAATTCATTATTTAGATAACAACCATTCTTTTATTTAATGGGAACATTTAAAGCGTTTGTCGAGATTATCGGAAGAATACGATGATAAGGTTATTTTGCATTAATTCATTATCTTAGTTGTTTAACGCCTTTTAAATTTAAACGAAATCAGTAATTGCTTGCAAAATCTAAGGTATATTTTACCAGCTAATTCCCTCTAGAGAATTTAGTAAAATATAAATCATTTTGTTTTACCTTGTTTTGTTTATATTAATAATTCATGATTAGTTTTTTGTGTGTTTTGTTCAACTTAATTAATATGGATAATTGCTTCTTCTAGCTGTTGTTGTTTTGAATTAAGCACAAAGCTACACAATGGGCTATCTGTGCTCTGCCCACCACGGGTATGGAAACCCGGATTTTAGCGTGTAAGTCCGCAGACATACCGCTGAGCCACTGGGGGGCGCTTCTTCTAGCACTTTTGCAGCTATATTCCTAAACTTCACTCTCCATTCGAATTATTGTGTTCCCTTTTTTGAACATCCGTTAAATTGCTATGATACGGTGACGTTTAAGAAGTATTAGTTTTTGCACGTGAGGTGGTTCTCCAATTAGATGTATTTGTGTATGTATTTATTTACCAGTTACTTAGCTTTTATAAGAATTTTAGAATAACCTATATATATTTTCTTATTTTTTATTATAATTCTTTCATTGAAATGTAAATCTTCTATTATATGTGTAATATACAGTGGCTCAGCGGTATGTCTGCGGACTTACACGCTAAAATCCGAGTTTCGATACCCGTGGTGGGCAGAGCACAGATAGCCCTTTGTGTAGCTTTGTGCTTAATTCAAAACAACAACATTTTAATACTTTTTTCAGTCACCTGGTGATGCTCCTGGTTACCGCTATTTTTCGAGCCAGAAACAAGCCTAATAGTTAACGAGAAACATTAAGGAACATTTTGAAATGAAACAATATATGAAAACAGATTGTAACGTAAGATAGAGCAACGAGAAATTACAAATTATCGTGGTTTGTGTACATCCAGATTCTTCTACCAAAGGTAAAGTTGAAATGATAACCCATGACGGAGAAGCCTAATGTTTTACCAGACTGACTATATCCACTACTGTAGGCCGCAGTTTCGTCTGTCATAGCTTTATTTGCAATCTCTAACATATGGTTTCAATTGTGTGTAAATATTGTGAGGCTTCCTTACATATATTAAATTTCTCACATAATCGTATGTAGTAAGGAGAGTGCGAAAGCCTACATCTCTGCTTAATTATATAATTCGATTGGTAAGAACAAGAGAATCACAAGAACAAACACAATTTGTAGGCTTGTGGAACAATAAAACAATTCAACAGACCAACCTGTAGGGGCGGATGATTGTATGCACCATACCCCCACCTAGAATCTACGCCCCTGATGAAGATGACTCAAGAGCAGCATGTAAAGAAACTTTCAGCTGTATGTTTAGACCACAACAAGGTGACTATAAAAGTAAAAGGATTATGCAATCTTGGACGCTGCATTAATTAAACAGAACCAGGAAGAATCTTTAACAGCATGAAGATGCCACAAATATGTCCTGAAGCTGCAGATGACTTGATTTTCCCTAAAAAACCAAGATCAACTTAGATCAAATATCGATAACAGGAATATGAGATTAGCTACAAGATAAGAGTGACGATTCACCATCTCTAGTTGTGACCAATGGATAATCAGAGTAGTTTTTGTTGTAAGTTCTTGCCCACGATCACAAAAGATTTGACCAATTAAGTATTGTAACTGCTTGTGGGTAGTTGTGCACACTATTTGGTAGATGAGGAAGATACTAAGGAAAATTTGAATAACACCTCATGATACAGCCAAAAAGTAGCCAGTCTCTCCTGAGAACGAAGTTGTCCCTAAATTGCATGCAAGTTTATGCAGTAATGAGACAACCAACTGTTTAACACCTGAACTTTCTGTATGTATTCTGATCCCATTATACCTAAGCATTGGTTATCACATAAACTAGTACAGAGTTAAATTAATATTTAGTTAAAATGTTAAAGTAAAAAGGTTAATCTCTTTGAGAAGATGCATGTTGGATGTAACCAATAAGTATATGAAAAAGTTAATAAAAGAAGTTGTCTCAAACTGCTCTGCATTATTTATGAAGTCATTTCATGTCATATTCATAGAATAATTATTGGTAAAAATCAGTTAAATTAACATATTACAATATATAGAAAAGCTAGTGCATTTAGGTCACATAATGCTTAATCAATGACTTGAGTCATGTTGCTAAGTAACAAAAGAAAACTACAGACTTTCTGCTATGGAGTAGGTGCACTTATAAGGTGCTAGATATATTTACATATTGGAAGTTTTCATTATATTCCTAATTTGCCTGTGTATAATACATGGAATTGTCATTGTGACCATTCTAGTCAACCACTTACAAAACTTTATCACCAAAGTCTAAACTTAGTGTTTTATTTTCTGTCACACAACATTGTATCTACTTGTAATCAGTTATATTCATGGCATCATAGAAGACATATTTGGTACAAGAAAATTCATGATCATTCGACAGTAAACAGTACAGTACCTATGATAATAGACAACTGTTTTCTGTAATGTATCACAGTAATATACAGATCATTAAGATGACTGTGTAAAACAATGTAATGACAAATATTTAAAGAAAGGCATCTTATTTTTTTTCTGTAAAAGCAGATATTTTTGAACAACAACAAACTCCAAACATCTAAAACCAATCCTGAACTTTGCATTCATTTCAAAAGTGAATGATATGTTTATGAGAAAAAACAATTACATTTACTTTGGACATATAGTAAAGAAGTTAAGAAACAGGGTCTTTGAATAGTTTGCAAGATGGTTGATCTGAAATTGAGCTCACCATCTTTCAGAGGAACCAATTACAGTGGAAAAACATTGTGTTGTGTGAGGGTCTTGTCATGGCCATTAGACTGGACAAACATCCATATAATTCAAAGTAAAATATTCATATAGACAGAAATAAGTTCTTGAAAAGCAACAGAGATTACAATAAAAATGATGTAATATTTATTGCTAATGAAAATGTCCATATGATGCAAAGTGAAAGTCATATAGATAACAAGTTCTCGAAAAGCAACAGTGCTTACTATAAAAATGATGTAATATTTATTGCTCATAATTATCATATTCAGAAACATAAAAAGTGTCTCTTTTCTGATACATTTCACAATACAGAAACTTTTAACAAGCAAACCAGAAACTTAACTCTGAAAACAGCATAGGTATAATCGTTTACTGTAGCATAAAAATATCACATCTCATCATGATAGAAGGTACTTTAAAATCAAACTTAAATGAAACAATTTTTTGCAGCATACACTTTAAGCACCCAATTAAACAACACTCCAGATCTTCAGCAACACTTGTGTAGTTGATTCTTGGTGTCGAGAATCTTCTACAAACTTAGAGAACAGATGATACTTTGGCAATACACATCCAACAGAAAACATTACCTTTGTAAGAAAAATCTATACGGAAACATTTCACTGGAATTTGTGTGAACTTATAGAGTCAGAATATGACTTAGACTAGTCTGAGTAAAAGTAATTTTATGTCAGGATTAAAATTGGTTTTCATCTTACCAATATTCACATTTCATTTGAATTACCTTTAGAAGTTCTTACATGAATATCAGAAGTTTTTTTTTTGCATAGAACATTATATTTTTGTTATTTTATTTACCATAACACTGAACAGGGTTCATCTAGTTAACTGACCTTGCAATTACCACACAAAATGCAAAATAAATATAAATTATCCTTTTTTTCTTTCGAGAATGATGTATAAAATTAGTTATCACAAACAGCCTCAGGCTTGGAACACTTTGCATCTTATTTTCTTTCATTTTATTATTTTACTGCTGTTTGAACTATATGTAACCAATAAACCCGTGTAACAAGCTAGAAATCACCTAGTCAGTATATACATATATATAGTTCAAATTATGGTGCAGAATAGCTTCTTGCTTGCATTCTTCTTGCATAAATTAATCTTTTTTTTTTCATTGATATTTCTGCATTGAAACAGTTTTCTAATTTTTACATTTTAGTCATTCTTATAACAACAAGTAAAAAATACAGAAGAAATGAAGTAATTTACTATTTGTGGATCTTGTACATTTTGTAGTCCAACTTGAAGTATCTTGAAAAGTTGACCATAATTTTTGATACGACTGTTTTTAGTACTTTCCTGAATGCATATTTCAATATATATTAAATAAAAGAGGGCGTTGTGTGTAGGTTAGACTTATTTATATCTGAGTAAAACAAGGTAATTGCTGGCTATAAAATTATATTGTCTGAACAGTATTTACAATAAAAGTTTGTAATTGCATTAAAAGTATTAAAACTGAAGAGTTGAAATAGGGTTAAAAAGATTATCTGATTTGTGAAATTTGGAGCAAAAAAGTGTTATAAAGAAAAGTGAAGATTGACAATTAATTTAAATATTTCATTTTGAAATTAAGAAATTAAAGCTTATGTTAAAATCTCATTTGATGACCATTGTTTTCAAATAACTACATGTAATACCTGCCACCATTGTATAATACCATATGTATTGCCAAAGTAGGATTATGAGCTCCTTATGCTGAGGGTGAAACCTTACACATGATAGACTGATTTAGCATAAAGAATATACTTTTGGTTATGTAATTTCTTTTCATGACTGAGATTGGAGATGAATTGTTTCTTTAAAACAATGTATTATAATGAAATCTTTTTGAAATTTCAAAGCTACAAATTTGTACAAATATTACATACATACACACACACACATATGCAAATAATAAAATATTCTAGATGGTCTTACTTCCTCACCAACAAAGCTCTCTCGATATCTTAGTTTACCCTGTAAGCATTGCTAAAGCTTTTTTTTTTTGCACGGCAGTCTTCTATACCCCAACAGTTTTGCACATTTTCAGAACATGAGGTGGTCATGTGACTACCCTTACCAATCCTACTGCACCATCTGTGTAAGAACAACAAGCTCACTCTATTGTTTTAGCACAACTTACACTTTCTTGGTCAGCATTCTACAGGGTGGCTTGCAAGTCCCTACCCATCCATATATCTTATGTATCTGTGTGCTGTCCCTCATTCTCCCTTCACTCATGTACCGATGTATTTGTCACAATACTCTCTTCAAGTGTAAATGGACTTACATCAGCCATATATCTCTAAAAAAAAAGAAACAATTTTATAATACATGCATAATTGAATATAACATAATAGCATATGGATGGGTAGGGACTTACAGGCCACCCTGTAGTGTATAGATGTGTTTTTAATTTGTACATGTGACTAGAAAATTTAGATTATGCTTAATCACCACTTTTTATCAGTTTTAACTTCCCGTATTTAATTTCTGCTGTTTTTACTCATTTGTTTTAGAAATAATTCATTTTCCAAATTCTAATTTTTTATATAAATATGAAATTTATTATGGCAGATGATGAATTTCCATCCATAGTAGCCATGGTATTGACACAATCTCTAGTTCTCAGGGTTGATGATGTGTGTTGGGGAAACACAGGCTTTGATTTTTGTAGGAAGGTTCTAACTACTGTGTGGAGACTTCTTTCTGTTGCACTTTCCTACATTTTATATACCTTCATGTAATCTCCTGGGTAAGGTATTGTTATTCTTCCTAGAAGGTCTGTGGTAAGTTTTACTCCCTCCCAGTAGGTATATCCACATTTAGAACGTCATTTTAGCTTTTGGATTGGTCTAATTTTCCCACTCTTTTAGTTTGCTGTTTTATGTTTCATATGTTCAGTATTTGTTAAGTTAGATTATTATAGTTCTTTTATCATCTCAGATACTTCAGTTTCAATTTGTTTTGTTTCATTTTTACATTGTTTTTGTTTAAGTTTCTATACATGCCCAAGTTTTTCAGGATCATTAATTACTGTTTGGGTAGTTATAACTTTGGCCACTTTTGTGAGTGTGTTGGCTCATTATTTGTACTTCCTTTCACTGTTTATGTTTCCAAGTTGCTTTTTCTTTACTACCAGTCGCATCTAATTTGTGATTGGATTTGAGTTTTAAAAATAATTATTATTAACTTCTTCTCATGTTCTTCATGGCAGGTTTTACCTTTCTTCTTTGTATTTTTTGAGTGGACTAACAAATTTGATGTTTATCTTTTTCCTTTTAAGTTCATTTAGTGGTTTTGTACTTTAGGTGTTGCTTATTATTTTTTGTTTTAAGTCCACTTTCATAGTTTATAGGTTTGTTATTTTTCTGGACAACTGTGGTCTGTTGAGTAAAGCAGATAAGGATTTTTGCCTGTCCTTACTGACTCCTGGCTTCTATAATTAGGGTCTTTCTGTACAGGGAATTGCAGAAACCCGTAGCACTGTATCTGCTGTGTCATTCCTCTGGACTCCCCAACATGTATTTTATTCCCTTTTCTTCTTGTGGAGTAGAGGAATCCTTTCCACTTCCAGTTCCCAGTTGTTGGAGTGGTGGACCAAGGAAGATTCCTCCTGAGTAGTTTTTGTACAATAAACTAAAAGTGACTTTGCAGATTATGTGTACCCACTCAACAACAAGAGGGCAAGCATTGTTATTCTTACTGTGATACTGAACAATGATTACACTGTAATATAACAATCAAGATCCAAGGAAACTTCCCCTGAACATTTTTGCTTAGGCTGACTGCACTTGTTGCTCACAAAATTCTTATGAAAGGTGTTTCCACAGGATATTTTCTGCCCAGATGGACTGCACTTGACATAATCTGTCTTATAACACTTCTCTTGATAACACCCATACATACATGTATTTATATTTATATGTATCCTTATAACACAGCTGCAGATCAAAGATATTTTCGCTGGTTGTTGAGCCTGGATGGACTGCAATTATTTCTCACAATATCTGATTTTGACTAGATAAGCTGTATTTGTTCCTTACAGTATCTCATATGAGGTGTTTCAACTGGATAGATTGCACTTGTCATAATTCAGTGTAACCTGAAGATGTACAATTGGCACTTATATGAGTTGCTATCACTTCCACACGAGATTTTTCAACTTTGTCATGGTATCCAAGTCTTGTTT
This sequence comes from Carcinoscorpius rotundicauda, assembly GCA_011833715.1. NCBI lineage: Eukaryota > Metazoa > Arthropoda > Merostomata > Xiphosura > Limulidae > Carcinoscorpius > Carcinoscorpius rotundicauda. The sequence continues at coordinate 30,379 of CM022404.1, read as the reverse complement.
TCCAACGATTATACTGATTTGGTACTGTATGTCTTTCCCCAATGCAAGTGTTCTTTACTAGGTGAAGAACAAACCCATTTGAGAAATAGTTCAAAACCACACAGATGTGACTTCTGTTTTTAATCTTGCACACCAGTTCTTTCAGTGTGGTTACTTTCTGCTTGATGTTTTTTTTGCATGTTCATCTGTCACTCTAGCTTTTCAAAGTGGGGTGGGAAGAAGTGAGACCATCTCATAAGTTAACATTTTCTAATCCTGACAATGTATTTTCATACATACTTGCCTCACTTCAACCATTTCCTTCCTCACTGATTTGCCAGTGTTTCTGGTTTGAAAGTGAGGATTATGCTAGTACAGATGGTACAGTAGAATGTTGGAAGGTAGTCACATGATCAGTACATGTTTGGAAAGACTGATGAGCCAGGTGAAAAGTTGTTTTTTGGCAATGTTTAGAGAGCAAATCAAGATTGAAACAGCTTTGAGGTGAGAAGAGGCAAATATTTATCTGTGTTAAGATTGTGCTTAAAATTCCATAATTAAAATAAAAATATACAGAAAAACTACTTGTACATTTAACAACTGAATTACTAAGGTTAGGGATTAGGCTCAGTTTCAAACCTTGAACATGGACTAGAAACAACTTTTAGTAACATTCAGTTATTTGCAAAATATGTATGCATTAGCTTGATGTTATCGTAAATATAATTATATTAAAAACTGATCAGGATATCACGAGAAATTGGTATAGAATTAATATCAACTTATGATCAAAGCAAGTCTTTTACATGGATAAGAAATAAAAACATTCCACGTTATGAGCACAGGTACCTAAATACGTGTTCATATTACTTTTATGATTATTGATTAAATATTTTTTTGTATTCAATAAATACAACTATGCATTTACAAAAATTAAAAACACTATTTGATGTATGTCAATCAATGAACTAAACTCACACTGATTCATATTTTTCACCATTTATTTTACAATAATGAATTTTTATAACAAGATATTCAATGAAAAATATACATTTAACAACCAAATTCATCAAGATAGAAAATTTATTGTTCTTACAAATCACATTTACTCCTGTTATATCTTGTTTTACTTAAAACATTATCAATCTCATACAAGTTTTCTTTTTAAGGTAACTTTAGTATTTACATTCCAGAAACACTATATTATTCACTGCATTGAGCAATAAATCACTTAAACCAAATAACAAAGTTAAAACTTCAGGTTCAATAGAATGTGTTGTTTTAACTATTAACAAAAAGTGTTCAGCTGTAGGTAGGAAAGTAATAAATAAATGAAGAGCAGACATCTACTAGTGGTACAGATCATACCTGTGGTAAAGCATTAGCACTTAGTAAAACAATCTTGAATTTATCTTTAAGAAGAATCTGGGAGACACAAGTCACTGTCAATGTTCAGTTACACACACTACAGTTAAGTTTCAGACATTGTAACTTTATAGGATTTCTACTCATTACACATTGGTTATTCCACATCCAATTCTTCATCAGATAGGTTTTCATTGATTGGAACAGCTTCTCCATTTACTGTAGCAGCAAGATGATCTTCTCAACCAGCTGCTTCAGGAAGCTTCCCCTCCTCTTCTACAAATTTATTTAATAAAACAATCATAATGAACACCATGTTAGTACAAAATACCACTAACAACAATGATACCAACAATTACTGATGTAATTATCAATACATTTTGAAACATTGACAATAACTAACAAAGTAAATATATAATTTTTACATATATCAATACATTTATAATTCTTATTAGCTATAAGTTTCATTCAGGCTTTTTAGTATCTGTAAAAAAATTTGCAAACTACCTTTCA
>CM022404.1:0-27338 GCA_011833715.1 Carcinoscorpius rotundicauda | reverse complement strand
CAAGTAACCATTCAAACTAAATCACGTTTTTTTAACTGGGATTCTACATCAGATGTACCCATCTTAAAGTCTGGAAAGTGTCGGTTTGTTTTGGGCTTTGGATTACCCTGAATTTGACATTGGAACAACTGGATGAGAAACAATGGAACTTTTTCAATTTCATTTGAAGTCACACTTGGCAAATCGAGTTGATTGATACAATGTTTCTATGTCCTGATCTCTGAAACACACTAAAAGCCAAACGATGAAAGACGTTCTATCCATCTGTGGTTTCCACCTTCTATCAGTGCTGTCTGGGGATGCTATTATGGTTCTGTTTTGTAACATTTGACCAGAACATACACTCCAAACATCTTAATGATTTAAGACATTGTTACAGCAATTTTACTGCAGATTTTTGTGACATAGTCATATGAAATTCCAGCTAAAATCTTATACAACACTGACACTGCAGTATCACTTGAAAAGTTGTGGCATGTATACAGTGACAGTCCTACAGCAAAGGGATTCTCATAGACTGTGTAAAATAATAATTTGGTTTTTCAGACATAACATTCACTTGCCATTCAAGCAAGCACTGTTGAATAGTTGATTGAGACAGGGTAAGACAAGATGGATGTAGCTGTTCTGCTTAAACATTGTTCTTACGTAATTGGTCCCCTGTATGATTCATCTGATTAGCACAGTTATTTATATAGGCAAACCTTCTTTGACAGATCCAGTAAGGATTCCACTGAAAAACCAAGGATGTTCCATCCTGAATTGGAAGAGTGCTCTCCAAATGGTTTTGGAAAAATGAAATGTTGTAATCTTACTAAAAATATCCCTCTTCACTACAGCATTGTTTATGGCTGAATACCCTGCCTTTATGGAATGTATTACTGCTGGTTTTCTTCCTCTGGCCTCAATGATAGAAATGTTCTTTTTTCACTGTTTTCATCAACTTATGATGGGATATTTCTTTGTGCTAAACACCATCATCTTTTATTATATTATTGTGTACGTCAAAAATTTCATTCACCGCAAAAAATCCTCTTATGTCGATTTTCTCCTGAAGAGTAGCTGTGAATACAATCTCAGCTGAAATTAACTGAATAATATTCTCATTAGTGTTGATGATCTCTTCACTAGAACTATATCTCTTGTGTCCTTGTACTAAACGTCTCCAGTCTAGTTTGAGAGCTTTTGTGGTATTTATATCCCTCATGAGAAAATCACCCTTGAGTAGTAGGTCAGCAAGATTCAACTTCCAAAACATTTTGTCACTTTTGTGAACAATTTCTTTAATGGTCTGTCTAATATCTTTGCTGCTGTAAGTGCAAAGTTTTCTCTGCTTCATGAGATGTATGAAGTTTATATTCCTGACAACAGAAACACAAATCTTGACTGAATGCTCAAACATAGGACCTTATAAGATACTATATAACAGTATGCTTGGATCTAGTCCATATTTGCACTGACAAATTCATAGGCATTAGTCCATTTTTTTTATTTCCACACAAATGGTCTGAAATAGCTGAAAATGGCAGTCTCTTTGAAATTCAAAATGGGTGCCTTAAACATTAACAGAAAACCTGGCAACAATTATATACCAAACAAGTATGTCATTTAGATTAGTTTTAGGCGTTATTGTCAAGAATCTAGCAAAAAATAAGCATCAAATCTTGAATTTGTTACATTAGCTTGGAGAATATATATTTATAACAATGTGTTTAATGTGAAAAAGAATTGTCTTCCAATTAATGTTGCATTGTAATTTTTCAAAATTTACATTTCAGTTACAATAGAGTAATTTTAGGTGTTATCAGTTTGGTCCTATCTGAATGTGATTTAGGCTTTAGTGAATATATATTCTGTGATACAGATTAGACAATGGTATTTCCCACAATGTTCTCAGAAATCACATGAGAAACAGATGATTAATATTCTCAGAATTTTTTATAAATTTCATAAATAATAAAGTTTGTTTATGGAACTTGCAGACAACGGAACAGTGGTGCCATCAACCCAGTGTCCTCATTAAAAGATATAATAATTACAATGTACAGGTAAGAAAGATTGTTGAAATGATATTCTCAGAAAAACAGAGCAGTGCACAAAGCATAAAACACCTTGGTAAAGTAAAAATGAAATATTTTTACCCCAAAATAAATGTAATTTATTCTAGAAGTACATCATTTTTTTAAATATGACTTAAAAATTGGTTTTGAAAATGAAATTATTAGAATAAGAACTTGAGAATTGGTGTGAACAACCTGAAGTGCTTTTGCTTTGAACTTTATAATATGAACAATTTATCTTAGCTTGCAGTTTAGTGTAAACTAAATGAGATATTATACTGTTTTTAATTGTATAATATTAAAAATGACCATAAAATTATAATTTAAGGATTATTACTGTCCAATCAGGAAATATTTCTGTTTTAAATTATGACTCAAACAATGACTTTAAAATGATGATAGTTTAATGAATAGTGTAATCTAATCCAGAAATGTCCTTTTTTATAATTGTATGACATGAACATTGGCTTAAATGCTGTGTAAGTTCATGACATCCGTTCTTTCAATAGTATTATAAAACTGGCAAAGCTTTCTTTACATCTTTCTTAACATACAAAATTCAAAATATAATATTTTATTGGTATTAGGAGCTGTATGTAAGAAATATTAATTTATTATCTTAATTTTCAAACTCTGTAGTGTATCTTATAAGATTTTAGTCTTTATTTGCCTTTAATGAGGTGTATCTGATGTGATGATAATTTCATTTGTTTTGAGTGTCATATGAATTCAAAGTTTTGTTATTAAGTTGTAATTTCTTAAAATACATTTTTCTCATATCTTTCTTGACAAAGATATTGTTTGTACAAGTGTGGTATAATATTCATGTCCTGTGTTGCCAAATCATAATTACATTAGATTTTAATTTATATTTAATTTCTCTATTTATATGATACTATCTTGGTTCCATCATTATAAAAGAATTGAAAGGGATGAAATTTATAAATGAACCCCGACAAAAACTTGAGAGAGACTTAAAAGAGACTGCAAACACACATAAAGTCTCACTGTCCATCACTACCACAGGAGTAAAATTTGTTGATGCTCTCACTAAGATATGAAATCTTAAACACAGTTTCAAAACATCGGCAGTTTATAATAACTGAAACTTTCTTGTATGGTAGTTCTTATTGCAGAGTAAAAACTTCCTATAATTTCTAATTTGTTTTTTACTTTATAGACCCACAAATGACCCAGAATTTTATTTTAAGTCCACCTAGTAACTACATTTACTATTTTGTTTGATTGATAGTCAAAAATTTGAAGAAATTTGTGAAAAGTCATTTCCCTGTGGATGAAGACAATTCTTTTTTGTATTAAGTATTAAACGCACAAATAAGTTCTGAAACTTTGTTGTTGTTTTTTAACATAGAACAGTAAATAAAAAGGGTGTGAGGCTAGTTTAGAAAAGTCAGCATTAATTAAGACGAGAAAGAAGCCCAGAAAGAGGTAACCCGTATCGAAATGGAAAGTAAACATCTCGAGGCTGAACAAAACTACATGAAAGCCAGAAAATAAAACAGGGCAAAAGAAATAAATATTAGACTCAACTTCAGTTGACAAAGGCAAAATGAGAACTCTGAATTCAGTCGGCATATTAAGATACCAAAATTTCATGAAAATTAAGCTGATAAATATTTAGAACATTTGGAGAAAGTTGCTTAAATCATGGATTAGCCTACCGAAAAAATGGCCATTATTGCTACAGTGTTTTGACTGGTAAAACAGACAGACAGATGTGGCTTTGCTATAAGAAAACGCACACACACACAAGGAGCTTATGCTGCTCTCTTTCTGGAAGATTGCACAGATTATAATAATACTAAAGCAGTAATCCTCTAGGTACATGACCTAGTTCCAGAATCTTATCGCCAAAACTTTCGAGGTTACTTCAATTATGATGGTCAAACACATATGCAATTCGCCCATGTAAAAAGAGGTTTATTTTGATAGTTAAAATTCTATGCATATTGACAATAGTTTTGATAAATTAAGTTAATTATGTTTAATTTAGAAATTTAAATGCTGTACAAGTTACGATCTCAAGACTTATTTCTACAAAAATAAAGTTAAAACATGACACGAAAGCAGCTGCTCTTTCTAATGATTAAACTTTAACTCATTAAACCACTTTTCACAAAAAGAAAGTTCTGCCAGCTGAACAGAAACCTGTAACCCTAAAGTTGAGGATACTATTAAAAATGCAGTTCCTGTAGTTTGAAATCTTCTAGCAGATTGGACAAAAACTTCATCAAAATCATCAAGGCCTGTCTTCCATTTCTATAAACACCTTATTATATTGATAATGTTCCTCTTCTTGACATTTATTTAACATCAGACCCAGTTTCGAGAGCAGTTGTGGGTGGAGTGAGACCTACTATGCCAATTAATAGTATGTCATTATTGTTGGGAAACGATTCGGCCAGGGGAAAATTTGTTAACAAACCCAAAATGGTTAATGAGCCGATCACTGTTTCATATAAAGATGTTGTTGTTTAGGATAATCCATAAGTTTCCTTCTTCTGCTGTGAGTTGATCTTAGGCAAAGAAATTAATCCAAAAATAAATGTTTTGGACCCAAAGAGAATCCATAACTGTTACTACACTCATTGGTGAGTGCCAATGATGAAAGTGAGGAATCTGATTCAACTGATGAAGTTCATTTGCGAGAAGTAAACTGATCATTGAGCAGAAAAAATGATCTGCAGATCTCATCTCTATTTAAATGTACACTTCCAAAAGATGAACTGAAGAAAGTTCCAAACGGCTAGTTTTTCAAAAATGTTGTGCTCATAAGAAAATGGAGATTACCAAATAAACTAGCCTCAGAGAACTGGGCGAGTTAATCAAATTGTTTTACAAAATTGTATTGTTGTGATACATTGAAAGTAACCCATGAACTCTCCATGAGAGGTCATTTTGGAGTGAGCAAACGTGTGAAAACATTACAAGACGTTTATTTTTGTTAGAAATTGGGCAACAAATTTCTCGGTTTTGTAAAACTTTTCATATCTGTCAATTGGTCAGAAAACCTTACCAGAAAATACCCATTACTCCTTTAAAACCTGTCCCAACTTTTGAAAAACACCAAGATGATGGCAAGATCGTGTGATTATTAATTATGTTATGACAATAAGATAACATTTGTGTCTGAGCACATTCACGTGCTGTGCAAATTTAGTCTCATACGGATGTTTGTATTAACTGTCGTGATATTTGAAACTGTACAGTGTTTTGACAGTGCATTGTATTTAATGTGTACAAATATGTATATTTATATATCAGTTAAAATTGTCTTACGCCAATCTAATCATGTTTGTGCTGGAAATAATAAAAAAATATTTGTATGCCCGACGTATACCAATAGTTTGAGTGTGGTGCTTCATACTGGATACGTGGAGGAATTCGTAGTTACGTCATCAGTGCTTGTCAGCCAATCAGCGCTCGCATATATGGGTATTTCTCGTTTTCTAAGCGGCATAGAAACACCAAAGCGATCGTTAAAAACCATAAATGCAAAACTGATGTTCACGTCATGGCTCATAATTCACCCCGAGCTGTAAGCCGATCATGCAGGAGATCTATTTAAAACAATGTTCCCAGACTCTGATATAGCAATAAAATATGGCTGTGTATGCAGACAAATGGACAATGTTGTTATAACTCTCCAGAGACTTTCTCATGAAAGCAAAGGCTGCAACAGCTGCAAAACTATTACAATAAGTGTCATAACAATGATATTAACTGGTCCTTAAAGAGAGGCTTCTTCTGCTTACTGTTTGTGCATGTTCAGTGTTGTTTTACCAGTGATGTCGAGAAAACCCACTTGTAGAGAAATATATATGCAAAAACGGCTCGTTTGGGTTAAGAAAATAATTTACACAGAAGAGCGAACAACGTTTCGACCTTCTTCGGTCATCGTCAGGTTCGCTCTTCTATGTAAAATATTTTCTCAACCCAAACGAGCCGTTTTTGCACATATATTGTTTTATCAGTGTTTGTTACTTTGAACTAAATAAAATACATAATTTCAAAAGATTTTTTTAAATTTATTAAATGCACAAAACACAGTCATAAATGAGCGATCTGTAGCAATAATAAATAATTACAGTTATAATAATAAACAGCTAAGAAACATTGGTCAGGCCTAGTGACTACATGTGATAAAGGGCTCTGTCTGTAATCATTACGCTAAGTCATTTGAAATAGTTGGTATCTCTGCTCTATTCCCATTTCTAATGCGAAACGTTTCTCTGCCTCAATTTCTCATTACAATTAGTTTAACTTTGCACTGACCCCTGTCTCGTACACATGCACCGCAAAATCTTTATCTCTGCTAACCCCTTTATATCGCCTGTTCTGCCAGTTATATCCTTCACCTGTTTCCCTAGGTGCCAAAATCTGATTCTTTTCTTCCTATTTACCCACGTCTTGTCAAGGAACCACCTATAACTACAGCCTCTTCAAGTTTATCATCCACTTTCTTTTCTATATTTTTTGTTTTCCTTACCTCCAAACGACGACTTGACATGACCAGGTAGTTTGGGCACTTGACTCGTTATCTGAGGGTCACGGGTTCGAATCCCGGTAACACCAAACATGTTCGCCTTTTCATTCGTCGGTGACGATTAATCTCACTATTGGTTGGTAAAAGAGTAGCCCAAGAGTTGATGTTGGATGGTAAGGACTGGCTGCTATCCCTCCAGTCTTACGTTGCAAAATTGGAGACGGCTAACGCAGATAACCCTCATGTAACTTTCAGCGAAATTCAAAACAAACCAAACTCTCCAAAGACAAGTGATCGTGGTCTGCTGAAGCTCAAATTTCTTGCTCAATAGAAGAAACTCATTACAATTAAGTTTATTACTTTTAGTTCTAATAATGAATCATTAAAACACAATAGTTTGAATAAACTAGTTCAAAGATCACGATAACTTAATACGTTTAATGATTTACCAGCGGTGCACCTCGCTAGTACAGCGATATGTCTACGGATTTACAACGCTAAAATCAACGGTTCGATTCCCCTCGGTGGGCTCAGCAGATAGCTCAATGTGGCTTTGTTGTAAGAAAACACACCTTTACCAGCGAGTTGGAATATACCTAACCCTAAAGCACGGGTGCTACTGCAGCTTCTGTTTTTCAACTCTTTTACATAAACACATTTTCTAGGACTTTGAGAAAAAATATTAATTTTTTATCCACTGGGGTATTTCGCTGTTATACATGATAACTTGTATAACTTTCTCTCCTTCTAGGGCATTTGCCTCCGGCAAAAAGAGGTTTAGAGCAGGTGTACGATACATTAACCCTTATATTGTGACTGTTAAGAAAACTGGAAAGTCATTACTGAGATAAAAGTTATTATATTAAATTAGAGCCAATTCTTAACATGAATTGAAAAGATATTTTAAACGATGAGATACGGTGCTTAAAAGAACAACCTACTTCACTCTCTTTCCAAATCTGAAGATATTGATAAATTTTCTGCGGAAATCTCTGCCATGATTCTTTTCTAAATTTATTTCAATAAAACTTAGACAAGTGAGTTCCACTTTTGACGTAATTACGTATTGGCGGTGTTTCTATTGGATACTGTAACAAACCAACGTTGTTTTAAATTAGGTGATGATTGTTTCTACTGCGATCTAAATTAATTTTGAAATACAAAAAAGAAGTTTGATATAAAGGTAATAAAATCTAGGAACCTTTATTGCCACCCAATTTTTCAAGCAAAAACTCTTTCTTTCAAGTTATTTCTGTTAAATATACACGATTCGAATATCACTAAAATATAACATCTCTTTACGCAAAAAGTATAATTACTTTATATTTTGAAAATGTAAAATTATATGTACATGGATGGTTCAGATTGTTCATCGAAACGGAATTTAAAATATCTCCTTAACAGTGCATCAGAACGAAACAACAGCACACAAGTATGACAGAAAGTGTTCGTACTCTTAGGTCATGAGTAGTGTTTTCCTCATAACTTTAAAATGTTTTTTTGTTTTTTTTTTCTTGTAGCAAAGCCACATTGGGCTATCTAGTGAGCCCACCGAAAGGAATCGAGCACCTGATTTTAGCGATGTCAATCCGAAGACATACCGCTGTACTAGCGGGGAGCATTTGAGAAGCAAACTTATTCCTGACACGAGTAGTGATAAAGTACTTTACACGATACAAAATAAATAATTATTGTTTTAATGTTTCTAAAAGTATGATACTGAACTGAAAACAGTTGTAACTGAATTATTGTTTCTTTAACAAAATTCTCATTTTTCTCATAAAAATAAGTATTTTCGTGCAATGTGCCATAAGGAGTTGAGAAAATGAAAATGTCATTTATCGTTATTCATGGAATAGTTTTTCATCTTCATAACCAGTTTTGTTTTCATTCTGAACTGTTCTGTCAGTCTTCTGGGACTGGCATGGCCAAGCGCGTTTAGGCGTGCACCTCGTAATCTGAGGGTCGCGGGTTCGCGCCACACATGCTCGCCCTCTCAGTCGTAGGGTCAATGTAGGGTCCCATGTGACGGTCAGTCCCACTTTTCGTTGGCAAAAGAGTAGCCCAAGAGTTGGCGGTGGGTGGTGATGACCAGCTGCCTTAAATTAGGGACGGCTAGCACAGATAGCCCTCGAGTAGCTTTGTGCGAAATTCCAAAACAAACAAACAAACAAACTGTCGGTCTTCTGAGGATCATTTTCCAATTCCTTATGTTGAACACTTGGCCTCCAGTCTGATTTCCTTCAGAAAAATATATTTAGGTTTATATTGCATTTATTAACATATCAGACATCTTTGATGCAAGTTTATTGTGTAGCTTAGAATGTAGAAACTTGAACGTTTTGAAACTGATTGAAAGCTGAGAATAATGGCACTATTTTCTTTCATAATCATTGATATCTTGTGAGGTTTCGTCTCTCATATGTCTATCGCTGTTGATATGTTGTAATAACTGTGGATTTCATATCTGGCTCAATTTGAAGATTGTTCTAACTAAAGATTAGTGTGAGTGTTTACTTCTATAATTACATGGAAATCTAGTCTTTTAAGTTTTGTTTTTAGTGGAAGTGGAGAGATAGTTGACATCAGGATGGTTGTCGTTGTTTTTTAATTAAGCACAAAGCTACACAATGGGCTATTTGTGCTCTGCCCACCACGGGTATCGAAACCCGGATTTTAGCGTGTAAGTCCGCAGACATACCGCTGAGCCACTGAGGAGCTGTGAGGATGGTAGCCATAGAGTTACATAAATGTACAGCTGGCCATTAGAAAATGGCCAATTTCTTTGGTGTGTCAGCTGCATATAAAGCTACTTTACCTAACTATGTTTCAGTAGGTGTGTTTGTTTTTGAAAAAAGGGAAATGAAATTGAGTGATATTACTGATTTAAATTACTTGTTCTTGTGTGAAATCAGTCAGAAAACATCTTTACTGATAAAAACTCTCAGCACATAAAGAAAATTTTTAAACTTTATCATTTTTGGAGATATTAATACAACAACAATGTGATCTATTATGTACGTTTTCTGTATAAAATTGTTATTGGAGCTTCGATTGTTGCTAGATATCATACTAAACTATCATTTCTAAATTTATGATGCAATAAATGTCACTTGTAGTCTTAAATGCAGCAGTTCTTTATTGATTAACGGAAGAAAAATTAACAATAACGAATTTCAAGATATATTTAGTGGATATTTTGCATGGGCCCGGCATGGCCAAGCGTGTTAAGGCGTGCGACTCGTAATCTGATGGTCGCGGGTTTGCATCCTCATCGCGCCAAACATGCTCACCCTTTCAGTCACGGGGACGTTATAATGTTACGGTCAATCCTACTATTCGTTGGTAAAAGAGTAGCCCAAGAGTTGGCGGTGGGTGGTGATGACTAGTTGCCTTCCCTCTAGTCTTACACTGCTAAATTAGGGACAGCTAGCACAGATAGCCCTCGAGTAGGTTTGTGAGAAATTAAAAAACAACAACAACAGATACTTTGCACAATTAGTTGTGATTTTGTAGTTCGCAAATTCACCATTTTATGTTAAATAATATAAACCAAAACAATAAATCGGTCAGTCACTACGTGGCGCTTAAGTCAAGGAAGAAAAATATGAAGACAAGCATATGAAAAAGGGAAGTGTAATATCAATTTGTTAACAAGATTGTGTGTTAATACCAGGTAGAGCGATCGAATCGAATAAAGATCAGTCTAAGGAATGTGAGTTCCTGAATGTCGATAAACATTTTAGTTAATTAACTCTGTGTGGTGTTCACATCTCAATACTGTGATAAACTAAGCCAGACGTTGTTAACGTAACCTGGAAGTGAACTGTAATCGACAGGATCTCCTAATTGTTATGTGATAGTCAACAGTACATGTCTTACAATTATAACACGTTTGTTACTCTGGTCACCAGTCCATAAAACGTAAACATCAACTTATCCGTTCTAACGAGAAATGATGGTCTGTCTAGCTGAACTGAACTATGTCCATTGTTATGTAGGTTTACCGTGTTCTATGAGAAATGGTCAACGCGCAGGAGGTGTCAATCTCGTATGACAGGATTCCACCGTCGTACGAGTACGTATCTGATGAAAGAGTGATTACTCTAGAGAGATATAAGTTTACTATGATGTATCTATCATTCACGTACCACAGTTAAGGTAATATTAAAATATTGTTAAGAACACATTTTCTTTGGCTCGGTGAGTAAATAAAGTTTCGAGAAACTACTAAACTACGTATCTGAAGGAAGTCCTCATTGGTTTGCAAAATATTACTGTTAAGAGCAGCATATAATCTTTATAAAACTTCAAGTAAAAGATGATCGTATGTTATGATGTCTGACATTCTTTCTGCTGTAACTATTTATAAGAAATCATAGCTGGTGGAACTGTTTTGTTTCATCATTTTCTGCTTTATTTAATCGCATCTACAGAAAAATAAGAGTATCATACTATTCAACTATTTTGCAACTATAAATTCAAATCAGTATGTTCTGAAAAGCTGGGAAACAACTGACTGAACTGAGCAGTCTAAAGATGATAATTCGATCTTTTGGGTCAAATTGCGTAAGACTTCGACACGTATGACAACATTATTCTTAACTTTGTTATGTATACACTATACGAGCAGTGGTAGTACAGTACTGTGGCACCGTCTTCATATAAAGTTAGTATAAAGAACCGACAAATCAACAAAATCAATTTAGGATTGTCTAGAAATGTGCACGAGTTGAACAAGTTCAAGTAAGCAAAGTTAGTACTGAGTACTAGGCTTAACGTTCTCAGTTGCATGCATGGATGCAAAAGTAAATTCAAAACAACAAGTTGGGAATAGTCCACTTCATTATTTCGGGCTACAGTAGCATTTCCAGTGTACTATTTCCAACTTTAGGCCGTTGTTTTGAATTTACTTTCGCATTCATGCATGCAGATAAAGTTTCGGAAATATGCTTATTTTGTTGATGTATTGTTTGTTGGCTCATTTCAAGTTCCCAGGTCAAAACTGAGCTTAAAGTTGAGATTACAACTCATTTTTTTAGATATTTGAGTTGGATTAAGATACTCTAGCCTAGACCTAACCCATTATTTAGTATTTCAACATGCAGTGCAGTTTACAATTGATTATATGTTATGTACGTGTGCCAGTACAGAACGATCACTGTAAATAGGCTACTACAGTCCAGAGCTCAAATTTAAGAACTTCCCAACGTCTCGGGCCATATAAATATTACCTGAGGGCAACAGTTCTTACTATGTCTATTTCCCGAGCAGATAAATGATATTTCACGTTTAAATAATTGTCTTATTGGTCATCCTTGACGGATTTTTGCCGATAATGGGCAATAAATAACAGCCTGTAATAAATCTGGAAGCCGAGCAAACAAGCTGCAATTTATTTCATTAGACATATTTCCCCTGCCGCACCAACAACATGTATTGTAACATACAGATTAGAAGGTGCATGTGAAAACTATATTGAACAGCCTTGTGCGGTAGTTTGTGTGTGTCGATGACATCACCTTTGGGTGACAGGGTTTCAGTGCCAGCAATTTTTGTGAACAGATACTCCGATATCTGGTTGTCTCCATATAAATTACGTAACCCAACAAGTCCGTGCATTTAATAAACAGAATAGCAGTTCTTTTCTGTGGTTTATGTGTGGTTTTACCAAAGAAAGTGACTTTGTTGAAATATTTCAAAAAGTGAAGGAAATTTGATGATGAGAGTTTAGAATTGAATAAAGAAAGTGACATTAGTAAAGACGACAGTCGTACAAAGTGAAAGGAATACTGTTGTGAAGATGACAGAAATAACAAGGTTAAAAAAGTCGAGGAAAAAGCAGGCACCTAGTGATTGTCAGTGGTCATAGTAGGATCATTCCTGCCGCTTCGGCAGCAAGATCAAGCAATCAATGTCTTCTGCGGAATGCAATGAAAAGTATGAGAGGAACGATCTCGGAGTTACCTACCTAAATGGGAAGAAACATTCCCTTGGTTAAAAAGTGATCAAGAAACTACTGAAATGTTTTGCAAGGCATGCAAAAGCCACAAAAACGTGTGCCAACTATTTGTGAAATAGTTTTCATTATACATTATACTTATATATATATATATTGGTGAAAATAATTAACTAAAATAATAAGGTTTGGTTAGTTTTGAGTTTGGTGAGACTACAGGGAAGACAGCTAGTCATCGCCACCCACCGCCAATTCTTGGGCTACTTTTTTACCAACGATTATTGGGATGACCCTTACATTATAACGCTTCAATGGTTAAAAGAGGAAATATGTTTGATGGGACGGGGATTCGAACCCAAAAATCATAAGAAAGGATTGCGTTAAAAACAACATATCCAAATCACTGACTAATTATATATATCTTTTTAACTTAAGAAAACAAGCCAAAACAAAAATAAATTAAACGTATTTTGATTAATTTGTTTTTAAGTTAAAATTATTTATTTATTCATTATATATCATAAACCCAATTCCCTTAAGTAATATACTCCTATTTATTTAGAGCTAATTGTAAAGTAGAAGTTACAATATTTCATTTTTACCGTTTCATTAAACGTAAGAATTACTTATCTGCACAAATACAATAGTTGTCTCTCTTTTCTCAACGACTTTTCGATGATGTTAGGGACTTAAAACGCTAATAATCGGTATTAGCTTATATACTGTGGATAAATTGCAATGACCCACTGTGTAGCTTTGTACTAAAAAGGCCCCCAGTAGCTCAGCGGTATGTCTGCGGACTTACACGCTAAAATCCGGGTTTCGATACCTGTGGTGGGCAGAACACAGGTAGCTCATTATATAGCGTTATGCTTAATTCAAAAAGAAAAAACAAACTTGCACTAAAAAGAACACGTGTACTAACACCTGTATGATTCTCATTACATACTTAACATATTGTTTAATGTGTATTAATTTTGAGTTCTTACACATTACCCATACCCACAACAAGTACCAACTTCCAGTTTCCACTGGTGTAAAACCGCTGACCTACCTTTCTTCCACGTGGAGGTAAATGTCGATCAGTCAATAAGTTTCTGTCCAAATATTATGAACTGCCTCATCATTTTACCTCTTTTTAATTTTATATTACTGAATTGGTTTCTTTGCTTTTTTAAAATTTCACAAAGAGCTACACGAGAGCTATCTGCGCTACTCATCCCTAATTTATCAATGTATGGAAGCTAGTCACCACTACCCACCGCCAATTCTTAGGCTACTTTTGAACAAACGAATAGGGGGGTTAAGAGTAACTTTATAACGTCCCATGGTTGATGAAGCGGCAATAATTTGGCGTGACGGAAATTCTAACCCGTGATTTTCAGATCACGTGTCGAGTATCTTCACCGGCTGGTCATGCCATGCAATTAACATTAGTGTGTGTGTGTTTTTCTTTTAGCAAAGCCGGCCCGGCATGGCCAAGCGTGTTAAGGCGTACGACTCGTAATCTGAAAGTCGCGGGTTTGCATTCCCGTCGTGCCAAACATGCTCGCCCTTTCAGCCGTGGGGACGTTATAATGTGACGGTCAATCCCACTATTCGTTAGTAAAAAGTAGTTCAAGAGTTAGCGGTGGGTGGTGATGACTAGCTGCCTTCTTTCTAGTCTTACACTATTAAACTAGGGACGGCTAGCACAGATAGCCCTTGAGTAACTTTGTGCAAAACTCAAAAACAAACAAACAAACTCATAGCAAAGCCACATCGATCTGTCTGCTGAGTCCACCGAGGGGAATTGAAACGCTGATTTCAGCGTTGTAAATCCATAGACTTACCACTTTACCAACTGGGGGCATCAACATAAGTAAACACAGGTTCAAGTTTGTTTCTTTAGATTGCTTGTCGAGCAGCATGGCTGGAAGGTTAAATTATTTACACTTCTTACGAGAAAAGTGGAATTTTGCAATATTTTCATATTTAAAGTTTGGAATATTCAATGATACTTACCTCAGTTAGCTGTTACGAATTTTCCTCTGTCATAACCATTTCCTCTACCATTACTGTTTCCTCCGCCAAAATGTAGACCGTGTTCCTATTTGGACTTCTACCCAATCCTCTTCCGTCTCTTAACCCACTATCCACCGCTTTTTAAGCCAAACTTGGGATGAAGTTCCAAGCCTAAGTCTCTGATGGCGTCTCTTCTCAACTTTTTTGTTGCCTTTTTCATTTCCATTACGTCTTCTAAAACCTGGATCGACGTCAAAGCCAGGTAGGTCAATAACTCCCCTACCTCTCCCTGTGTTTTTAAGATTACCGTAACCATCGTAAATGTTCCGGATGTTTTTGCTATTTCCATTTTTAGCGAAACTTCCTGTAGTGAAGACCGTAGTCATCAAAAGAAGAACGAAAATCTGTAATAAAAATAAATATCAAAATTATATATTTTATGAAACTATCACCATTAAAAACAAACAACCTACTCGCTTTGTCCTTGAGGAAATTGTGTAGAACAAAGTTATTTTACAAAGAAAAACAGACACACAAATTGTTACAATATAAATTAGCCTGTCGTTTAACATTTTCCCCGTAAAGCTTTATGGTTTTATTGTGAAATGTTCTTAGATAGAACAGATTATTGTAAAATAAATGGCATTATTCTTCTTTCGTCAAAAATCGTTTGGCCTAATTTATATTAATAATTGTAATTGAAATTACAAATGTTAATTAACTTGATGAATCTAGTCAACATTAGTGTTATCATGCTGGTGTTGTGACAGATACAAATTGGAAATTCAACATTATTCCTCCTGTTTGTTGTTTTACATGATGAGAACATTTATCACAGTACTGTTTTACTGGGAATTATTTTATACTAAATTTGAATAGCTTTCAAAAAATATTGTTATCAAACGTATATTTCACTAACAATATCCCATAATGAGATCAGGTCTCGTATCATAAGATTTAATTTTAGTCAAATTATCTCACATTATTCTAGGTAGAGGGCTGTCACTTCTGATATTGAAATTATACCGTGCAACAAATACAGCTTTTCCTCTCTGATGAGTTGTGTTGCAGTTTGGCATATAATTAACTTATAGAATAAACTGTAGAACACTTACCACTGTCTTCATGTTCGTTGGGCTGCGATAAAGTAAAAGACGTTTATATCAGCTGTAAGTTAGTTGACTATGTAAAAAGAATTCTTCAAATTTTTATATAGTATTTATATAGTGTAGTGATATGATGTAATAACACTGAAGGCTCTACAACTAACTAACAAACAGCAATACACAAACTGCTACTTATTAGTTTTTAATTAATAACAAAAGACGTAGCCAATATTTCGATTTTTCTCATATGCATTTCAAACGAAGACAGATAAAAGCTGTAAAATGTTAGAGAAAATTTGTTAATTTTTTATTTCATACTGACGTGCACTAAATATTTGACTTCATTCCAACTGATCGAGATGATGTTTCAACTTTTAATAAATTTATAATTGCACTGAGAAGAAATTTCAGT
Organism: Carcinoscorpius rotundicauda; assembly: GCA_011833715.1. NCBI lineage: Eukaryota > Metazoa > Arthropoda > Merostomata > Xiphosura > Limulidae > Carcinoscorpius > Carcinoscorpius rotundicauda. Next base: position 11,290 of record CM022404.1, on the reverse strand, counting down.
TAGCCCTGAAATCTTATCATTTCATGTGAAAGAAGCGTTGATTATATTATGTGAAAATATTTGTTGATTGTAAAGTGAGAAATTTAATTGTAATTTCTTCCACTTTCAACTTAATTTGTCCTTTCAGCACTTAACACGTAACTTTTAAAGTATTACACTTCAAATGTAAAGAGATTTTCACAGAATCTTTTGTCTCTCATGTGATGAGAGACAAATTCATGAGACTGGTATTCAACGAAAATCGAATTGGGTGATGACAAATATAAGACTGGAAAGTTACTCTTTATACAACTTTCTTTTCTAGCCGTAATAGAATGAAATCATAATTGGTGGTAAAACTTCTAGCTACACTTGTAACATTGACAATAAATAATTCTAAAGAAAATATTAATTCATCAATTAGCCTGGCTAAGTTGTTTGTTAATTTAGGACATAAACGTATAGCTACCAGTTTGGTCTGCAATTTTATTTTATTCCTTTAAGTCACACATTTAATACTTCTTTTCCACTGCACATCACTTTCACATTTAATTTGATTAGACTTTTTATCAATACACGTTAACAAATCCCATCAAATAAGAAATGAATAAGATCACATCCATATTATTCAAAACAGAGCTTTACGTATCTTTGTTTCTTCTCAAAACATGGTCAATAGCTTATTTATAGTAACAACATGGAATGTAGACTAACAGATACTTGTCATTAACCCTCTGAAATCGGCAGAGCTCTTTGAAACATCATCATCTGTGCTAAATACTTAATATAACGTCTCCTGATGCTAAATTCAATCAAAGTTTTTCACGTTATATTTCATTAATTTCTTAAGAGATTGCCTAAGAATTTGGTGTAGAAAATAAAATTCCAATAAATATAATCACATGATAGTTTGGGTTACCAGGGTCTGAAAGACAGAAAATAGAAAAACATTAAACTATTACTCCTGTTAACTCTCCAATCGGATCGTCACCTTGTCGTGGTGAGAGAGCATGCGCGTGCAAGTAATACTGAGAGCGATGTCGTCGGGAGGCTTGCGTTTCTGGTAGGGTCATCCATGATGGCAAGATCGAGGGTGAGGTTCCTGACAAAAAACGACCCAACCCCAAGACCCCAACCTGGACTCCTCAACGGCAGGAAGGAAGGACAAGAGCTGCAGCAGCTCTACAAGTTCTAATCGTCTTGGTTTCTTTGCCATTGGACTCGACTTGTTGCGCTTCTTAAAGACCGCGTGTCTGCTGGTGTGCAACGTCATTCAGACGTTATATCAACTCACGTACAGACGTCTTTCAAGTTTTCCAAAGTTTCCATGAAACAACTCCAGTTACTACTGAAACCTCTCCTTCCCTTGAACTGATCTGCCCTTACTGCCAGAAGACACCTGTGCAGCAAGGATTGGCTTCATTAGCCATCTCGGGACCCCTGTATGAAATTGGAGAGCCATCATCCTCCACCTCGAAGGATCGCCACGACTCGTATTAATAATTCTCAGAATGTCCTACACCAGGTTGTCTTGGCTGTAAGACTAAGTGACGTATGTCTTAATCTACGTTTCTTATATAGTAGTACAATATATGATCCGGGATAAAATGTATCTAGACATTCTTTACTGGTACAGAATTCAACTGTTTCTGTACTGTATCTAAGTGTAATATAACGCCATATAAGATGACTGGACTTTAATTTCAATACTGGGATCGATAGAGTGTATCAGAGATTGTTTTCTGTGATACAGTCCCTCTGAACCTGTTTTATTATGATAAAATTAATTTATCTTTCTAAATTTTAACACAAAACGCTATGGTTCTATCAACATGACTGTTTCATTCTGAAGACACCGATTAACAAAATAAATTTTACCTCTCCTAAGACAAACAAAAAACGTTTCGCTAAAAGTCTCATTGATACCTTAGATTTTCAGAAATATTAATGTAGTTATAAATTCCCCTAAACGACTCAGGGCAGTATATGGTCTGTAAAGAACATCAACTATTGTTATGGTCACGTAGAAACATAGTAATAACACTGTCCGCTAGAGCGAAAGTAAGTGAGAATTAATTATTGTTTGTTTGTTTTGAATTTCGCGCAAAGCTACAAAAGGACTATCTGCGCTGACCGTCCCTAATTTTACAGTGTATCACCAAAGGAAAGGCAGTTAGCGAGCCATCACCACCCACCACCAATTCTTGGGCTACTCATTTACTAACAAATAGTGGGATTGGTAGTACAATTATAACGTCCCCACGGCTGAAAGGGAGAGCATGTTTGATGTTCCTGGGATTCGATTTAACGACACTCGGATTACGAATGAATTATTTAATATTTTTTCTATGGAAATGCATTACAATTTTTAATATAAATTTTGAGTTCCCTTGATATAAAAAATAAAAGACAAACAACATAAAGAAAACGTAACTGTGTTCATATATATATATGTAATTTCTTTACTTTGCTTTATACATTGTCATAACTCAGAAGCTGTACGCCCCGTCACACCAAATATGTTTGCCCTTTCAACCGTAAGAGCGTTATAATGTGACAGCCAATCCCACTATTCGTTGGTAAAAGAGTAGCTGACCTTAGAAAACCTGGTATGGCCAGATGGGTTGAGGCGTTCTACTCGTAATCCGAGTATCGCAGGTTCGAATACCCGTCCCACCTAACATGCTCGTCCTTTCAACTGTAAAGGTGTTTAAATGTTATGGTTAATCCCACAATATGTTAGTAAAAAGGTAGCTTAAGAGTTGGCTGTGGAAGGTGATGGCTAGCTGCCTTCCTCTTAGTTTTACACTGTAAAATTAGGGACGGCTAGCGCAGCATATTTCAGATTATTAATATGTAACGTAAATTATGTGGTTTTAAAATAATTCAATGACAACAAGTCAAAATGTTAATTCATTACAAATGACAAATATTTTCAATAACAGAACCAATATTTGGCACACTTAACTTTGAACATTAGATTAATCTCTTACAGAAATTAATCAGTGTATTTTCAAATTTTAAAAATAAAGTTATGTCTTTCATTTATTCTCTATTGCAAAATGCCTGAAGCAACTAAATTAATAAAGATGTCAATTTTTGTGTTCGGTTTGGTTTGATGTGTTTTGAATTTCGCGCAAAGCTACACGAGGGCTATTTGCCGTTCCCAATTTTGCAGTGTAAGACTCGAGAGAAGGCAGATAGTAATCACCACCCACCGCCAATTCTTGGAGTACTCTACTCTTTTACCAAGGAATAGTGGGATTGACCATCACATTATATATCGTTCCCACGGTTGAGAGGGCCAGCTTGTTTGGTGCGATGGTGATTCGAACCCGTGAACATCAGATTAATTAGAAGTCCAGTGCCGCCTTAACCACCTGGCAATGCTGAACGTTTTTGTTTGGGAAAAAATGACTCAACTTGGGAACAGACCCGGAAAGGCCGGTTGGTTAAGGCACATGATTCGTAATCTGAGAATCACGAGTTCGAATCATGCTCGCTTTTTGAGCCGTTAGAGGGGCATTATAAAATGATGGTCAATACCACTATTCGTTGATAAAAGCCCAGTCCTAAAGTTGTCGGTTGGTGATTATGACTAGCTTACACTGCTAAGTTAAGAACGGCTAGTGCAGATAGCCTTCATGTAGCTTTGCATGAAATTGGAAAAAAATATATATCCTTATAAATTATAAGATTAGAGTGATTGAAGCAGCTCAAACATTTGTAACAGTTAACTTCACTTTGCTATATACTCAAGAAATATATTTGTAAATCGGAGTTACGTAAGCAGGAAACAGTAAATAATTTATTCAGTTAAGGACGAATGTTTTATTGAAAGTGCAGTTTCATGAATAATAAAGAAATTGAATATCATGAATCAATTAACCATATCTTTAAAATAATTAATTCACTTATTTAATTCAAATGTAAACTTTGTATTTCAAAGCAGTCGATGTTGAACTTTTTATTTTTCAGTTTTTTTCAGGATCGTGACTATCCGAAACAAATTATGTCCTGAAATTGCCTTCATACAATTAATATACCTTGAATCATCCACTATATAAATTAAACAAAACTTCAAACTGTTATAAACTCAATTCTGATAAACGTTTTAAGTATATTGTTGTAACGAACACCTGTTCTTCAAAAAATGTATTTGAAACATGTTTGTTGTGTATGTAATTCGACATTCCACATTTATTAAGACAAAATACTTTATTATTTGTAACTGTGTAGGTTATATAAGTTAATAGTATAAGTGGTATTAGAGTTTAATACTGCTAAAATACTTTGGAATTATCTATAACGTAAACTAGAGTTACGTTCTTTAAGAAATGATCGATTATTATTTGAAACTTTAAAATTTGTTTTAGTATACCTGCCTAAATACTTGTGTGTATTTATGTAAAATAAATAAATAGGTTTAACTAACTTCCAATTCCCAACACGGGTATCGAAACCAGGTTTCTAGAGGAGTGAGTCTGCAAATACTCCGCTGTGCCAAGTGGAGGAGAGTATAATGGTAATTATACACATGGACATTGTCACGAGGGGTAATGGAAGAGGTCAAATGTATATGACCCTCATAGATCTACATGACCTAAAAACCGATATAGTTAGCAGCAACTTTTATACTTTAAACATCATTTGAAAACAGATTCTAATATTCCTAATAAGAGTAGATTCAAACAGCGACCATTTACCAATATGAAGTGTTTTCGGTACGTCACATCATCAGCACCAACCAGAACACATGCAAAAATTGAACTACAAAAAGTAAATTGGAATTAATATAAGGAGAAATTAATAGAGTTTTCCTTCCCTAGTAACACAGCAGAAGATCTGTGGATTTACATCACTATAAACCGTGTTTCGTTATTCCTAGAAAGGAGAGCACAAGTAGCATATTGAGTAACCGGTGCCTAACTTCAAATATTCAAAATTAATAGGACGTATCCATCTCAAACTGGCCACAACAATCACTAACAGCCTGAATAAAAATAGCAAATGTTCAGTAATCACAGACAGACTCATAACAAAAGCAGAAAATTACATACCAAAGTATCAATAAAGGATACTTATACCAACTGGAGCAAAATAGTGATTTCTGTAGCAACTGGTGCAATATAGTAATATCCACACACACAAAAAAAAAGGATCAAACAAGATGAAAATATAATATGTTACAACTGGTGATCCACAAATAAATATAGTCTAGAAATAAAATTAGAAGACTCGTTAAGTTAATAAAATCACAATAACAGAACACCTTCTATCCATAAATAAACTCAAAATCTGTTCCCAGATATTCATATTCCCATATAAAAAAGGCTACAAGGTTAAACAAAACGGTTATCGCTGATTTACCCAACACTCAAACACAATAATAATAAATTAGCATGCAAGAATAAACACAAAGTACACACCTTGAAAGAACAAGGACAGAAGGAAGACTGTCATTAATCTCAAGTATGAGATAAACAACCATGTACCAAGTAACATAAAAGTATTCAAGTCTATAGTATAAACTGTAGTTTATATAAGACTCAAAGAGAATGAAATATTTGATTGTGTAGCAATTTAAAAACCTTTACTTTTTAATCTCCAAATATTGTCAAGAGAATTATATTTGCTAAAAAGTGTAAGCATGGGAAGAGAAATGTGATGGTTTGGGAGGATTCTATGTAAGGAAGAAAATAGATATTTGCTAAATGAATAGAATAATGGACCAGTGCAAGTACCATCAGACACTATTGATCCGTCATGTAATACACAATGGTTTGCGTATTATTGGTAAAGGATTCTACAACCAAAGAGATAATGACCTCAAACATTCATCCATCCTATGAAGAAATTATTTAGCTAAGAAAGAAGTGTTACTGGAATCAATCAAATGATGTACTGCCTCCAAAGAGCCTCGGTCTCAACCCAATTGAAGATGTATAGACTTTGAAACATAAAAAATTAACAAATCAAAACTTCCTTTTCTACTTGAAACATTTGGAGCAAAGTTTCAAAGGACATTAATTATCACAAAACATTTTTGTGAATGAATATATCTTCACTTACCTATTTATGTTTCGTTTGCTGCCCCTGTTTTATTATGTCACCAATTTTATAACGGATAGTGTGTGTGTTTGGTTTTTCTTATTGCAAAGCCACATCAGGCTATCTGCTGAGTCCACCAAGGGGAATCGAACCAGCGAATTTTGCGTTGTAAGTCCATAGACTTACCGCTATGCCAGCGGAGGACAAAGTATAGCGAAAGCTATTGGCTTAGTGCAACAAGTTTTCTTTTGTGGTAAGTTTTAATTTTTGTGTCTCAGCAAGTATACAGTAGAATAGCTCCTTCTTCAGACGAGTGCTATTGATCAACATTAATAGTTTCGAATTTTCTTTGAACAACCCAAATTATTATAATCGTCTCGTCTTAGAAACAGGAACCTTGTTATAGTCTTTTCTGAGGACCGAGATATCCCTAATCTTATTTTTCCGAACCTAAGAGGAATCGGAAAAATATTTGTTTTAAGAATTTGATAGATTACACACAATAATGAGACGAAAGAACAACTTCATGAAGATTTTTTTTTTACCTACGGTTTTGCAGTTAATGAAAACGAACGAAAATATTCCAAAATATAACAACGTAGAGGTTGTTGTTTTGAATTAAACACAAAGCTACACAATGGGCTATCTGTGCTCTGCCCACCACGGGTGTCGAAACCCAGATTTTAGCGTATAAGTCCGCAAACCTACCGCTGAGCCACTGGGGGATCGACAAAGAGGTTCAGAGCAAGTTTTATCTTAATCTACATATAAATACAATCCATTAATAAAAGGTAAAACATTGTATGCTATGAACTGATTAAGGAAGTTTATTAAATAGCGAATAGTTATAAGTTGGTTTGTTTTTGAAGTTTGCGCAAAGCTACACAAGAGCTATATGCACTAGCCGTCCCTAATTTTGCAATGTAAGAAGGCGTCTAGTCACCACCACCCACTGCCAACTCTTAGACTACTTTTTTAACATCGAATATTTGGATTGACCTGTCACATTATAATGCCCCTACATCTGAAAGGGCGAGCATGTATGGTGCGACTGGGATTTGAACCCGCAACCCTCAAATTACGAGTCAGACGCCCTAACTTATCTGGCCATGCTTCGCTAGTTATAAGTTTGTCCTAAAGCTGAACCATAGCTTATGATTAACTTATTTAAGAAGGAGACCTAAATGTGTTTAGTTACGAAAATACGAAAAAAATAGATATTTTGTTAAACTGAATATGTTTTGTCTTCACCTTTTCAACGTTCTTAAATTTAATAATAATAGCAAATGTACATTGGTTTTATATTTTTTAGACCCAAATCTACTGTTTGGTATGTTTCCCTTCAACAACAAGATAATTTAAGTGGGCTTTGCATTGAGTTATTTTGTTTTCTGAAATATATCGACACCTAGTGACACAGAGACATATCTGCGGACTTACAAAGCTGAAAACCGGCTTTCGATAAACGTGGTGAGCAAAGCACAGATAGCCCTTTCGTAGCTTTGTGTTTAACATCAAACAATCCTGAGATATATATCCACCACAATCAACAAAAGTAACTATCGTAAGTAATGAATTTATAACATAAATATCGAAACTTTCATAAGGACTAGCTATTTCAGCGGCTACATTAAATATGACGTAAGATGCAACACCTTTGTTATTAAAAAAACTAACATTGTTACGTAGAACTGAATGTACAAGAGCCTCTTAAACCTATATAAAGAAAGCTAAGTTTAGTTCAGTTTGTTTTGGAGTTTTGCGCAAAGCTACACGAAGGTTTTCTGCGTTTGCTATCCCTAACTTAGCTGAAAAAGACCAGAAGGAAAGCAGCTTGTCATCAATCACCACCTACCCTAAGTCCTGGGCTACTCTTTCAACAACGAATAATGAGATTGCCCGTAACATTATAACGTCCACAAAGATGAGAGAGCGAGCATACTTCTTATGACAAGGATTCGAACACTTGACCACTCTACCAAATTTAATATCCTTATCAATGATCCTTAAATGATTACTTAAGGAAACATTGCAAAGATGACCAGATGATTAAGGCGCTTGATTCGTTATCTGAGGGTCACAGGTACGAATCCCATCACATCAACCATGCTCGTCCTTTCTCCCGTGGGTTCGTGATAATGTTACGGTCAATCCTATTATTTGTTGGTAAAAGAGTAACCGAAGAATTGGTAGTGGGTGGTGATGACTGGTTGCTTTCTCTCTCGTCTAACACTGCTAAATTGAGGACGGCTATCGCATATAACCTTCATGTATCTTTGTGTGAAATTTTAAAATCAACAAAGATGCTTGAGAAAACTTAGCAACAAAAGTGTTGTAGACATTTGTCTGATGGTGAGAAGACACCGGTAAACCATCACAGTATATTAAGTAGTTAGTAATGATGAGAAGACACCGGTAAACCATCACAGTATATTAAGTTGTTAGTAATGATGAGAAGACACCGGGTAAACTATCACAGTATATTAAGTTGTTAGTAATGATGAGAAGACACCGGGTAAACCATCACAGTATATTAAGTTGTTAGTAATGATGAGAAGACACCGGGTAAACCATCACAGTATATTAAGTTGTTAGCGTAATTGTTATAAAAATAACTATGATAAATTTACTAAAATCACGAAGTAAAAGCAAAGTTAATTAATAATACAACAACATAGTATCGGCTATGTATTACTAATTGGAGCATTATATAGTGTTGAAGATATATATGTTTGGTAAGTCCAATATAAAGAATTAATAACGTCACATTTTCTAATCTTACCATAATATGGCATGTATATCTGTATCAATCAGTGTATGTGACCGAAACAATAAATAAGCTATGGCATATCTATCAAATGGCACCACAAACAAAAATCTATATAAAATTTCCAATTTTAGTATTCTAGATTTAGACAATTACAAAAATAAGTATGATACATATAAATCCCTTTATTTGTCACAGATATAATTTTAAGTATTCTCCTTGTAACAAGAACCTGGCTTTCACTAGGACTGAACCTGAAGGTTTGATTATATCTTTAATGATGTAATTTATAAATATAGTTTTAAGAAAAGAAAAACTGGTGTGTTTTCTTTAACAAAGTGTAGCACATTTAAGAGATACAAAATGCCTGTTTGAATCAGCACAACCTGGACACTTTTCCCTGCAGTACTTGCTGTAAACTGAATCTTTTTTCTGAGAAAAATTTTCCAGTACGACGTGATGTAAAACAGCCCAGTAATTGCTAACCTTCTCATAGGTTGTAGAGTAAAGTGAATGTTACCAGTTGTCTAGCTTTTGTTTCTCATTTCAAGAATTTAATTCACATTTAAAATATTTATACAAAACATTATACGTACAAACTGTAATGGCCGAAGAACACGGGGAATACGAGGTGAGCAACCTTTGACCATAAAGATTTTGTTTTTTCTTCGAACAGTTCGGTTTATATTTTAATATTTCGTCTCCATAGTTACTACATACAGATATTTAATAGTATTGTGGTTCAACTTTACTGTTTTGTCTCACAATTTATATTGGTTAGAAGTGAAACAATACTGCTCAATCAACTGTTATAAATTACGTAATGAAAGAAAGGGAAAATGAAAAGAGAAATATAAAACTGAGAAGTGAAGATTTTAAAAGTAGAGTATACAAAAGACAGTTTCTCTTTAACTTAGTTAACAATTTGCACCTAGAGTATAAATAAAAGGGTCGTTCTTCACGATCACGAATGTAACGATATGTTGGTGTAAATCACAGAGAAACAAGTTTGAGATGTTTCTGTAGATTTATTCTGCATATACAAGTTTAAACGTTCATATATTGTATGTTTGTATTACATGAAATATAAAAATGAAGAGAACCACGACTTTCTTCTGATTAGTTTGTTATTAGCAGCATCTATTTCTGTGTTTTAAAGTTGAAAGGATACACAATTTTCTCGTTGTGATATTGTATGATACTTTACAGCAAGTAAGTGTTAAAGTAAAAGTAATAATATCAAATGTATTGTTTTTTGTGTTGTTTTTATGTTTTTGAATATCGGTTTAATTACATGTACCGTCCATTGCATCTGTTTATTTTTGTATTTATACCCGTTAACGGGTATAGCTTCTATTGTGTTTATCTTTTTTAAGATCTTTGGTTTACTGTAAGATAGAAACTTTAAATTGTTTTAGTTTTTATGTTTTATGTTTCGTTTCAGTATATTAACTGTTTTGCTCGGGTGGTTTTGTGTTGTCCATACGTATATAAGGAACTGATGTGTTCCGTGATGTGAAAAGGTCTTCATACGTACACAAACACACATATACTGGATTTCATGTATTTAGTTACGTGTTATTGGGGAAAAAAACAGATACATTTTTTAAATCCGTGATGACGATAAAAATAACTTGTAGAGAAAAGTATATATTTTAAAACGGCTGGCGTTGGTTGAGAAATTTATTTATGTAGAGGAGCGAACAACTTTTCGACCTTTTTCGGTCATCGTCAGGTTCACAAAGAAAAAAAAGAAATAACTGACCAATAGCTGACCACATGTTTGAAGGTGGTTGTGTAAATATAATCAAACATCTAAGCATGCCCTCTGCAGAAATAGATGCAACTAAAACAAACGAATAAAAATTTTGTGGTTCTCTTTATATTTACAATCAAACATCTAAGTACGCTCTTTACATTCCTATACTCAATTACACAACACTTGTAAGTACTTACAAGTAGCAACCTATGGGTCACGTGTTGTAGTGTGAGTTTTAATATCTAAGTGTAACATTAAATACCACATACATGTCATTAGTCAGTCTTTGAAAGTGAATTAACAAAAACTCAATCAACGAGAAAATGAACATACTTTTTAAATTTAAGTTTACTCGATAAAATTGTCAAAATAAAGCAATATTACTTGTATGTTTATTTCGGAAATATAGCACATTATGACAAGAATCACACAAAGTTCACACTTCTACGTTAGAAGTGCTTGTAATAATTCACCATATGATTAGACAAAAAAAATCCACAACTCGCAATGATTTCAAAATATATTCTTTTTCAGTACAAGTACATTTAGCGTTTCTTTCCCTCCGTACATTTTGTTTTACATATTAAACCACGTATTGTTCTTCTTGATGACAAAAAACCCACTTGAAACAAAAGTGCATGTCGGAATGGTTAACTTGAAAATGTTTTTGAAGATTGAAACGTTGTTCTCTGCTTTATTAATAAAAATGTTAAAACGCATAGCAGCCATGTTTT